>JAAMXJ010000665.1:0-98393 GCA_019693375.1 Asterochloris erici | reverse complement strand
GGGCAGAGGTCTGCCATGCATGCTCTCTGATGCAAGCACTACACTTTTGTCAATTTGCATGGATCTTGCAGAGGCCCCACCGTGGGCGCTGCCTCAGCTGCCTGCTGCAGATTAGAGGTGGAGCTCAGCCAGGCACGGTGTCCTTCACTATGACCCAGCCGGCGGGCTGTTCGCAGGGCGGCCTTCATTGTGAGACAGGGATGGAAGGCCAGACTGGTAGGATAGGTCAAGGATAAACCCTAGGGGTTAAAGACAAGGGCCCGTTTGTGCAAGACAGAAGTGATGGCTTTGCATGCTGCAGTTCGGAGGCTTGGTCGGTCCAAGTCCGGATGGGGCACATGCTGCAGGGCGTTCGCTGGTCAGACCTCATCCACAACCGAGGTGGCTGGCATCCCCATGGAGGTGAGGCACTGGGAAGCCTGGGCTGCCTACTAGGTGCTGCTCTTGCATCGCCACACTTTTCTGGATCAGATCGACCCCCCCCCCCCTACATGTGACCTACACCTCCTCAATTGCTTCAGGTGTTTGGCCCAGACAACAAAGAGCGTGTCATTGTGACTAAGAATCTGCCTGGCGAGCGGTGGAAGGAGCTGCTTGTGGCATCAGGCTGCCGTGTTGAGGTCTGCCAGAGCAAGGACACCATTCTCAGCAATGCAACCATTAAGAAACTGCTGGGGGCTGGCAAGACTGCTGGCGTGCTGGGCCAGCTCACAGAGGTGACTCCCCTCCTGCTCAACTGTGTGGGCGAGGGGCTTGGTGGTGTGCATCTTCGCTGCAGGCGGCGTGAGAGGCACAGAGAGAGCAGCTTGCATTCTCAGCACTGCCACAGCTCCCCTCGCTTTGGTGCTGCATCCTGCATGTTTGACCCGAGCCGCCCGCCTCTGTTGCAGGACTGGGGAGATGAGCTGTTCTCCGCCCTCAGGGAGGCTGGCGGCAAGGTGTACAGCAACTACGCTGTGGGTTACAACAATGTTGACGTGGAGGCTGCCACAAAAAATGGCATTGCGGTGGGAAACACACCAGGTAGGCCGCAGCAGCTGATTGTGAATGTGCTGGCACCCTACTGCTGGTGTCAGGCATGCTCAGCGGCTGCCCTGTGACTTGCACAGCTCTCTCATGCTCCTCTCTGCCGCTCCATAAGCAATTGTGCAGCCTGCTGCGTGCTGCACCCTGACTTTCAAGAGCCCAGCACTGAGCTACTGCACCAGACCTGTGTACCTGTCAGCACTGCAGTATGACCCTGGCCTCGCCATTGTGCTTTGCCACAGCACTGCAGGTGATGCTGTTGATCACAGCTGTAGTGCTTTCCTGGATGGCTGGAGATGTCCTGACGGGGACAGCAGCCACGCCAGCCAGTGCTGCAGCGTGTGCAACGGTACTGCTCTCTGCGGCTGCAGGCGTCTTGACTGAGACGACCGCCGAGCTGGCAGCTGCACTCACCCTGGCAGGGGCGCGGCGAGTGGTGGAGGGAGACAAGTTCATGCGGGCGCACCGGTACAAGGGGTGGCTGCCAGACTTGTTTGTCGGCAACTTGCTGCAGCGCAAGACCCTGGGTGAGCCTGAGCCGAAGGTCATGCCTTGCCCCTGCCCAAGCTGGTCTGTCCCAGCTCTGCATGTGACTGCGCATCAAGGTGACAGGCTGTCTTGAACATTTTCCTGAGCTGCCTGCTGCAGCCGAGTAAGGTTGCTTTGCCAAGCAGCAACTTCCACGAGGTCCTTGCCCCACTCCAAATTGCTCCGTGCCTTCCCTTCAGCTGTCATCAGCTGGTGCATCAAGCCAGACCCCATGCCATCGCCCCATTTGCCACGGTGAACGCCAGTAGCAGCGCTTCTCATTACCACTTTGCCACCCCATGCCCTAACGACCAAAAAGCTGAGCGCAGCTGTCTTCAGCCTTGATAAAGCTGCCTGACCAGGCCGACCTACTGCAGATCTGCATGCCCTTGCCTACCAGCAGCCTGCCCATTTACTGCAGGCATTATTGGTGCTGGCCGCATTGGCACAGCCTACGCTCGCATGATGATGGAGGGGCACAAGATGAACGTGGTCTATTTTGACGTGGGGGGCCCCAACAAGTTCCTGGAGGAGTATGCCTGGTGGTACAACAAGGTGCCTGCTGTTTAGCATGCTGCTCCCTGCACTTTGGTGCTGCTGGCAGCTGCGTGGGCAGCATGGCCCCACAGCAGTGGCGTGGTGAAGGCCTGGTGGTGTAGCAAAGGTGCTGTCAGCTGCTGTGTACATGCTGCTTGCCAGGGGCAGGGCTTGCAGCTGGCCAATGGCTGCTTGCCCATCCGGTGCCTGGTGGCGCGACCAAGGTGGTGCCTGCTCCTGTGCTGTTGGTACAGGCAGCTAGCACACTGCTTTGATCAATTGTACTGGCCCCCTGTGAGCTGTGATTGTGCACGTGTCCTCTGATCATAACGTCTTGCTGCAAGAGGCATTCCTGCAGCAAGCAATGTTGCAGCGCATCGACGCACCATCCTGCAGCACTCTCAAAGTGCAGTCCTTGTTGTGCAGGTGCTGGAGTGGGCGCGAGAGGCTCCTGTGACTGTCAAGCAAGTGCAGTCTGTAGAGGAGCTGCTGCAGCAGTCCCACGTGAGCTGAGAGGGTGTGCCTGCCAGTCTGAGCACAAATGGATTGCTTGGGTTGAAGCTGGGCGCACAAGGCACGGTGCACCACCAGGTGTCGCTCTGTCCAGGGCTGGTGACGGCTGGCTGTGCGCGGCTGTGCAGCAGACCTATCCTGCACAGCACAGGCTGTTGCATGCTGCCTTTGTGGTGCCCCTCTAGCATGCTCTGCCTCTCATGTGCTGCCCTGCCAAGGCTCACACCTCTGCAGCAATCTGGTGCCCCATTGGCCTGTCCCCGACAACTGCCCTCTGCAGGTGGTCAGCCTGCACTGCGCCCTGGTGCCGGACACCAAGCATCTGATCAACAAGGAGCGTCTGAGCCACATGAAGGAGGACGCCCTGCTCATCAACGCCTCACGGGGCCCCGTTGTCAACGAGACAGATCTGGTGGCGCACCTCAAGGCCAACCCTAACTTCAGGTGCCGTAATTTTGCACGTGCAGTCCTGCTGGCAGAGTTCCCTTGATGAAAGATGCCTGACAGTGGATGCCTGTCAAGCACCAGCGCTGCTATTGCTGCTGGCAAGGTTGGTTGTCAGGGCTGATTTGCAGGCTGCCACTTGCAGCAAGGTCTGAACTAGAGCTTGTCTTGTGCGTGGCAGCAGATTGCTTTGCACCAAGCTGGCGCAACACTTGAGACCACCTCACTTTGAGGAGCTGACCGCGGCGTGCTGATGGCATGGGGTTGTTGTGCAGTGGTTGTAGGCGCCAGCTGCAGCAAGGTATGCCCAACGCTGCTTTGTGCTGCCACAAGCACGCCGCTGGAGGCTCTGCCTCTGGAATCAGTCCTCAGAAGGCCTCCCTGCTGCTCCTGCATTCTTGCCATGTCATCCTTTGAGCTCAGGCAGTCAAAGCAACTGCCCAGCCTCTGATGATGGCGTTGCAAACCCATTGTGTGCTGCAGAGTGGGTCTTGATGTCTTCGAGGACGAGCCAGAGATGAAGCCAGGGCTCGACGAGTGCGAAAATGCAGTCATTGTGCCCCACATTGCTTCAGCGTCCTTCTGGACGAGGGCTGGCATGGTGAGCCTCATGGCCTGAGTCCTCAGCTGTCAGGCCTGCGCACGTCACCTCACTTGCTGCCATCAAGAAACGCAAACGCCTGCAATCTGCAGGCAACCCTGGCTGCCGGCAATGTGGCAGCAGTGATAAGAAACAAACCAGTATGGAGCAAAGAAAGTGTCATCCCCTTTGTGGATGGCCCTCTGGACAAAGAGCCCTACCAGAATTCAGCCCCTGTCTTTGCCCCCAGCATCGTCAATGCCAAGGATCTGCCTGGCGACAGATTTCCCTCTTTCCAATAGCGGTTTTCCTGGCCAATCTGGCTGCTGTATGAAGCAAAGAACACACAAGCATGAAGTCAACGAGTTGCAGCACCTGCTTGACCAGCGTGCCTTGCAAGCCTCTCAAGGTGCAGTCCCAAAGTCATCAGTATCAGTTTGTGTGAGCAGCAATTTGTACAAATTGCAGCCACGCTCAAGGCAGGCGTTGAGGAAAAGGGGGGTTGGGGGTTGTCGGTACAAGCCAAAGTCACAGAGAAGGATGAGGGACAGCCTTGCGTTTGCGCCGCCTGCCAGGTGGCTGTGCTGCTGGGGTTGCCTGCTTCCGCTTGGAAGGCATCGCCTTCACAGGAAGCTGCACAGGCACCGACGCCCTGCTTCAGGAGAGGTCAAACAGTATGACCACGGCGTGCAGAGTACAGGTTGACCTTACAAAAAAGCCATGGCAAGCAGCAAGCATTGCTTTGCAACCAGCGATATGAGCCGGCACTGGCAGACATGCATTGTGCCCAGGGACACTTACTGCCTTTTTCTTGCTCAGCATCTCCTTCAATTCTTCCTCATAGCACTGCTCAAGTTCCACAGGGCTAGACACCTGCAGCAGATTGGCGAGTGCAGAGTTCTGCCGCATGGTGCACACAGGGACTTTGCAAGCAGATCAGTGAGCACGGAGATGGTGGGCCTGCTCACATCTCCATCGTCCCAGCTCTGGTAGGGGATGATGTACCGCCATTCGTGGGTGATGGGGTCAAAGACTTGTGCCCGTCTCACCAGGTGTTGCTGCAGTGAGCAAGGCGTTGCTTTGGAAATTGCCTGTGGCTCTGAGCAGGCTGGGTCAGCAGGCAGTGTCTTCACAGGCAGCTGCCAGGCTGTGCAGGCTGTTTGCTTTGTTTGCTGAACCTTGCTGAGCCTCAAAGGCTGACAAGCAATGCCCCAGGCACAGATCAAAGCTTCTGGCAGGCATGATGCATGCCCTGCTCACCTTTACTGTTTCATCATCTGTGTCGTGCAAGGGGTAGGAAACCTGCAGGAACACCAGACAGGCTGTCAGACTGTAGGCAACTCCTCAGGGAGCACCTCTTGCTAGGCCAAAGAAGCAACCAGGTGATGCTTTGCTCACCAGGTAGCTGTCTTTGTTGACGCGCTTGATGCGTGCCAGCCAGCATGCAGGGTCTGTGGGGCTGTCATTGGACACCTCACAGAACTCCTGCTCCTGCAAAAGAAGTGGTTCAGTCGCTGAGAGTGATACCTCAGAGTGCATGTCTTCCTTAAGGGGCAGCCCGCCAGGTTGGTGTAGCAAAGGTCCCTGCACATCTCCTGAGTCGCAGCAGAGCCTGGAGCTCAAGAGCGCCCTTATTCACTAGGGACAGCTCAGCGTTCCAGCTGCGGCCAAGCCAAACAGCCGGCTCTGCACCTGAGGGACAGAACTCATGGCACACTGTGCTGCCTGCAACAGAGATGCACGCTATGGGGCATGCCTCCAAAGGCAGCAGCTTGGAGTGCCAAACGCACTCAACGACTCTGGTCAGATGGCCCGTAAAGACGTCACAGCCTGTCAGCAGTTGCATGGCAGCATGGCAGCGCACCTGGAGCTGCTCTGCCTCTTCCCCGAACTCCACAGGGGGACTTAGTGGGCTGATGTTCTCCTCCTGGACGACCTCCGAGTCGCCGTTGTCATACTGCACCCTCCAGCCCTGCCTGCTCCTACTCAGCACTTCCGCAGGCCAATACATGCCTGCAGCGTGAAGCCTCGGCCAACTCTGAGTTGGTGCAACCTGATACTACATTGCTCTCAGTCAACAGATTTGACACATCAGACACTGCGTATGCCCTTGAAATGCAAGAACTGAGTGCTGAGCAAGCACAAAAGCAACCATGATGTTTCCCAGCAGCCAGGTACAGCTGTTTCTTACCACTATACTCTGTCCTCGACTTGTGGCGAGTTGGCTGCCACCAGATGCGAACCTGCACTGGGATGGGGCAGATTGTGGCACAGATGGCAGCATGCACTCAGGCAGCCATGACCAAAAACAACAACGCATGTCTGGGACCGCGAAAGCGGCCAACAGCCTGATAGCAGGGCAAAGCTTGACGCCCATTTCATTCCCTTGACTCGCTGGAGCACAGCAAACGGCCCTGGGCACAAGCTTACCCTCTCGGCAACATCCAGCCACTCCTGCTTCACAGTCATTGCCACGCTATTCGGCCAGGCTGTGACCTGCCGAGGATCGCTCTGCGGTATTGGACCAGGCAAACACAGCCTGCTCTCGAATGGCCCCCGCTGGCCTATACCCCCGATGTGGTGGCTCTGAACGCTATCGGTGCAGCCCGGGGCCTGTGATGAGCCCTGTCACCAGTCAAACTTCTTTGTTTAAACTCTTCTTCTCGGCTGTCTTGTGGCAGGCAAACACCATTTGAGACATAAGGTAGCATGGCATGAGGCAGTAATTTGCTGCTGTTCTGGACTGTTGTGCCACCAAGGTCCAGAGTACAGTGCAACATGAAGCCTCTTGTCAAGCTTCTGGTAGCCACTCTCGCCATTGTCATTGTCCCATTGGGAGTCTATCAGTGCTCGCAGTCAGGACGTCTAGATGGTGCTGCTGCCAGTGCGTGGGCACGCCCTCGCCTGCTGCCCAGCTTCAAGCTGCCTGTCCTGGATCCATGCAGGCCTGTGGAGCGCTTTGCTAGGAGCAGTGGACGACAGAACAAGGCTGATGTGCAGTGGCGCCGCAGCAGTTGTTGCTGTGAATGCTGTGAGTTCCCTGACCCAATAGAGGAGGCTGTGCTGCAATGCATGGAGTCAAACAGAGACAAGAGCTGAGCAGTCTAACGTGCTGCAGGTGGCCTATGCATTTGTGGTCTCAGCCTTCAGGGAAAAGGATCTGCCAGCACCAGAGACAAAGAAGCAGTCGTAACGCAAGCAGCTGGCGGCTTACAGTTCTCAAATGGCTTTACAGTTCTCAGATGTACACTTTGAGACAGATAAGAGTCCAGTTTCGACTGGCTCGTCTCTAATTCAGAAGATGTAGCAAGAATGTGTGTGCCCACAATGACTCCCTTGAAGGAAGGGCAAGGACCAACTAAATCTCAAAATTCAAGGCCAGATTGCCAATGGGGATCTGAAAGTCGCTCAGAGTTGCTCTCAGAACGAATGGTCTCACAGGCGGCGATGTGCCAGGCCGGCTTGGCAGAGCACTTTGCTCAGGCGGCGGCTGTCTGCTGCTTGGGCTTGGTGGCCTCATCCACAAGGTACACCAGGCCGCGGAAGTTTATGCCGCTGTGGTTAGACAGGCTCATTTCGCAGGTGCGGGAGGTGGAGTAGCCATCCTTGCACCCATTGGTCTGCAGATGCTGTAGTGCGGCCGCAGTCAGCTCTGGGTAGCGCATGCCACGGTCGCCAGCCATGCCTGCAGGTACAGCAGCATGGTGTCAGCATCAGCCTGACTCAGCAAGGACTCATGCAGAAAGCCAGTGCCAGAACAGGCTGCAGTCGGCATTGGAACTGGAGGTCAAGGCCAGTGACTGGCAGGCAGCCCTGGCCAGGCAGTGAGCAGCTGCTGCAGTTGAAAGAGAGTACCAGGGTGCTGGCTGACAGTAAAGCAGCGCTCAAAGGCATGATACTCCACTCACCGCAGCAGGGCACACCAGAGGGTACCACCTCTTTGGCACACTTGGCCGCCACAGTGGCAAAGGCGGCCTCAATTCCCATCTTCTTAGACGAGCAGGGCACATGGATGGCCACACTCTCACGCACAGTCGTCCAGTCCAGCTTGTCCATCATGTGGTGACGAATGAACTCGACAGGCTCATAAAGGCTGAATCTGCAGAGCAGGAGGGACCACAGATCAGCATTGAACAACCTATGTGCCTGCTTACGCAGACTGCTGAGGGCACAGGCACACAACCACTTGGTGTCAGCCTATACAATCTCCCGGGGTGGGGCAGCCAGCAGGGTAGTTGCTTGCCAAAATGAATCTCACTGTGCCACTCATGCAGGCAGTGTCCTGGCAAGCCGCACATGCAGCAGACAGGGCAGAATAGTTGTGTAGCGCATGCACAGATGTTGTTCATGAGCTCCACAGCCTGGATGCATGTACAACTGTGCAGGTGCTGCAGGAAACCCACTTGAGGTCTGCAGTGGTCAGGCCGCCCTTGACCTGTGCCAGGCAGGGGGAGGTGTCCACCACGATGGGCAGCTTGCCCCCCTCTGACGCCTTGTGCAGCGCATTCTCCAGCTCCTGGCCCTTGGAGGCGGCTGCACTCTTGAAGCCACGGCTGTTGAACAGCATCCCACAGCAGCTGCTGTTCAGGCCCTGCAGAGAAAGGAAGGCTGTCCGGAGGTGCCAGCTGCCCACATGCTGCTGGGCAGTGAAGTGCCTCAGGACGGGTGGATCTCTAAGGCTGCTGTGGAGCACAGCATCGCAACCATGGAAGTGTGAAACAAGCCTGTCAGGCAGGCAGGTCTGCGCAGCTGCTGTGGAGCAGTCCCCACAGCAGCTCTTCAACCATGCCATAATTGACTGCAGAAAGGCCCGCCAGCCTCCAACAGTGCTGCAGTGCGTGTGTGGCTGGTGCCGCAGCCTGTCCGCACCTCTGGGTAAACAACCTCGTAGCCAGCCTTCTCAAACAGGGACAGCATCTTCTGGTGCACCGAGGCCTGCTCGGTGTCTGACTTGGAGGGGCCCATCATACGCGTCACGCAGGAGGGCACGTATACCACCTTGCGAGGGATGCCATTGTCGGACACAGGCTGAGCTGGCTGCTTAGGCTGTGCCACAGGAGAGGCACCCTGCAGGGCAAGACAGCAAGGGTCAGTGCGGTGAAGCACCACAGCAGGGTGGGCAGGCACCTCAGAAACTGCTCCATGAGCAGGCCGCTGACAACTGCATAGGACTAGGCCATGCGTCCCACCTTGGGCATATAAGGGTTCCACTCGGGCACCATGTTGCCGCTGAGCCTGTTCAGGGCGCTGCTGATGTACTGCAGGGGCCGGGGCCCCACAATGCTGTGCGCCAGATTGACGGTGTTCAGGAAGGGTGGCACAATTTTGGAGAAGGCCCCAAAATTGTTGGCCAGCGCCTGCACAACACAAGGAGTGATGTCCACACGAGGTACTGGCACAGCAACCCTGGCGCTGTCAGCAGAGTTTGCTCGTCCCTCCAAGAGGCTGCTGGGAGGGCCATGAGACAAGCATGCCGGGGACACCAGCCTATGTAGCATCTATGTTGAGACAGGTACAGGGACAACAGAAGCTGAGTTCATTCTCCTCGTCACTGCAGGTCACTGCCAAAGGTCGCTCTCACCCTGGCAGCCTTCTCAGCCCGGGGGTGGGCACCACCCTCCAGCTCATCTGCCCTGATCTGCTTGATCAGCTCGCCTGTGTTAATTTTCACAGGGCACTTGACCTGGCACATGCCATCTGCTGCACAGGTGGCATCTCCCTGGTAGTCGTAGCCCTCCTCAAAATCCTTCAGCCTGCAGCACAGTCAGATTTCTGAGGTCAGCAGTCATCTGGCTCCTGCACTGCTGCACAGGCAGCACACGCACCCCAGATGCTAGGAAAGCCTCAGCTGGTGGCTGGGACCAGCGCTGGGAAACAGAGTGCACACAACTACAGTGAACACCACAGAGATGACGGTATGGCTGCTGAGCCAAGGGCAGGTGCGAGCGACTTGCTGAACAGCTCACCCTGCCCAGTGACTGACCAAGGCAGGGCATGCCTTGTCGTCAGCAAGGAAGGTGCCTGCAGCAGATGTCATGCAGGCCCTCACCTCTGCTCCTCCACCTGCGACCTGACGGGCAGGTCCCGCAGGCGAGCCATCTCACGAAAGGTGGTGATGCGCTGACGTGGGGTCAGCGTGATGTCACGGGAGGGGCAGTTGCTCTCGCAGAAGCCGCACTCAATGCAGCGGTTAACAATGGCGGAGGCTGGGGGAGAGGGCTTCAGGTGCTTCACGTGCAGGTCAGGGTCCTGCAGGCCAGAACAGGAGAGCAGGCTGCTGATGGGAGCAGGTGCTGAGCACAGCAGGACACATGAATGGTGCCCAGCAGACCCGCAACATGAGGCCCCTCCACGGGCATAGGCCACGGGTGTCAAGCCTGAACAAAGGCTGTATTGGAGGCCACAGGTGTCAAGAAGGCAGTGGGGAGCCAGAGTAACTGACAAGCCGCAGGCGCTCACCCTGTTCAGGACGACGCCGGGGTTGAGCACAAAGTCTGGGTCAAACAGGCCCTTGAGCTCCCACATAAGGTCGTAGGCCTTGCTGCCCCACTCCATCTCCACAAATGGCGCCACATTGCGGCCTGTGCCATGCTCACCCTGTACAGCAGGCAGCAGCACTGCTGTGAAGGTTGGAAGTGAGCTTTCCCCCAAAGCCCCCTGCTTGAGACTGAGGCAATACTGCTGGACCAACATGACAGACAGCAACAAAGGCTGTCAGCAATGCAGCATGGGTGGCCACAGCATGACAGCAAGGCAGAGTCTGCCAGGGCTTCACCACTGTCGTACAGAAACCAAAGGCAGTTGGGTGAATTAAGCAGCAGGAGAAAAGGGGATAGCACAGCACTAGGTTGGAGAACAATGGCACTTGTGAGGTTCAGGGCCTCACCTTGAGGGAGCCAGAGTGCTTGGTGGCCACAATGTAGCACATCTCCTCCATCATGTCAGAAAAGCGCTGCACCTCCTCAGCCGATCTGAAACCCTGCAGCAGCACAGCAGTCGTCATCATTGCAAAGTCATTGAACAGCAGCACAGGCTGGCTCTGTACCACTGTTGCAAAGCAACCAGACTGGGGATACCCTGCGCAAAAAATCCAGCAGTGAGAGCGAGCTCTCGCGACCAGTTGGCCCAGCAACACCCCAGCAAGTGCAATGTACCACAGCAGAGCCTGTCTCAATCAAGCAGCATGGGGGGGTGCAGCCAACGACTGACCTGCGAGAACACCAGGTGCAGGTTGCCCTCAAGAGCATGGCCAAAGCAGGAAGCATCGCTGTAGCCGAACTTCTGGAACATGTCCACCAGGTCTTGAGTCATCTCCCCCAGCTTGTCTACTGGGCAGGCCACGTCCTCAATCAGCATGGATGTGCCTGCACAGCAGTACGCCCAGTTTCGGCCAGTGATCAAGATCAAGTCAAGCTGCAAGCTTGAAAGCACTGAAGGCTGCTTGAAGGGTCAAAGGTTGCCGAGGCAACCACAGATCCACATTCGCATTCTAGCTCTTTTCAGTTGCTGCAGAAAGGCTTGCCTGTCTCCCTGGCCCCGCCAACAATGGGAATGAGCCCCTTGCGCACATCCCAGTACACATTGTAGTCCTGGGGCTCAAACTTGAAGCCGTACAGGTCCAGCTCCTGAGGCTTGGCAGCTGTAGCGCCAAAGGGCAGGCCAGACTGCAAGAGAGCCCCACGAACCTCTGCAATGCGTTCCTGCGGTAGAGCATGGCACACAGCTGAGGGCTCTGAGGGGAACAGCTCAAAGGGATCACTTGGGCGCTGGCGCAGGCACTGCTCTTTGGCTTCGATTGGCGCCAACCCCTGCTGGGCTCCTCAGTGCAGGCTGAGGAGACAGGTTTGCAAGTTGTTACCTTCAATGTCTCAGCGTCCTGCCCACGGCACTCAATCAGCAGGCCAGCTGCAGTGGGGTCAGCCCCACGAATGTCGGGCACCAGCTGGGTCATGGCATCCTCAGCCTCACACTCCCTGCAGGTAGGCCGCGCCTTCAGCACCAATGGTGGACTTGCAGCTCTTGAAGGTGCTGCTGGCAAGCAAATTAGGCAGAGAAGCCCTGTCATGGCACCGCTGCACACATCTGCACAGGCCAGACTGTTGGTTGCTTGACTGTGTGAAGTCTCACTTGAGGGACTTGCGGTCAAAGATCTCCACTGCATCCACAGCAGTCTCGCTCCTCAGCACGCCAGCAGCCTTGCAGGCTGACATGACGTCGGGGAACATGACAAAGGCAGATGCCTGCAGCAGCAATAGCCCAGTCCATGTTACTTCGGCTCAAGAAAGGGTCTGGCTGTTCATCAAGGTCACAATATGCAGCACAGCATCAGCTCCCAGACCGCCACATGCAGTGCAGGTGTGCTGTACATGCCACCTGTCAGCGTGCAGCACGCTGCCTGTCGCTGGAAGCACCTCAGCAAGGCAGCAAGTACCTTGTCCGGCCACTCCGGCACACAGTTGTACGTGGCTCTTGACACAAAGCCAAAGGTGCCCTCGCTGCCGATCATCAGGCGCTTGATGATCTCAATGGGGTCATCTGTTGGGAAGTCCACCAGGGCATTCAGGGAGTATCCTGCAGCACAGCCTTTCCACTTGAGCACAGTGGACAGGGCGAAAAGGCTGGGAGCTGCATCGGTAATGCAATCTGATACTGAGGCTGGGCACTGAGCCAGCAACACATGCAACGGGGAGGCCAGGAGCTGCTCCAGCAAAGTCAAGAAGCAGCCTTGCTGGCCGAAGAGGCAGCAGCAGCTTCGTCTCTGCATGATTCAGGCTATCTGGTAGGAGCAAAGGCAGACTGCAGCAGCACGGTCAGCAGGGCGAGGTCAAGGGCTGCGCAAGGTCACCTGTGGTGCACTTGATGGCAAACTTGCGGCGAATGAGGGCTGTCAGCTCGCGGTCGCTTTGCACCCGCTTGGCCAAGTCCTGGACGCCTGCCACCAAGTCCTGGTGACTCTGCACAAGCAGGATAGATCGCAAAGTGAGCGCCAAAACTGAATGCATGGTGGGCACCAGACAGCCAGGCCCATAATGGGACAGACAACAGACGCAGAATTTCCAGTGGCAAAATAGAAAGTCCATTCTCATGTTGGGAAGTGCATTGCAGCCAGAAATTCAGGCCAGAGACGGGTGAAAGCACAGTAGCAAGTCAGGCAAATGGGTCACAGATGCCACAGCCAGGGCAAGGCCTACACTTTAAAGGCACGCAGATGGGTGCGCAACGGCTTAGGTGCTGAGCAGGCAGCTGCACTTGCCTGCAGGAACGCCTCCCTGCTGGCAGGGTCCGCTGTGTCCAGCAGCGTGCCGTCAGCAAAGACAACGCGCATGTCCTTCAGGGTGTGGTACGTGTTTTGGCTCACACCGCAGCACATTCCGCTGGAGTTGTTGGACACCATGCCGCCCACCATGCAGCTGTCAATGGAGGACGGGTCTGCAGGCACCAGTAGCCACAGTGGGTCCCACTGAATACACAAGAAGTCCAGTCTACTAGATACATGCAAGCCTCAGCTGCATGCACTCCCGCAGCTCATCAAGACAGCATGCGCAGTAGCCTGAGGCCAGCATGCTGGCAAGCAGGCAGCATGAGCAGTCCAGCAGCCACAGCGCCAGCACCACAGTACCTGGCCCAATCTTGTACTGGATGGGGTGATTGTGCTTCTTCTTGTGCGCAGCCAGAATCTTGTTGATCTCCCCACCAATCAGGCCAGGCTCCACTGTGATCTGGTGGCCATCCCCCTACACAGAAAGCTGGCCGGTTCAGCGACAGGTCTGCTGAGTCTAGGGTGACAAGCATATATGATGCATGCAGGAGGGGAGGTGATGGGCCTGCAGAGCAGGCGGTGAAGAGAGCCAGAATGCGGGTCTGTTAAAGAGGGCAGCCCGCAGAGCAGCCAGCCAGCAGAGCTGATGCACGCATGACAGCATTTGCTAGGCCTGGAGTACAGGCAGGCGCAAAGCAGAAGCTGACTCACATGGATGGTGTAGTTACGGAAGTTTTTGCCTGTGTGGCTGAGCTTGAGCAGCACTGAATCGGTGATGGCCTGCCCGGACAAGGACGTCCCTGCTGCCCTGAAAGTCACTGGCACAGCCAGCCGCCGGGCGATGGGCAGCACCCTCCTAATCTCGTCCTCAGTGTGAACCTTGACCACCAGCTTGGGGTTGAGGCGGTAGAAGCTCGCGTCTGTGCCATATGCAAAGGTACGCACTGGATCTGTGAACTGCCTCGCCTGCAAACAGGTCCAGGGCAAGTCTCGGCAGCTGACGCATTGCCAGCAAAGCCTCGAGGCCATGAGGTGCATGAGAGGTTGTGTGACAGCTGTAACGTCCCGCGTCCTGCTGCCCACCTCTGGAATGAACTTGCTGATCTCTGAGATGAATGCTGCATAGCGCCCATCCTCAAATCTGTGCCCATCGATGTTCTTGTAAACATCCTGCTCCACAGAAGTGCCCTCGCTGACCACACTGACTGCTCCATATGCATCCACAACAGTGTCTGGCACATATGTGGTCTCGTCCACTGGCTGCGCCAGGGCAGAGGCAGCCACTGTCTGCTGGGGAGCAACCTCCCTGACATCCCTAAGTTTCCCAAGACCCTGGGAGCCGAGGATGGGGGCAGCAGCGGGTGTGGCAACGGTGAAGGTCCGCTGCGGGACCCCGGTGCTTTGCAGCCGCAGCAGCTCCCGCAGCGCCTTGGCAGCCTGCCTCTTGCTCATGGTGTGCAGAGCAGCAACAGATCTCAGGAGTTGTGAAACTCACGGAATATCCAGTGGTGCGTGGACAGGTTTCCTTTCAACTTAAAAGGTTTTTTTATGTTAATTGCGACGCAGGCTGCTGCAGGTGGCCTTGTCAAGGACTGTCTGCTTGCTGCTGTGGCCCCGCCTCAGCCAACGCAGTGCCCGACCAGAGTGCCATTGAGGAACCCGCTTTTTGTGGTCAGATGCTGTCAACTGCAAGTTGGGAGCAGACTCAGTGACAAGGCCCTGGCATGGAAGACCTGGAGAATGCAGTGGACTATGCAGTTGCATCACTTGTAGGAGAGCAGGACGATACCGCGGCAGAGGAGGTGGGCTGCGAAGGCTTGATCAGGCAATCCACCAACAGGCTCATGGTGCCGGAAGCGCGGCATCAGGCACACTGTATTGCTGCAGGTGGTGGCTTCCTGGCCCAAGATGGCTGCCAGGCCCTCTTTCCAGCAGCGATTTGCCCAGCAGCAGGCTGCCATTGAGCAGCAGGCTGCTGCTCAGGATTTTGGGGACGATGGACAGACTGGAGGCGAGGAGCTGGCATCTGAGGCTGCAGAGTCACAGCTTGGCAATCGGGAGGTGAGACATGTCGATCAGGCAGCACTCCAACCCGTCTCAACTGCCCGCGCAGCCCCTGAGGCGGCTATTCCGATGTGCTGTGGTACATTGTGATGCAGGCTACCACCAAGAAGATTGCCAAAGAGCTGCGCAAGCTGCAGGCCAAGTCTCAGGTGACCTTGCACGCCAGGCAGAGCCATGCATGACTGCTGCACCAAGGTCGCTGCACCTGTTGACTGCTTGAGCACCGCTTTGTGTGGCCATGGGATCCCAGCCTGCCCATCAGCTGTGCAGGTGCTGCAAGAGCACTCTCGCCGACTGCACGGCAAGGCCCTGCAGATCCAGCAGAACCAGCAGAGGGAGGCTGCACGCCGTGGCAGGGCTGCTGCAAGGGTGAGTGAAAGTCAAAGTCGGTGTGCATGCCCTGCTTGCTGCAAGTCTGAATCACGCTAGGGGCTCAGAGCAGATGCTCGTGCTTGTGAGGTCCATGTCTCCTCATGCACAGCACCTGCCTCTGAAGGCATCACATCTGGCTTGCTGCAGGATGCAGTGGGGCAACCTCAGGCTGAGCCTGCCATGAGCAGTGCTTCTCCCGAGCCTTACATGGCTCAAGGCGCAGAGAACAGGTCTGCCGACGGCGGCATGAGCGAGCTGTCCTACGGCTCAGCTGCGCCAGCTGGCTATGGCTACGGTGGGGACATGCAGCCCCAGACGGATGCTGCACTGCACTGGAACATCGGCGGGGACAACAGGGCCTCAGTGAGGTTCGTGTGCTGACCTTGCTAGCAAGCTGTGCTGCCCTCTGTGCAGGCCCTAGTGGCATCCCTACGCTGCATCTGCGCCTGCTGCTGTGCCACTGTCTTCAAGCCATGTGTGTTTGCGCCTCAGACATGGGACCCAGGCTGCAGGATTGATGCCAGTTTCCCTGTGCAAGGGCTGTCGCCATTCCTTCTCAGGCCGCAGCATTCCATGTGCTGTGGCTGCTCTTGCAGGAATGACGGTCCGGCATTTGATGACGGACCCATGGGTGCCCCTGCTCCCCTGCAATGGGGCAGCAGCCTGGAGCAACAGCAGCCGGCAGCCAAAAAGGGGCCCGCAGCGGTTGGGGTCACAAAGAAGAAGGCTGGACTGGAGCCTGGGGTGGGTCTTCCAGCTGCACACGCCGGCTCAGCAGAATTTATGAGTGGCAATCTGGCCTGCTCATCTTGGTGTGTGGTGCTCACAGCTGGGTGCATGTTGGCACACTTGCTACGGGCCCCTCGATCTTCTGCGCAGCATGTCCGCATGCTTGGTTTTCGCGCAGGGAATGCTTGGTCTCAAAGTTCAGGTGTGCTGCTCTGCCTTTTGCGTGGAATTCATCAGCCATCTGGCCTACCTGCAGGCAGGCAAGGTGAACAGTGTGGCGGCCATGCATGATGCGCGCTCCAAGCAGGTGCCACTGAACCCGCTTCGGGCGCGCAAGGGCGGCACAGGGGTGTCAGCCAACCCTGTCATTCGGCAGCAATCCATTGCTGACATGCTGCAGGTCAGTTGGCTGGCATGAGTCGTGATGCGGTGTGGCAGCTGGTTGTGCACGCTGCTCTGCCCCTTGAAGACACTGCAAGCTGCCTGAGACAGCCATTGCTCCTGGCCTCATGTTTTGTTGACTGCTGGCAGGCTCATCACTCGATGCACTTCCAGGACACCCTGCGGCGCAACAGTGAGCCTCTGATGGAGGAACAGCCCCAGCGGCAGCAGGTGGCAATGCAGCGCCACCCACAGGTGACAGTGCAGTGTGGTGAGGTGTCCTGTGGTACTGCCTGCCTTTTCTGCAGCCTTCAGAGGGTTGTGGTCCAGCCTTCCAGCCACATGCAGCGTCCATTGCTGCAAGTCTGAGACAGTGGACATGCTGCAGGTGCCAGCACACATGCGCCACCAGCAGCTCATGTCGGAGCCCTCTGGTTATGCCTCAGATCCTGGACTCGATTCCTTTGGAGGTGTGGCATGCCTGTGCAAGAGCTGACCACTGTTACCTCAATCTTTGAGTACTGCTTCACATCACCACATCTGCAGGGAACAAGCAGCAGTACTTGGGGACGATCGTGCCCTCAGGGCAACCACTCAAGCAGGTGGGTAACTCTGCGAGCCTCAGCCCATGTGCCCTGTGGTGCAGACACCATCTCCTGGCCAGCTTGGGCTGGATCCTCTTGTGTTTTGCAGGGCATGAAGGCAGCCAGGCTGCTTGGCAGCAAGCCTGCAGGCAAGGCCCCGCGGTCTGCGCCTGGCATGCAGGCCAGCATGATGATGTACCCAGGTACAGTGACTCCCATGCAGATTGAGCACCGCTGAAGTGAAATTTGAAAGGCATCGGCCTGTTCTCCAGGCCTCCTGCCTTTCGAGCCTGCTTTCTTCCTGCCTGCTGGAGTGCTCAAAAGGTCTCCTGCTGACCCAGGAGTACACAAGCATGCCTGGACATGACGGCCAGAAGCCAGCCACGGTGGAAGCCAGCAGCTTGGTGCATACCTGCAGGCATGATGAGCAATGGAGCGATGGCGCCCCTGGGTACAGGCTATGGGTACCCCATGCCTGGCACCCATGCTGTCACTCAGCAGGCAGGCGCCCGCCAGGGGCAGGGGCACCGCCAGCAACCCATGCAGCCAATGCAGCAGGCCATGATGGGGCCTCAGATGGGAGTTGGCTTTCAGGGCTGGGCTGGGCAGATGCCCATGGCATCGGGGCCTGGCATGGCCATGGCTCAGCCAGGTGGGGCAAGCTGTGCACGTGCTGCTGCAGTCAGTCTGTGCAAGGGTGTCACCTTGCTTGGGTGCAGTGCATGCAAGGCTCTGACGTGTGTGCTATTCCTTGCAGGCCATGGCCAGGCTGCGAGCAAGACTCTGCGGGCCTCGGGGCAAGGCAAGGGGCCAGCAGCAGGGCCTCAGGGCATGCCGCAAGGCTATGGCATGCCGTACTGGGGGATGCCAGGGATGCCCATGCAGCCAATGCAGCCAATGCAGGGGCAGATGATGCCTGGGCAACTGCCTCCTACCTTCAGCATGCCACAGCAATTTGGGATGCAGCAGCTGCCCGGCATCAAGGGTGGACCTGGCCACATTCCAGTCCACAGACAAGCAGGTGTGCAGGTTGTCTGCACTGCAAAGTGAAAGGGCCTTGCGCCTGCTAAGGAGCCTGTCAACTTGGCTCCCCTCCTCTGAAGCATCTATCCAGCCTTCACAACCATCAGAACAAGCTGCTTTGCATGTCCCTGACTCCCTGACTGTGTGTGGCAAGGGAGCTTGTCAATGTTGATCGCTTGCGACAGCGCTGTTGTGATTGCTGCTGTGCAGGAAGCTCTCTGCCGCCACCCAATGCCTCATATCCCACAATGCCCATGATGATGGGGGCCATGGGAGGGTATCAGCAGCACATGCCCCCTCAGCAGGCCGCCATGCAGCAGCGAGCATTGGAGGTGCAGCAGCAGCAGATGCAGCAGTTCCAAGCGATGGAGGCCTTCATGTCGCAGCAACTCGTGAACAGGCAGGACAACACCCTGCTGCGCTATGGCAACTTCCAAAACGCAACCAGGAAGAAGGAACCCCTGCAGGACAGGCCTGAGTTCAGAACCTATTGATCGTCCTGCCAGATCTCACTGACCACCAGAACCCCTTGACAGAGCCTGATTGACCCCATTGTATACAGTCCCTTGATGCTGCTTACTGAGTAAGTTCCCTCTCCCCATATAAAAGAAAGGAAATTGCTCAGTTGGGTCTGGCGTTAGGCGGCCTCGCAGTGTTGGCACCACAAGGAATGTCTCAGAAGACATGCTAGCTTCCTGAAACGCCACTGCATGTGGCAGACCGGCCCCAGGGCGAGGAGGGCGATGGCTCATTGGGGACTTGCCATGCTGCTGGCCACTCACGCGTGTGCCCAGCTCACCAACCCAGTGGCATCAGATTCCCACTTCACATCTGCAAAGGGCAACAAGTTCTTGCAGAGAAGAGCATTCCAGGATGACAACATTCTCCAGTGAGCTGTTATGTGCCAGCACCCAGATGCCAAGGGGTTACTTCACAACTGAGCAGAGCAGATTGCTGTGCCGTGGCCAATGGTGAACCTGATGAGCTGCTTGGCTGGCGGCCTGCAGGGAGGATCAGCCCGCCCCCAGCACCTGCCCCCAGAACGTGCACCTGCGCTGGATGAGTGAGGTGTCCTCCAGCATCTATGCCACCCCATTGATCACTGATCTCTACAGCGATGGCCACAAGGATATCATTGTGCCATCATTCGTGCACTACCTGGATGTGAGCCTCAGCTTGCAAGGGACTTGAGGGTACACTTTGTATCCATTGCGGCTGCTGCTGCTGCATCACCCACATCGTTGCCCTTGCTTGACGTTGCGGAGACAGCAGGCTCTTGGCACCGGCATGTTCATGTGCTGGCTTGCAGGTGTGCAACGGTCAAGCTCAACCTGGAGTGCGGGCTGCTCCAGCCGCTGAGCTGGGACATGTATGCACATCAGAGCTCTGCAGCACAGCCAGTGCCTGGACCCCTCCCAAGTGGGGGAGCTGCCTGCCTGCAGGTGCTGGAGGGGAGCAGCGGCGCCAAGGCAGCCGACTGGGAGGCTTTTCACCGCTCCATGGTGCATGCGTCCCCCTTCCAGTTTGACCTCGACTCAGATGGGATCCAGGACATCCTGCTGGCCACCTATGATGGCGCCATCCTCTCCTTCACAGATGATGTGAGCCTCGGGGGGGGCCAAGGTTGCCATGCACACCGCCTGGGCGTGCCTGACAAAGGCAAGGGAAGCAGGGCCCTGGGGCATGTTCTGGGTGTGCAGAGCATGACCGCCAGCAGCAGTGGGCTGTGACTCCTGAATGCTCAGACAGGAGTTGCCTGCCACAGCAGCCCACATGCAATCTTTACGGCTGATGCATGCCTGCATGCTGCTGCATCTGGATGCTTACGTGTCTGGAGCTGCTGTGCACAGCCTGCCACCACTGAGGATGCACTCTGGTGTGCAGGGGGAGCGCCTGAGCAGCCACATGCAGGTCCCCCGCCTGAAGGTGCGACGGGACTGGTTCAAGGGCCTGAAGGCTGACCCCATTGACCACAGCCACCCCGATGTGGGCAACCAGCCTGATGCAGAGACTGGGGATGTCCGCCCCCAGCAGGTGGGCAGGGAGCGCATCCGCCTGAAGTTGGGGTGTCTCTGTCTCAGCATGGTGCTGCAGCTGGCAGGCCACCGATTGCAGGGCCTCAGGTGCACTCTGGGAGTGGAACCTGCTGCCACTTGCAGGATTGTGCCACTTCTGGGTGGTTTTTGCACCTTCAGCGGCCCCGTCGGTGCCAGGCAGCATGTGCAATGCCCCTGCTGCAAACAGTCCTCTGCCACCGCCCTGCAGCACGCAGACTCCGCTGCCGGCCAGCAGCAGGCGCACGAGCAGCAGGCAGAGCGGTTGGAAGACCTGGAGATTGCTGCACGAGAGCAGCTGTCCATGGGGCCCCACCCGCCTGCCCACCGCCAGCGGCTGCAGCGGTCAGACGCGATGAAGACGCAACGTGCAGATGCAGGCAGTGCACGGCGGCGCTTGATGGGTGCAGATGAGGGGTGAGCGGCGCTGGCCAGGCGTGTTCTGGATCTGGGCTGCAAGTGCAGAGCACACTAGACATGAGGAGAGCGTTGGCTGCCAGAGCAGGGCACAAGCAGGCAGTTGGCCTGGAGGGGCTGGTGGGGTGCGTCATGATATCACCTTGCAGAGTGGCCTGTGCCCCGCTGGCATCTCACTGCAGTCTTTGACTTCTCCAATGTCAGCAGCAACAGACGGGGCTGTGGCCTGAGGACTGAGACTGAGGTCCCAATGTCCCCAGCAATGGGGGGCACCACGTCGCTTGGAGGCTGCGCTGTTTCCTTTTGGCAGGCACTGCGTTTGGCTGCAGGGGAAATGAGGAGCAGCTGTCAGACGAGGCCGTCCAGTCAGCCAACGAGCTGTTTGGGGCAGGTGGCTTTGACGAGGACTTGGACTTGGATGCCCTGCAGCAGAACCCAGGGCCAGCCAGGGAGGCCGGTAGCAGGCAAGCTCAGGCCTGCGTAGACCAGCTCAGTGCTCTGTGCTGTCCTGATCTGCCTGCAGCCTGAGCGTGTACGTCAGCCCAACAGCGCATGCCCTGTGCCACACACTAGGCAGCTGCATAGTCAGGCCAGGCCCATTGGTTTTGAGGCCCTGTGTGTCTTGTCATGCAGCATGTGCCAGGCAGTGGAGAGTGTAGCACCTGTGTGGCCCGCAGGGGTATTAACCGCGACCTGGACAAGGGCGGCCAGCAGTCATCTCCAGAGGCGGGCAGCCAGAATCAGCGTCCCAACCCCAGCCACGGTGACCTGTACGGCCATGAGGAGCTGTGGGACAATGAGCTCATCCAGCTAGCCCCCACACTTCAGGTGCGAAATGCACTACCAGCAGAGTGTAGCCTGCTTCACCTTGCCTTCCCCGCAAGATAGGCTAAGCTGGCGAGCCCTCACTGCTGTCATCTATACCTCATGACAATGCTTCGTCCACTGCCTGGGCAGGGCAGGACCTTGCTGCAGGCCTGAACAGTATCAAAACTTTGTCTTCATTTCTTGGTATGGGCTGTGCCCTGCCTGTGTATGTGCGGGCCTGCGGTGTGCCTAACGCCACGCAGCAGCAAAGGCTGCCTTCCTGATGCAGCCCACCGCATCCCGGCAGCCCAGCCTGCTTTCCACATCGCATGGGGCGGGCGGCTTCTAGCACCCCACAGCCCTGTGGCCCCTGCCTTGCAGAACAGTGACCATGTGTGGGTGGACCCTCACATTCTGTGCACACCAGCCATTGCCGACATTGACGGCGACGGCGTGGAGGAGATGGTGGTGGCAGTGTCCTACTATTTTGACAGAGCCTACTATGACAGTGAGGTGAGGTCACTGCCCTGCGCACTCCAAGACAGCTCCTCGCCGGGCCCAGAGTGGCGTGCCCGAGGGAGTCATGGTGCGTGCTGAGGGGCTGAGCTGTTCAAAGGGGCAGCAGCCCGCTCACGCCAGGCCCTGGAGCCAGCAGGCAGGGTCAAGCTGTGTGCAGCCCCAGCTTGCACGCGGCTTGCCCTGACTGCTCTGATCTTGCGCTTGGCTTGCCCAGGCTGCTCTTGAGTCTCACACTCTCCACTTGGTTGTCTGGCCCGTGCTTCATTACGCCTGCTGAGGCTGGCAGGCACAGCTCCACCTCTTGTCGCTGCACCATCCTCTCGCAGCGCCATCCTACACGGCGCATGCACCATGACAGCGCCTTCCCCTGCAGGAGCACCAGCACGAGCTGCGGGGCACGGACCTGGGGCAGTACATCGCCAGCGGGGTGGTCATCTTTGACCTGCACAGCCAGACCGTGAAGGTGGCCCAGCATCTGGACCTAACCTCAGACCACACTCAGTACCGTGCGTATGCCTACTCTGCACCCACACTGGTGGACCTGGACCGAGATGGCAGGCTGGAGATTGTGCTGGGGACCTCCATGGTGAGGGCGGCGCATTTGAAGGCAGCTGCGTGCTTTCAAAGAGTCGAGACTCATACTGGAGAAGGATCTGCCAGTAGACCAGGTCAGCACAGGATTGGCATGACACTGCCCTTGGCATCACTGCCTGCCTGCAGCAGCCGCACCAGGAGGTCAAGGTGAAAGGCAGGCGTGGGCAGCTCCTGAAAGAAGGGCATACAGGAGGTGGCATTGCACCCTACCATGACATTGGACCCACCCGGGGGTATCCTGCCTGCAGGGTTTCCTATACGTGCTGGACTGCCAGGGCAACCCACGCGAGGGGTGGCCCCTGCAGATGGGCGACATTCAAGGTCAGGTGGCCGTCAGCGATGTCAACGGGGATGGCGCGCTGGAACTGGCGGCTGCCGACCTGCGCGGCAATGTTGTGGCCTTCACCATTGATGGCACTGAGATCTGGGAGCGCCATGTGGCCAGCCAGGTCACTCAGGTCAGTTGCAGGGGGTGTCCACCTGGGCATGTGTAGCAGTCTGTGTGCTGCCAACAGTTGTTGGCAGCTTATCTGCTGATGGGCACCGGCTGGGCAGCGGCTTTGCGGCTTGCCGGGGACAGCAGGGTGGCAGGAATGAAGTTGCCTCATGGCAGAGCCTCACCAAGTCTATGCTATTGTTCTTTACCGCCCATCCCAGAAAGTTTGGCCAGAAGGCCAAGTTTTGCAAAACGGACAAGTCACTCCCAGCAACATGTCAAGCTGCTGCATGAGCAAACACTCAGCATGGCAGAAGGCTCGGCGCAAGCCTCTTTGTTCATCTGGCCAGCTGCACACCCACCTGCAGCTGATGTTGGTGACCTTGCACATTCACTGCCGGCCTGCACCTGTTCAGGGTGTAACTCTGGGGGATGTCAACGGCGATGGCCGCCTGGAGGTGGTGTTTGGGACCACCAGCGGCCAGATCTTTGTGCTGGACGGGCACACCGGCAAGAACGTCCCCAACTTCCCCTTCCAGACGCATGGCCGCATTGCTGCGCCTGTCCTGATTACACAACTCACCCCGGGGCTCAGCCAGCAGCTGGTGGTCATGAGCTTTGATGGCCACATGTACATGGTGGATGGCCTGACAGGTCAGCTGCTGCTTGTGGGACCCGCATCGATGCGTGGGCTTGGCTGAAAGGCATGAGGCACACCATGCAAATGCCTCAGAAGCCTGCGCCCTGGGTGCTGTGTGTGATGCTGCCTCTCCCCTTGATGCTGTTGAACATTGCATGTGCAGCAGGGGCGTGCAGGCCAACTTCCTGGCGGGTGTTGTCCTCCACTCCAGCAGGTCCACACCCCACCCCCACATGCCCGGCGCAACCTGCTCCAGTGTTGGGTGTGCCGACCTCCTGTAGGGAATCCCGCAACATTTGTTGGTGTTACGTGCCAGCCTCCGGCGAGGAACTGCGCAAACCTCAGATCTCTGAGACGACTTCACATCGCCTCAGTGGTCTGCATGTCTGGTTCCTGCTGTGATGCTGGTCATCCCTGCCTCCCATCCCAGACAGTAACTTAAGTTGCCAGGTGCAGGCTGTGCTGACGGCATCGACACTGCGCTGCCCTTCCTGCCTGACCTCGGCATGTCTCCCATTACTGCCCGCAAGCCGCGCCAACAGCAATGGCGTCAGGGAGGCCTAGGTGCCCTTGTGCTTGTGAGTCCCACCTGACTGCCCGCAGGCTGCGCGGACAGCATCGACATTGGGGAAAACTCGTATGCCATGGTGCTGGCTGATGACCTGGACAACAATGGCCGCATGGAGCTGGTGGCTGCCACCATGAATGGCAACGTGTATGCCTTCCAGACAGTTGCAGAATACCATCCCCTTAAGTCGTGGACCTCAGCGGTAAGCGGTCTGGGAGCTTGCCATCAGTGTCACATGCTGTGCTGTGCAGCACTCACAGGGTGTGGGTGGGCAAAAATGGGACTTCAAGCTGGAGCACATGGTCTTGCTTGGGCCCTGTTGGGCTCTGCAAGTGGCTTTGCTTGCTTTGCCTGCCATGTAACCTCAGGCAGCATCTCCCCTCAGGCTCTGTTCAGCTGACCATGTCCGCCATGGTGACCTGCCAGCTCATTGCTTGGCTGCCAGCCAAGCGGCCTGCCGCATCGCAGCAGACCTGTTCTCTTTGCCCCATAGTGCCACAGCTCGGACAGCATCAGCGAGTCGTGGATCCAGTCCAACGGCTGCATGTGCTGACAGTGCTGTTCCATCTGGCTTTGCATGCCTGTGCATGCCTGCCAAAACATTCTGCCGCTCAGCTTAGCACCTTGCTGCTTGCAGTGGTCCATATCTTTCACATGCTGAGCAGATGTTGCTGGTTATGCGCAGGTCCATGGCCTGAATGCCCTTGCAGCACGCTTCAACTGGCAGGGCATTGCAGCCACCGCTGCCACACGCGCCCCTCGCGATGTGCGCGGCCGCAGCCTGAACGTGCGATTTGAGATCATCGACAAACGATCTGGAACTGTGGCAGGTCCTGTCCTGAAGGGGCAGCTGGATGAGTCACGTATCCCCCGGGGGCCCTACACGGTGCTGGCAACCATCCAGGTGGGTGGGGCTGCTGTGCGGCATCTGTTCAAGCTGAGCCTGCTCTGCTGTAGGTCCAGCAGACTAGCAGCAGGCAAATTCTGCATCAGACTCAGCAGTGTGTGTGCAGAGAGGGTGCTGCTGTGGAGCCACTGCAGGGCACACGTGCTGCTGCCTATGGTAGGGCTGCAGTGTCTCGGTGCATGCAAGGCATGTGTGCTGCTTGTGATGGTGACGCAGTCTGTGTTGTGGCAATGCCCTGCAGGGTGTCAGCACAGAGCATCTGCTGGACGGCGACACCCCTGTGATCGGCACCAGCGAGAACTTCACCAAGCCAGGCATCTACACTCTGGAGGTACCCTGCCCCAAAACCCGCTCCACGGCCACCATCCACCTTGAGATGTGGGATGAGAACAGGATCACCTTTGTTGACGATTTCAGCCTGTCCTTCCACATGCACTTTGAGAAGCTGCTCAAGTGGCTGGTGGCCCTGCCTTTCACGCTGGCTGCCATTGTACTCATTGCCTGGAAGGGCAGCAGCGCAACTCATGCCCTCCCCTCCTTCTCCAGGACTGATGGCCTGCTTTCAGAACCTTGACAAATTGAGCCTGCTGGGCATTTCATGTATTTCATGAGCATGCATTTAATGCACAGCATTCAGCAGTCATCCTGAGACCAGCAGATCTTCCGATTCTTTGGCTGGGAAACAGGAGTTCATGTTGTTCACAGAGTGGGGTTCCGGTCAACACATGGATGACCTGTCTTTTGCTGCTGCACCTGACGGTGCACAGAGGAGCTCAGCACCACCATTGAGATCCTCATCCTCCTCCAACACTGCCAAGGCATCTGGTGGTGGGTCATGCTGAGCTGCCTTCTGAGCCGCCTTAGCTATCTTCATGACTGGGGGCTGCTGCGTCTCTGTCGGCGCTTTTGACTGGCCTGGCGTGCAGCAGGCTGGGCATCCGCCCTCCGCTGGGCTGAGGGTCCTGGGCGGGCAGCTGCAACCTCAGTGCCAGACATGTCAGGTTCATAGTCTGAGTCCGTCTCAGAAGGCGTGTACCAGCTGCTCTCCTCATCATCTGCACAGCAGCATATGCAACATTCACATGAATGACTGATGCTTTAGCGAGCTCCCTGGCAGCAGGCGCACCACTGTTTCACTGCCCTGAAAATAGCTGGACCTCAACATTGGGTACCCTCCAGCATGTTTAGGCAGCAGGGTGCCTTTGGGAGAGAGCAGGCCACCGAATGATTATTAGTGCACACAGATGAGCAGGGCTCCCAGATTCAACCCCATGGTGCCAATGAGTATGAACACAGAGCATTGCTTCCCGCACGCTTTGCATGCAGGTGTCCGCGTTTCTAGTTGAGGAGCAAGTCCAAGCCAGGGAATCGTGCATGATGAAGCAGCGTGCACTTGGTGCCTGTTTGCCCACCTTCTGAGCCACTGTCCATGTCGCTCCCTTGCTGCACGGACTCCTGGTCCTCTTCATCTGACATGGTCACATCGATCACCTCCTCTTGTGCCACGGCAGCAGCAGGTGCAGCAGGCTCATGTTTCAGAGCTGGCCTGCGGGCGCCAGACGTTGGGGGCTTGCTCTGCCTGATCCCAACCTTCTCAGCAGCAGCAGCAGGGGCAGCGGCGGGTAGAGCAGCAGGAGCAGGGCCATGTTCCGGAGCCCCTCTGCGCTCAACCCTGGAGGGCCGACTCTTGCCTCGCCTGCTCCCAGGCTGCCTGTCAGCAGCAGGTGCCGGTTCTTGTCCTACAGCTGGCCTGAGCGCAGAGCTGGAGGGCGACCGCCTGCTGCCCTGCCTGTTCCCCTGCATACCTGAGGCAGGCCAGGGAGCCTCCTGCTCTGAGTCAGAGCTTGAGGCTGTGGAGGCGGCCGCCCTCAGTGCCTGCCTGCTCCCCCTCCTGCTTGGGACATGCCTGGGAGCCTCCTGCTCAGAGGTGCCCCGCCTTTTTGCCTTCTTGGGCCCTGAGCCAGGCGGGCCATCTCGCTGCGTGTCACTGTCACCTGTGCTGGCCTGGGGTTTGCTCTCGCTTGCCTTGCGCTTTCTGCTGCTTGCCCCCTGGTTGCTGTTTGTGTGCTCTGCTGACCCCGAGCCTTCAGGCCCTTCACTAGGGCGCTGCCGCTTGTGCAGCTCAGCAGCAGGGGCCTTGCCGCCCAATGTAGCTCCTGCCTCAGGCGACGGGAGCTCGGGTCCGCGGGGAGCTGCAGCTTCAGTGCGGGCTGCCAGCTGGATGGGCACGGCCGGAGGCGCTGCGCGCTTGCGCGTGGACTGGCGGAGAGGGGGTTTCTGTGCTGCCAAAGGTGCACCCTGCCCCAGGGTGGCAGCAGCAGGCTCTGCTGCAGGGTGCGCAGCAGACTCCGCGGTGGGCTGATGGGCCGGCCTGGCCAGCGCCTGGGTGTGCCTCGCAGAGGCAGCAGCGTCATGTTCAGGCCTCTGGTCAGCCACAGCAGCAGTGCCATTACTGAGACGCGTCTCAGGCTTGAGGTCTCCAGGTCTGGCAGGCGCGGCAGCTGGTTGGCTGGCGGGCTCTGCCTGTAGTTCCTTTGAGGCCTGCTCTTGGGCCGTGTGCTCCGTCTGGCAAAGACGAGGTGGGGCAGGTGCAGGTTTGTGTTCCGCTGCAGCTGATGACTCTGCTGCCATGTCCTTGGCAGCACTACCTGCATGCAGGATGGACCTTGCTTGGACAATGACCTGCTCTTAGCTGGATGCTGTGCGCTGCAAACCAAGGGCTGGCAAGTGATACAGTCTGGGCTGGTCATCATACAGCAGGCTTCAGCAAGCACCCAGTGGCACTCTGCACCGACACCCTTGGCGCCCCTTGGTTCGAAGGCTCCTCACCCATTGCAGATGTGGGTGCAGGCTTCCACCATGGTGGCTGCACCCAGTGCAGCTTGAGCTGATGCTCACCAGGCATTGAGACAGGCCCCTTTGCTCTCAGTGCTGTACCAGCCCCTGTACAGGTGGCTGCATCGTCCTCCACCTCTGAGCTCGGCTGGGAACCCCCACTGCCGCCCTGCAGCATGCCAGGAAGCCTCTAGCCTGGCGGCCAGCAGCAGGTGGAGGGGAGGGCGTGGGAAAAGGCTGGAATGGACCTTGCACGCATGGACGTGCATCCAGCTGGGTCTGTGCATGTGGCACTGACTGGACTTTGCAGTGCAGCACGCCTGGGAGTCAGCTGGAGCCCCACCCTGCAGACGCAAACGCTGCTGGATCACATCACAAGGTGCTGAGCATGCCCACGGCATAGGAGGGCTGCGCACCTCGCTACTGAGTGCCCCTGCCCCGCCCGCGCCGCCCACGTTCCCTGCATGCAGCGGGGCTGCCCCTCAAACCTCCTCCAGAGTATGCATAAAAAGGCTTGCGGGCTAATTCTCAACAGCAACAGCTTTGCCCCCTGAGCTCTGACCAGGTGGGCTGCACAACCTGAGGGCTGCGCAACATTAGACCTTGATTGAGCTTGCTGATTTGGTCAGGGCTTCGCTCCATTCTGCATTCGCAGGCAGCACCGCGCGCACAGAACGCAGCTGCAGACTTGACACCTGGATGGGCGTGGTACGCTGGCGGCTCACCTACCTCCGCGACCCTGCCGGCCTCTGCCCCGGCCTGCTCCAGCCCCAGGTTCACTGCGCTGCTGCGCCTGCTGCTGCTGCTGCTGCCGGTGGGGCTGCCCCTGCCCTGCGAGCCCCGGGCGCTGCTGAGGGGGCCCCGGGGCCGGCAGAGTGGGCGGCCGTGGCAGCTGCGGGGGCCCTGTTGGAGCAAAGTGCTGCTCTGAGGGGCGCCCGCCAAAGCCTTGGCCTGTGAAACCCGGTCCTGGGGTTGGACCTGCAGGCATGTACTGCAGCTCCCTGCTCTGGTGAGCCTGCCCCTGCTCTGGCGGCCAGGGCGCAAACTGCGGCCGCTGCTGCGGGCCCAGGGTGCCCGGCTGCTGCTGCTGGGGGCGCTGCTGTGGCTGCATTGCGCCAGGCCTTGGCCGCGGCTGTGGAAGGGGCGCGAGACGCGGCTGCTGCAGCGGTCGCTGGGTGCCAGGTGGCTGCTGCGGGGGCGGCGGCTGCTGGCCTCGCCCCTGGGGCCCACCAAATCCTGGAGGTGCCATGGGAACACCAGTGTTCTGCGCCTGTGCCTGCTGGTGGCGGGGCGGTGCCTGCCCGCTGAACACTGGGCGTGCATGCGCGGGGGGGGGCAGCTGCGGCGGTGGCTGCGGCGGCAGCTGCGCCCGGGGCTGCTCAGGGCGCATGGGCGGCGGCAGGGAGATGGGACGGGGCAGGGGTCCCTGTCCAGCGGCCGCCGGCCGCCTGGATGGCTGGCGGCCGCGGCCCAGGGGGCGCTGCTGCCGGCCTGTGTCAGTGACGCCCTGTGGGGCAGCGCTGGCTGCCCCCACAGCCTGCAGCAGCGCCGACAGCTGCTCTGAGGAGGGCAGCTCTGCGCCGGCGGGCAGCTGCTGCCTCAGGATGGCTCCCAGCTGTGCAGGACGTGCCTGCCCTCCCGGGGGCGGCGGCGGCTGCTGCCGGGGAGGCTGCTGCGCTGGCGATGGCGGGCGCTCATCCCACCCTGTGCGCTTGCGCTGCTGGGGGCCGGGCGAGCCCGTGCTGGCCGGGGGGTCCCTCTGCGGGCCAGGCCCCTCTCCAGGAGCAGGACCTGCTGTCAGCGGGAAGGCATGGCTCTATGTGGTGCCAAGAGCTTGCTGTTCTGTGTGATATGATCACACAGTCACAAGGTTCATTGTGGTGGTCCCAGTACAGCAGGTCGCTTGACTGCCGAGACTGCGAGACTGTGGTTTTAGACTACGTGCATTGCACTGCTCAGAAACTCATGGGCGTGGCCAGTGGTGACTCCCTGTTGCTGCACTGCTGTGGTGGGCCAAGACACTGATGCAACCTGTGCAGCTGCTACCAGCATCTAGCCCTGGCCAGAGAGCAGGCGACAGTGGGAGTGCTGACAGAGCTGACCTGTGGCAAGGCGTGGCCTGACGGCTGGGGGGCCCTCCCCGCCTGGCCCTCCGACAGGCTTCCGCTTCAGGGTCTGCCTGCCCTCTGCCTCAGCGTCAGGCATCTTCTCATCCTCCACAGACAGGCCTGTCATGCTCAGGGCGGCAGCCAGGGGCTCCGCTGGCACCCGCTGCTTCTTGCGCGGGTCGACTGGCCTCGTGTCCCCGCCTGCTCCGCCGCGCGCAGGCGCCTGCGCCCCTGGCGCCTGCCCGCCTGCACCTTCAGAGGCGGGCTGGGGAGCAGCAGCCTGGCTCTGACAGGTCCTGTGGTCTGCAGGGGCGGCTGCCTGCTGCTGCTGCTGCTGCTGAGCCGCCTTGGCGCGCTGGCGGGGGTCCTGCGGCACCACATCGCCCTGGGGCCCAGTGGCTGCAGCCTGCACCACAGAAGGATAGCATGACTGGGAGCGCATGCCAGGCCCCGAGCTGGAGGCGCCGCGTCCGCCAGGGTCAAGCAATGACAGGCAGGAGCCAGAGGCAAGCCCTGACTGTACTGAGGTGCAAGACACAAACGGCGCACTGTGGCTTGCGCATTCATGTGGGTTGCAGCCCTTGAGTAAAGGCACGCTTGTGGCTCACCGGCTTGGCGGCCTGTGCAGCGCGCTGGCGAGGATCCTGAGGCGCCTTATTGCCAGCTGCAGCCTGCACAAGGCAATGCAGTTGTAAGCACCACTTTCACTTGACAGCATACTGGGTTCATCTTGGAGTCTTGCAAACACCCAAACTGGTCTGCAGCAGACGTTGTAGGCGAGCGATGAATGAGCAGAATGCTGCACATTTCTGTTGACACAGGTGCGCCTGCCGCACTGCAAGCACCCGCAGGTGCAAAGCAGCGGCGCCCAGGCAGTGTGCAGCTCAGCAGCCACCCGCAGACTGTTGTGCTACCTGCTGAGCAGCCTGACGCAGGCGCTCCCTCCTCAGGTTGTTCTCCTGAATGCTGGCGGAATGCTCGTCCTGGGACAGGGGGTTCAGCTGCTCCCGCTGCAGCAGAAGAGATGACACTCTAGGCGGGAGGCTTGCAGGCGGCAGTGGTGCCTGGCCCCAGATGACCAGGTCATTGCACAGCGTCCAGGCACAAAGCATGGGCAGCTCAGCACTGCCATCAGGTAGCCTTGACCAGCCACTGGTGCTGAGTCACTGAGCCTGCTTGTGTGCCCAACTGCAAGCTCAGCAAGCTTGCGTGGCACCAGGCCTCACACTGAGCAGCTCTGGCATCCTGGCTGGCAGCGGCAGAACGGAGCATGCATCGTCAGCAGCCGCATCCAGGTCCCAGAAACCCTGCCCATGCTTGGTGGCAAAGTCCTCCACCAGGGGCTGCAGCCTGATGGTGATGCCAAAGTAGACCCAGCTGCGCAGAGTGGCCAGGTGCATGGCCAGGCTGGCAATGTCCTGCTCCATGTGGTGGCGCTTGGCCTCGCTCTGCGCGTTGGTGGTGGACAGCTTGGTGTCGGTGTGGGGGGTGAAGGCTGCAATGCGCAGCACCTGGGCCTGGGCAGCCTCCTCCCACACCTGCAGCAAATAACAGTGCTCGGTTGTCCAGGTGTTGGGTGCAGGAGAGGCGCAGCGTCTCAAGCATGCTTGCTGGTCCTGCAGGCGGAACACCAAAAGTCTGCAGGCTACCGGAGCAGCTGAGGGTGCAGCCCTGCCCCGCCTGACAGAGAGGATGCTGCACCAGAATGGCGCCTAGGTACAGGGTTCAGGGAAAGGCTGGCCCCAGCCAGCACTCAGACGCAACCTGCATGACACAGCATAGCGGCTGCATTGCAAATCGTGCTGAGGCCAACAATGCAAAGTGATGACTGACATATGCACCAGCAGCAAGGTCCACAACCAGGGAGAGCCCAGCTGAAGGGTAGCCTCACATCGATGCGGTCGTCAACAATGACTGCCAGTGGGTTGGACGACCAGGTGCGCTTCAGGACTGCTGGGGCTCCCGCTGCTGGTGCATCTGCAGCAGCGGTCCACATTCTTGATCATCAGCCAGTACAGCGTCAGCAGTGAACACATGGCATTCAGATCCTCTCATGCTGACTGGAGAACCTGGCAAGCAAGGCCTCTGCATAGCTGACTTGAGCCGCTGTCTGTGCCAGCTCTGGCCTCATTTGGCAAACAGCACAATCTTCTTGGTGTGAAACCTGAAGCCCAGCACTGAGCAGCAGACTTCAATTCAAGCTCTGCCACCTTTCAGGTCTTCACGGCTCCCTTCAAGGTGTGCTGCAGGCAACACAGTAACAGTCAAGCTTGGTTCCAGCCCCTGTCACCTTCTGGCAGCCGGATGGCGTCCTTGGAGCGCAGCACTGCGGACAGCTTTTTGCGCTCCTTGTGGGTCTTCACGCAGGTGATGCGCTGCTTCAGCTGCTCAAAGGGGATGAGGGTACACCCAGTGTCCAGCACGCGCCACGCCTCAAAGGCATAGTCCTGGGTGGCTGCTGTGCACACGTACACCTCATACTTGCGCCTGCAGGGCACCGCGGGTTGACTGGGCAATCAGCCTCAGAACGAATACGCAGGGCACCGCTGCTTGGAGATGAGCCTGGCAGCAGGGCAGGCCCCTGGGTCACGTGCACCCAGCCTGCCAAGGGGAGGCATTGAAGCCACAACAGCAGACAGCAGACATCCTGTGGGCAGAGCTTGCGCAACACCAAGTGGCTACCCAGACTGTGCAGGAGCCAGCCTGCCTAGGATGCATGAACAACCTGCAAAGGCACACTGCTGCACACAATTGAAGGCTGCATTGGCACATAAGCTTGTCCCTTGCACGGTCCACAGGCAGGTTCACACATTGCACCACTAAGTCTGGGGACAGAACCCACTTCTGGTCGCTGCTGGTGGCCTCCAGTGCCTGCTTGAGCTTCTGCCACCCTGGACGCGGCCTGAATATCATGGAGGTCTCCTTCTTGCCAGGAGCAATGCGTGTGAGGATGACTGAGTCATTGAACAGCCTGATGACCGGCCGCTTGATGGTCTGGCCATCTGGCAGGACGGCCTCCTCCGACCTGCAGGCAGAGAGGAAATGGTCTTAAGCCCACTTGACCGACTGGCGCGGCCACCGACAAGGAACTGGGAACGGCCACAAGCTGCACAGAATCTTGAGCGGCATGCAGCCTGCTGGGCAAGCTGCCCACTCCAGTGTTCAGTAGCCGTGCGCCCCTGCACACTTCTCACTGCCATGGTTGTTCAACCAAGGCTACAACAGGGAAGCCCCACAAGCAATCTGTCTTGATCCATGCCACCAAATAGTGCCTGTAGGCTGGGCAGACTCGTACTCATCACCTATGTTGCACCAGAGTAGGTTGGGCTCATTGCGGTGCGCAATCTCGCCAGGCTCAAACATTGCAGCCCTGCACAACCCCAAGGCGGACACGTGCAGCTGAGCGCTCACATGGCCTGCATCCTGCGCATCCCTGTCCTGCCCTGGATCTGGGCGCAGTCGTTGTTGATGAAAGAGGTCAGCAGCTCCTCGTCGCTGCGCATCGCAGCCAGCTCCTTGATCAGCAGGTCCCCCCTGGCCACGCTGCAGCAGGGCAACCCAGCAGCTGGTGTCATGGGCCGGCATGGCAGTAGTGCTAGCGGGAGGGCAGTGAGCAACAGGTGGCAGCAGGTCTCTCTCAGCCAGACTGCAGCAGGCACACAGTGCTGGTGGCAGATGCAGGGCGAGCGAGGCGGCATGGTGCTCGATGAGGTGCTAACAGCTAGTACTCAAAGCAGGCGTAGAGCTGCACTGGAGACACTGCAGCAGGGAGGCACAAAGGTGCAGTACCACTGTCGGCGAGTTGGGCACACATGGCAGCAGGCTTCCCCTTAGCCACACGGCAGCAGGCCCCCTACAGGGCCGGCGTGGACCCGGCGTCAGGGCCAGCACAGAAGACATCAGCTCCAAAAGCCACACAGGTCCCGGTTGCAGCACAGGGGGTTCAGCTGGAAAGGCAGATGCACACCTGTCAGCTCTTGCTTTGCCTCCGTCTGCCTCCTCCTGCCAAGCAGCCCTGCAGGCAGCAGTTTGTGATTTCTAGCTGGCTCAGGGCAGCGACCATGACTATTGACATGCTCAAGCTTTGCTCTTATCTGTAGAGACAACCAGCGAGCACTTGCACAGCCCGATGTGGTGACCAAGCGCTGCACGCAATCACCGCCTGGCTTAGCCTGCTGCTGAGGTGCAGAGGGCATGGCAACGCGTACAAAGGCAAGAGCATGAGGTCCCTGCCAAGCTTGCTGATGGCCACCCCCCCTGCGGGCCCATAAGTCATGCTGGCAGTAACGCCCCACGGGCACCAATCAAGGGGAGCAGCACCTGGAGTGCCTGACATGTGCAACTTAACCAGGCGAACAGCTGGTGCATGCTTTGCATCGCACCAGCCTGCCTGCGGAGTGCAGGGGGCCGCATAACCCACAACAGCTTGCTCTCCTCCTGCGTGAGCAGCACAAACCAAAGCAAAACAGCAGCATGCAGACCAGTCCAACAGCAGGAGGGCTCCACCTCCTGGAACGGTGCGGAACGACTCAGTTGCTGCGCCTTGGCAACACAAATGCATGCGGCCAGACAAGCACTTGGGCTCCCCACCTCTCCTTGAGGTTCTCCTCAATCAGGCCCTGCAGCTTAGGCAGCGTGTAGGCCACCAGCAGGGTCTCGTCCAGGTCCAACACAACTGGGGTCATCTTGTCGCCAATGATGCGGGCAGCCAGCAGGTTGACGCCGGTGGGCACCAGGTAGCCCCAGAATGCTGACACCACCCTCCCGTCTGCACCACAGGGGACACCGGTCTGGACACCAGTCACCTCAGGCTACAAGGCGTTCAGGTTGCATCCTCCTGAGCTGTGATGCTGAGACACTGCATCAGCCGGCAGCCTGAGCTGCACTGTCCGAGCGCAGCGCCACCGAGCAGCCTCAGCTGCAGCCCTGCTGCTGCAGGCAGGGTGCAGCTCGTCAACCAAGGACCCGAAGGCAACCACGACGCAGCTGTCTGCTCACCTCTCTTGGCTTTGAAGGGCACCAAGACCAGCTCCATAGCCGCGGACAGCGTGACAATCCCACAGGCTCTGTGCTCAAGGATGCCCTTGTGCTGTGCCGCAAAGTCAGAAGTTGTCTGCTCACCCTCACCCGGCACAATAGTCACAACAGGGCCTGCAGCATAATGGAAACCCAGGCTCAGAATGGCAGTCTGACAGCAGCGTTTTGGAGCAGCCTTGCCTCCCACAACACCATGGGTCTGTCTGAGAGGGGAACAGCAAGCTGCACAGCGTCACGCCAGTGGCACGCAAGGGGCACGCAAGGGGTCTGTACACATGAGCAGAGGTCGCCAGGTGGCTCACCATCAGTGATGCTGTGCTGGACGAGGAGGGGCAGCTGTGAGGTGCCCTGGCTTGGTCCTGGACCGCCAGGCGTCCTGCAGTGAACAGCAGGCAACAGTTGTGGGGCCACCCTGTTGAGGAAATTTCTAGTCTCAAGCGTTGACAGCAGACACAATCTACTCCCCACCACACTTTACAGTGCACACCACTCACTCCCATCCTGTGTGGCCATGGTGCACAAGCTGCTCCCAGACACCACAAGCTTCTGCTGCTGGGAAATGCACCACCCCTCACAACGTGCAGGTGCAGTTGTCCCTGAAAGTGAGGCAGATCTGGGGTCTTGCCAATGGCCAAGCTTGGCAGCAGGGACATCACTTTATACCAGGGGCCCCACAACCCCAGAAAGCAGACTCCACTTATGCAACAGAGCCCACACGCTGCAGCCGCTGCTGGACTGTGCACAAGACTGTACATCACATGCGCTACCCCCAATCCTGCAGTGGCCGTGCTGTCATGCCCTGTGCAGGGCAGGGACTTGACCACCTGCGCCAGTCCAACCTCCATGTCAGCTTTTGCCAACATCATTGAGGCTTGGCTGATGCGGCCCTCTTGTCGTGCAGGCGACAGGTGTGCAGGCTTGGGCGCAGAGGGCCGTTTGTGCGCACATGGCGAGCCAGGGTGACTCTCTAAGTGCAGCCGGTGATGCAGGAAGTGTGCAGCACGCCATGAAGGCGAGCGCATGTTGCGGGCGTGCTCCAATGCTGAGGAACGTGCAACCATGAGCCAGAGTGCTGCAGACCGCCTACAAGTGTCCCTTAAGATGGGAGATCTTCCTGTGGCTTCTGACAGACAAGCAGCATCAGGCATCGCCACCAGATGACAACAGACAGCCAAGGGCACCGTGAAGGCATGTCAAGACAGATGCACAGCAGAGCCGGATTATGCCGAGCTCTGGCAGCCTATTGAAGGCATCAAGTGCGCCTCCTCAGGAGAGGGGTGGCAACTGCCTGTGCTTGCCTCCAGGCCAGTGGCATGCTGGATGGTGTGCTGCGTTTCCCAGTCCAGCCCCTGCCTCACAGCAGTTGAGGAGCCGTCGGCTGTAGCGGGCTCCTTGTGTCCAGCAATGCAAGGCACAGAACATGTGCAGCAGCACACCAGTTGCACAGAACAAAGCCTGGATGCTGGCGCAAAGGCCCAGCCCGTAGGAAGGATGCGCAGGCAGCTGGCATGCGGCATCCAGAACGCAGCAGTCTGCCCGTAACAATAGAGATGCAGCCGCACCCGTGCACATGTATGGGCAGAGCTTCGTTCTCAGCATGCCCCCTCCCTGGTGGCATGAGCAGGCTTTGGCCTTGGGTCTTGTGAGAGATCTGAAGCAGGCTGCTCATGCCCTGGGGGCGTCGTGCTGAGGAGTGTTAGAGCGAGGCATGGAGAAGAGGGTGGCCAGACAAGGACGAGGTCGCCATGCTGAGTAGCAAGACACGCCAGCAGTGCTTGTCACAGCCACCTGCTGCTCTGTGGATCGCTGGACAGGGCAGGATTGCATGCTCTCAGGGCAAATGAACAACAACATGCAAAGGCGCCAAAGGGTAGCATGTCTGATTTATGAGACTCTGTGACATGCCCCCGCTGACCTCCCGATCACCCACAAACCATGTCAGCTGCTCAATGCCGAAGGTCGGACTCGCTGACGGCCTCTAACGTTTGTCTCCCATCAATGCAGCCCCACGGCCCAGGGGGCATTACCAGTAGTTGGCGCACTGCAGAGGGCTGGCGAGCAAGGACTTCAGGCTGGCTTGGCAACCCAGCACATGCCTTTGCGGCTTCAGCAGACATGCACAGCTCAATCGCTGCTGGGCAGTCACTGTGAAGACAAGGGTGCCAGCCCAGAAGCCGTCCATCCAGCACACAGCGACTCTGTCAGGCAAAGACGTCAATCATCGCATCCTGCTGGTCTGCCGCTCAAGGGCCGCGCCTGTGCTGTGCAGGCACATGGTTGTGCCGATGTTATATGTAAATGAAATTGATGGCCAGATGCAAGGTTCAGCAATGCTTCATGTTCCGTCCTGCTGAAGTGCTTGCCAGGGCAGTCAGATGCGCAGGAGCATCCTGCACAGTCTGCTGAGGGCAAAGCAACTCAGGCCAGATGCTGAGGCGTTGACAGGGTGAGCCTGTCCTGATTGTGCTGTGTGTCTCCTACAATTTCAAGCAGGCCTTTCAATTCCCACGCGCCCCTGAATACAGATGCTGCAGCATCAGGCTCAGACAGCACCAGGGCTATGGGTCATGGATGCTGCTGCACCAGCGCACCTTTGCCGATCTGCCGCCCTACATTGTGAGTGGACATGAACAGCCGGCATTCCCTGCACAGCTGAGCATTCAACTTGATGTACACATCAACGGTGTCTGGCACCACATGGCATTGTCAGAGCTTCCGTCTGCAACATGGAGCAGCCCTGGCCACCCCTGATGACCTGTGCGCTGCTGCAGACCCTGGCCATGCCTGCTCTGTCGCCCACCATGTCCCAGGGCAACATCGCGGCCTGGCAGGTCAAAGAGGGGCAGGAGATAAGCCCAGGCTCGATTCTAGCAGGTGCTTACAGACACAGAGACCTGTTTCTGACACAGACCCCTTTTGCTTGCTGACATAGCCAAGCTTGCTGACGTCTAATGTTGCTGCTAAACAGACATAGAGACCGACAAGGCCACGATGGCCTGGGAGAACCAGGACGATGGCTTCATTGCCAAAATCCTGAAACCTGATGGTGAGGACTTGATCAGAGCCACACAGCTTGATGGTGGTGCTCTGCATACATGATGTGCTCACATCACCACAGCAGTTTGCAGGAGCAGCTCAACTGCTGCAGGACATCTGCTGCAGGCCTCCGGCATGAGCATTTTTGCATCATGTTGCGTAGCATGTGTGAATGGCATGCTGCTGCATTCTGCAGTTGCCTGGTACGCGCTTGTATTTGCAGTCTGGCCTGGCTGCCACCAGGGGCTCAGCGTACCCTTGTGCTGTTGCTAGCTCGCCCCTGCAGACAGCACTGCTACGGGGAGCCCCTCCAAGTCCTTACATCCCCTTTTGCCTCTGCAGGCAGCAAAGACATCTCTGTGGGCACGCCCTGCGCCATTCTGGTGGAGGATGAGGAGAATGTGGGCAGCTTCAAGGACTACCAGCCAGACGGGGCAGGGGCACAGAAGTCCTCAGGGCAGCCGGAACAGAAGACAGAGGCTCCAGGTGGGGTGCCAAGCTCAGGCATACCCTGGGGCATGCTGTTGCGTTGGTGACAGGCCTGTAGACCCTGCATTTGCTGCCATCCTTGCTGCAGCAGCTGACACTCAGGCCTGTGCCCCCATAGCCTACAGAAAATCTGTGCTGGAGTAGCTTGCTGGCCCCTTTGACATGCACTGTGCAAGCGATGCTGTCCCAAGCAAGCTTTGTTGGCACCATCTTTGCTGCACCCTGCTGCAGACCCTGCTCCAAAGCCCTCCTCCGGGGCTGCTGAGGCAGTGAAACGCAACACCAGGATAGGCCCGGCGGCCAAGCACCTGCTGCTGGTCAGCGGTCTTTCTGTTGAGGACATCACCCCAAGTGGGCCCCATGGCATTGTCACCAAGGGGGATGTGCTGGCTGCGCTGGAGGGAGGGGCCAAGCCCAAGCCGCGCCAGCAGCCAGCCCCGCAGGTGCAGCAGAAGAACCTGGCAGGCAGCAAGGTGCGTTTGCGCGCCTCCTGGGCTCCGCAGCTGCAGCTTGAGATGTCCCGCAGTCAATCCGACGCTCTCAGTGATGACTGCAATGAGCGCATGTTTCCTTCTGGCACTGAGAGGCTGCTCGATGCCCCAGTGGTCCTGCTGCTGCCTGAAATCTTATGGCATGGACCCATGTCCCTGCTGGTGCCAACCCATTGACTGCTTGCAGGGCCAGGCAAAGCCTCACGCAGAGGCTGAGCCTGCCCAGGCCCAGATGGAGGCCCAGCCGTCTCAGCTGCCATCTGGCCAGAAGCCTGCCGCTTCTTCCGGCACACGGCAGCAACAGGAACAGCACCAGAAGGTAAGGGTCCTGCTTGACATCCTGGTGGCATTCACTGGACTGCTTGCTGCAGCCTGCAGTCTGTGCTGGTCAAGCGACAGATGGTGTCCAGCAGACCAGCAACGCACACGGCTCTATGCCTCTTACTATCAGCTTAAGTGCCTTCCTTCTGCGTTGCAGGCCTCCCGGCGAGACAGCAAGGGGCCGCGCTACACAGACATCCCTAACAGCCAAATTCGCAAGATCATTGCGCAACGGCTGTTAGAGTCCAAGCAGAAGATTCCACACTATTACCTCAGTGCGGACGCAGACCTTGGGGTAGTGTCTTCCCTGCGGAAGAGCCTCAAGGAGCAGGGCCAGAAGGTGCTGTGGCCCCAGCCTGCTGCATATCGAGCACCTGCAAGCTCCTTCTGCAAGCCTGTTGTGCAGACAGAGACATGCCAGATGTTTTGCTTTGTACACTGCATCGCAGAGCATGCTCTCATGTATACTGCAGCAGCATGGCTTCCCAGCGCTCAGTCCTGGTGGCACTACGCATTTCGAATGCAGGCCAGTGTCAATGACTTTGTGGTCAAGGCTGCTGCGCTGGCGCTGCAAGATGTGCCTCTAGCCAATGCTAGATGGGATGAGAAGACTGAGGAGATAGTCAAGATTGCCACAGTTGACATTGCCATAGCAGTGGCAACGGATGCAGGTGAAGCCCTGCATCAAGTTACTTCACCGTGTGCCTTGACAAAGCTGCTGCTCCACTGGTCAGCATGTTGCAGCAGAACGCCGATGCAATCCAGAGCCTGTGCTGCAGGTCTAATCACTCCAATAGTGCCAAAGGCCAACACAAAGCCCCTCAGCCAGATCTCAGCAGAGGTGCGGGAGCTGGCGGGGCGGGCGCGGTCCAACAAACTCAAGCCCCACGAATTCCAGGGCGGGTCCTTCAGCATCAGTAACCTGGGCATGTATGGCGTGGACCGCTTCAATGCCATCATCAACCCTCCCCAGGCTTGCATCCTGGCTGTCGGTGGCACTCTGCAACATATTGTGCTTGAGAATGGTGCTCCCAAAGCCAAGTCTGTCATGACAGTCACCCTCAGCGCTGATCAGCGCGTGTATGATGGGGAGGTCGCTTCTCAGTTCCTGGCAGCTTTTTGCAGCAATATCTCAAACCCTGTGAGGCTGTTGTCGTGACATCACGTTTCAGAGTAGTTAGACAAGTACTGAAAGTCAGAGTCGTCATCAAGATTGCTCATGGGGGAGTTGAATGCCCCACAAGCCTGGTAGCCTTGTCTTGCAGATGGGACAGCAAGCTTCCAGCTTCAGCCACTTGTCGAGACAAGCCTGGTGGTGGTAGTGGGCGCACTGCACAGGCACTGAGAGGCATGGCAGCAGCAACATCATTGCTTTGCCAGCCAGAGGCAAGCCTGCCAGAGGCAAGGGCAGCTCCAAAGGAGAGGGCTCTGTACTGACCTCCAGGCTGCGCAATGTGTCCCCCTCCTCCAGCTGCTGCTGGCAGATGCTGCAAGACTCCTCAAGCAGGGGGGACCCTGTCTGGCACCTGGTGGTGGGTCTGCTGGCAATGTGCATGCTGCAGGACACGGATGCAGGCATTCAGTGAACACAAGCTGATGAAGTGGCATGCATGCCCTGAAGGCCTACCATGCAGCCCAGCTCCAATGCACTAGTGGCACCCCAGGCAGCGTACTCAAGCCCTGCCCGGACAACTGAGCCTGACCTTCGCATTCTGTAAACAGTCTGCCTGAAGGCGTCAAGCCCTGCCTTGCTGTATCTAGCAGGCAGCGTCCGCTCAGCCTGCTGCTGGGTTAGGCGGTGCTGCATGTCCAAGCTCTGTAGCCGGGACATCTCCAGGGTTGTCTCCAGCCTGTAGGCACAGGCAAGCGCTGACAGGGGTGGATCAAGTCGGCTTGCTGTGCTGAAGTTGAGAAAATGAGAAGACTTGTCTGTTGAGGGTCACGCCAGGGACCAGCCTGCTGAGAAGAGACCAGCTACTGCAGTTCTCATAAGGCAGCCACCCCTGAAGCGAGGCTGCAGGTGGGGCAAGCATGGCAGCAGCCGTGCTGACCCTTCGATGGCCAGGGCAGCTGCCCGCTCTGCCAGCCTGTCTGCTGATGCTGCCAGGTCCAGCAGTGCGTGAGTGGGCACCTCCCCAGCTGCCAGCTGCTCCTGCAGAGCTGCAACTGTGGTGCGCAGTAGCTCAATGGCCTCCTTGATGCCGGCAAGGGTCTCGTTCTGGGTATCATTCTGCGGCAGGGGGACGCAGCTCTGCAAGGCAACTGCTACAATGCACCGCTGTTGGCAAGGCAACAGCAGCTGGCAATCAGTGGGTCTCTCACATTCAGCTGAGGATGGGCAGGCAGAACTCGGAGCATGGTTTCCAGCGCCTGTTCCCTGAGCTGCAGCCGCTGAATCCTGAGCCCTGCTTGCTGCTGCACAGCTTCTGCTCTCTTGACTTGCAGTTGCTGCAACTGCTCCTGTAGGCGCATCACCTCTGCAGCCTGCTCTGCTTCATCTGCAGCTCCTGCCGGAGTTTGATCAGCTGCTGGCGTATCAGCTGACGAGATTGGCTGGCCTTGGGTTAGTGCAGGCGCGGAATGACCAACCCCTAGCATTCGACGGCAGTTGGTGCATGCCCTCTCAGCTGCTGCTAGGGCCTCCCTGGCACGCCCCAGAACTTCCATTGGAACGGAGCTGCCGTGGTCCCGAATCCCCAGGGGATTCTGGAAAGCAGTTATGAACCTCAACTCAAAATATCACTGAACTGATGGAGACTGAAAGCGAGGTGATTTCTCTCTGCATCTTCATGAGGTTTTGGAGAGGTGGAATGGAACACAGATGGTCCTTCTTTGCATGTCAAGTCCATGTTCATCACAGCGAATGGAAAGCTTCTACAAGAAGCTTTGCCAGGTCCTTTGCAGCAGACCTGTCTGCTTCAAACCACATGATGTCGGCTTTGAGCTTCCAGATGGGCTCATCAAAGGTGGGTGTATCCTGCTCTGCCTCGTGGCTGGGCACTCCATCACTCTGTGACTCAGGCGCCTGAAGGGCATTGAGCTGGTCCTGCACGCATGGACAGCTCCCTTGTGTCAGCATCAAAGCTGCAACGTCAATTGTACTTGTACACCAAACAATTTCAGTCACCTTGAGAGCAAGAAGTTGGCCAACTTCTACCTGGACCTCAGGGCTGCTGTTGTCGAGGCCCTGCTGATCTTTCAAATAGCGCACTTTCTGAGCCTGCTGGTCAGTTGCTGCCTGCAGCCATCATATTGCGCTTACAGACTCTTGGCAAGCCTGCCTGATTCATGACAAGCCAACGAGGGAGAGGTGCTATCAAAGCAACCCTTGCCTGGACAGATTTTAGACTATCAGTGGCCACATTGGCTGGCAGCTGCTGTGCTGCATCATTGGCTTCGCTGCTACCAGCACCTGGAAGGCTGCTGTCTTCTTCGGAGTCATTCAGGTCAGAGTCACTGGGGGCCAGAATGGTGAAGGGGACGCGGTGCTCCCTGGTGGGCTCCCTGGTGGGGCCACTGCAAGCCACTCCTCTGCCCACCTCACTGCAGGCAGCCCTGTACTGCAGCAAGGGCATGGTCTGCCATGCTCAGGCCAGGCCTTGCAAGCAGGTGCCCTGATGCAGTGGCGACGACTGACAGCCTCTGGGTCCAAGCAGCAGGCCTCTCCTCTTTCATGCGGCACACGAAGGACTTACAGGAGCTCTGTCCAGGGACCTCAGCGTGGCGAGGTCCACCAGCACTGTGTCCTTGGCATCATTTCCGAAGCCCTGCTCCAGCATGACGCAGGGGCGCGCCTCAGCATCGCACCACTGCCTGAAGAGGTTGGCGATGGGAGAACCCTTGCGCTCCCTTCTGTATCCTGTTCCCTTGACCGTCAACCAGCCCTGCACACAATCACGCCAGGCTGCGAGATGCTGCAGACAAGAGATTGGTGTTAGGCATCGCGGTGCTGCCCTGCCCTCAGCAGCATACCTTTTGTTTTGCAAGGTCGTACTGCTTGCGCTCATCTGCATTCAGCCTGTGTGGGACCTGCCTGCTGCCTGTTCCACGGCGCTTTGCGCCATCACCTGCGGGTTGAGTGCAGCATGTGTTCTGGGTGTGCACATCGCTCAAAGAGCACCACTGTGTGAGCCTCACCTTTGCTGATGCGCTCGACATCGTCTAGACTGGGCCTGAAGTCTGCCTTGCTGCGCAGCTCTTGACTTCTCTGTCTGCCTCTTGAGAGGCCAAGTGAGGGGTGCACTGTGACCGCCGGCCGTGGCCACAATGCAAGGCACCTCTTGGGCATCAGAAGAACTGTACATGGCCGAGTGCACGAGGCGTGGACTGACAGCTGCAACATCTGCAACATGCTTCCGGACTGTGCCATGCACGCAGATCCCCTCGCCACCGTGGCCATGAAAGCTCTGGCTGCGCCCTGCAAAACAATCTTCCAGTCAAACCTGCTACTTGCTTGCTCTAGCCCTGTCTCTCCACACAGCAGCAACTTTGCAACCGATGAGCCCTGTGGGAGCTCATGCGCAGGCGTGCGGCATCGCTGCTGGCAAGTGGTGATATCCTGAGACGTTCATCTCGTGTTCATCCCCCAGGAAGTTTTAGGGTGAGCCTGTGATACAGCCTGGGGGTGCCTGGATGCTGCTTTGCAGTCCCTGAAGTGATTACTCTCAGCACACTGCCTTTGGTTTGCAGAGATCCCGGTCCCTCTCCCCAAGGAGAGCGCAATGGCCCGCACATCCACTGACGCCCCTGCTGCTGTTCCTGCTTCTGTTCCCCTTTTCAAGGCTGGTAGTCAAGTTTGCAGCTCACTGTGCTGCGGGGGAGCTGGCGGCGTGTGCTCACAACAATCCTGTGCCAGAGCGGACCAGGATCACAGGCAACGGCACGGCGCCCTTTGCTCCCAACTGGCGGGACGACAGCAGATGCGGCCCTGGCTGGCGAGCCCCTGGAGGCGTGGTTGCTAGCTGCGACCCCTTCAGCATGCACTACTGCTGCAGGTGTGCCTCCTGCCTGTGCTGCCGCAGACTGCAGCAGCAGTTGTCATGTGCTGGGCAGAGTTGAGCCTGCCCAGGGCTGCTCAACTGCAGGCTTCAAGCCCTGCCAGCCACCCTGAGAAGCCGCTGCTCTGCCCTGCAGCCAGTGGGGGTGGTGCGGCAAGGGCCCTGAGTACTGCGTGCAAGGCCCAAGGCGCCCCTTCAACGAGACAGCGTCAGGTGCAGCCTCTCACTGCTTGCTTCCTCCTGTTCAAGCGCCTGTTCAAAGCTTCCAGCTCCTCCCCGGTACTGCCACAATGCTGCACAGCTGTGGACGAAGGCACGCCTGCAGCTGCTGCAATTGCCACTGATACGTTTAGTGCGCTGACCTGGAGGTGTACCCTGCCTGTCAACGCCACAATCACTGGCCCCGCCCGCAGAGGGGCACAGCCACGGCAGAGAAGCTGCCCCTGGCTGGACAAGGCCATAATCACCTGCCTGTCTTTCTGCAGAGGGGTCCCGCCAGTGCAGTGCATGCTTCCCCTGCCTTCAGTCACAACCACCTTCCCTTGCAGAGGGGCCCCTGCGAGCAATCTGGACAGATGTGCGCCACCGGCTTGACGGCTTTGTCGACAGCTGGACCCGTACCCTGGGCACTGCAGCTCGGCCTGTGCATGAGGTTCACGCTCCGATCCTGGCAGCCGCCCACAGTCGGCGACATGCCACGTATGGGGAGCGCCTCCTACTGAGCGCCGCTGGTGCGCTGGCTGACCGCCAGCTGGAGCGCTTCACATGTTGCCAGGGAGGCGTGCAGTGGCAGCTGGGTCGGGATGACAGGTGCGTGCTGCGGCCGCCTGGACGGGGGTGACAGGGTGTGCAGGAGGCGGCCAGGCTGAGCTGCCCCAGCACCAGCTGAGTTCAGATGCATGCTGTCGTGAACAACAGGCAGCGGGAGGGGCCACCTCCTGGCCCTCAACAACCACCTGCAGCATGCCTTTCAATACCCCAAGGTCTGCACATGGCCTGCGACCTGCACCTTGTCAGCAATTGTGGCCCTGCCCTGCAGGTGGCACCTGCTGCTGCCTGATCAGACCGTGAAGCGTGCCCCTGAGGAGGCTCCACCAGCTCGCCCGGCTGGCCTGCTGTCCTCCTTGTGGCGCTGGCTTACAGGCGGACGCAGCCTGAAGGGAATTGTCGAGCCTGCCCCCATGCTTGAGTCAGCCTGGGGACCTTCAGGAATGGCAGGCAGCCTGGACCCTGCCCGCACCAGTCCCCAGGACACCCCTCAGCTGCGCTCCAGCGCCTCTGTGGGCCATGCAGGGCTGGATTGCAGGGTGGGCATACAACAGGAGCCCACTGCTGCCCAGCTGGTGCCGTGCAGCAACACTGACAGCAGCATGGGTGGTGGTGAGCGGGGCGGGAGCTGGCAGCGCAGGCTGCTGCAGCTGCCAAGGCTGTGGCGCAAGGACGCCTTCAGGCTGAGTGACCAAGAGGCTGAGAGCCTGACACAGCGCCTCAGCATTGGCACCGCCTTCTCTCCAGCACCTGGCACCAGCCAGGACGGACCTGCAGGCCAGACCACATCAACACACAGCAGCAGCCGTCCCGCCACAGCCGACCGGCACCCTGAGCAGCCGCAGATCGCGTCTGGGCTGACTCGTGAGCGGGTAGAGACAGCTGGATCAGACGCAGAGGCGGCTGATGTGGAGGAGGATGCTGAGCTGGACAGCAGGACTGCTGCAGACGACAGCAGCAGCAGGTGCCTCGGGCAGCTAGACCCTGTCTGCTACAATGAGACAACACGCTGCAACCAGCAGAGGTGGCTACACCTGCATGCTGCCTCAGGTGAGCCAGGCCCATCCACGGCGCAGATGCGCTGCATGCTAGATGATGCACCACCATTTCTGATCATGCGGCCCGTCCCTGTGCACTGTTGGTGGGCTTCCTAGAACACATCACTGCTGCGGGTTGTCTCCCGTCAACCTCCCATGCCCTGTGCAGACAGCTCTGTACGCCTAGACAGCCTGGACTCTGTGGTGTCCAAGGTGGGACTGGGAACCTTCAAGGGCCAGCTGCAGGGTGAGTTTGCCACCATGGACAGTGCTGGCGCCTGCTGCAGGCATGTGTTCATGCCCAGCAGATGCCTGTTCATGCACAGCAGGTTGCCGCCCTTGCATCGCTTTGCAGTTCCTGCCACCCGCCTGCAGACTCTGCAGACACACAGGCAGAGGTGCTGGTCGTCTACCATTACTTTGAGAACCCTGGCACCTGTGTGGAGGACGAGGAGGTGCAGCTCATGCGCACCAACCTGCTGTACTTCTTAAGGTAGCCCCAACCACCCACAAGCATGGTGTGCCCGGCATGCCCTGCTGGCTGTCCCTGCTGGCTGTCCCTGCTGGCTGCCCCCGAAGGTGAAGCTCCTCAGTCTTTTGTAGCGCAGATGGTGGCTTGACCCAGGTGTCACAGTGCTGCTGGGTTTCCTGGCTGCCAAAATGTGCTGTCAGTGTTGTGGCGTGGCTGCAGAGGCTTCCTTGCTGTGCTCCTTGTTCTGGCGCCCAGTGCATGGAGTTCCAAGAACAGCATGCAGTGTGCTCACCCACCTGCAGGGTAGCTGTGCGCCCCGAAGATGGGGCCCATTATGTCATCAATGTGGGCGGCCGACTGGACCCGCGCCTCATCGCCCTGGTGCCCGACTTCTGCAATGTGCGTGTGCGCTTCGTGGACAACAGCACCCTGCACTCAGACACCTGCACTTTTCAGCGCACACTCTCTGAGATAGGTAAGGCACCCTGGAACCTGTGCCCATGTGAACAGCAGATACTGCCAACAGCAAGGATGTACTGGCTGAACATTGATAGCCTCTGAGCCAGTGCTACTAGAGCCTGCATTTGAACAAGACGCAGCACTCCTTATTACATCTGTAGCCCCAATGAGATGCTCCAGGTGCATGTCAGTCCTCAATGGTGTCAGCATGTCTTGACCGTCCTGGCCAGCTGGCTGACAGGCAACTGGTCTGGCTGGTTGCAGGTCCAGCTCTGCTGGACCAGTACAATTACACAGTGGTCATCAACAATGGCATGAGGGGCCCCTTTGTGGCTGGCACGCAGGAGAGCCACTGGACTCAGCCCCTCACCTCCTTGCTGAGCGACACGGTGAGCACGCGGCCAGGGGGTGCCTGCCATTGCAGGCACTGCCCTGGACTGCAGGGGTGCTGTGTCCAGCTTCTGCAGCACGCTTGTGTGCAGTGCCATGACTGACCATGCAGCTCCACCTGCTGGCTGCCATGCTGGAATAGTGAGCTTGTGTGGCATCATCGGAGCATGCACCACATCTTACAGGTGCCTGCAGGTGAAGGCGGTGGGGCCCTACATCTCCTGTGAGGTCAGCACACATGTACAGGGACCCCTGGTGGCCTTGGACAGGTACGCAACAGAATGCCGCCCTGCTGTTGGATGCAAGGTGCCCGGCTTGCACCTGCTAGCTGCGGCAGTCCCGTGACTGAAACGGAGCGGGGGCTTCACCAGAGGGCCCCTAGGCACTTCAGTGCCCCTGATGTTGCACTGCGTGCAGCACTTGCTGATCACCTTGGCAATGGCAGGTCGCTACCCGGACAATGTCTGCTATGACACCACACCGCAGTGGGTGGGCGTGATTGCAACGCACCATCGGGCCATCTGTTGGTGCCCTGCCCTGTCCAACATGCCTGCGCAAGCCTTTCCTCACGATCTCGCGTTTGCATGTGCAGAGTGGGCGTCCAATACCTGCTGGCCACCTGGGGCGGCTGCTGGGACGACCATGGGGCAGACATCCTGCATGGAGAGGTGGGCCTCAGCCGCCGCCTGCTGGCAGACGGGTACAACATTGCTTCCCTGCAGCCAGAGTATGCGGGGCTGGACTTCCGACAGCATTCTGCGGCGCTGCGCTGCAAGGGGCGGGGGAACCCCGCCTTCTGTTGCGGGGTGCCAGGTGGGCTGGACGTGGACATGCCGATTGCATGCCGAAGGATGCTCTGTTGACGATTGGCTGCGGCTAATTGGGTCAGTTTGGGGAGAGGTGTGCTGTTCATGTGCCTCCCGTGGAGCTGTGGTGAGGTGGCGGCAAGGCAGCCTGATGACTGTGTTGCTGACGCACCTCAGTCTGTTGGGTGCCAGACAGGCTCTGCTCTAAGTGAAGAATGGCCACGCAATTGCTGCTTAGGCGAGTGGCTGCAGCTTCAATGGGTCAGATCTGCCAGGGAAGACCTGCTGCCTGGGCTGTGTAGAAATGACTGGCACTCTTGAGGCACCTCCAGCTTTGCTGACGCACGCCTTGAAGCAAAGAAGTCACAAGTGTTAGAGGCATGTGTCCTGGTGACCCATGGCTGCAATGAGATGGCTGCCACACTGCCTCTGCCGGCTGCAGATCCCTTGGCGCTGCACTGGGTCAAGTATGGGGGTGAGGTCTATCGTCTGGGCCTCCTGCCAGCGTCTATGCTCAGGTGGGGCGTTGTTGTCATAGCTGTGCATGCTTTGACCTCGTTAAGCACGCGGCAACCCTGTGTAGCTTGACCTCTGCAACTCTCTGCAGCCCCCAAACAACACAAAATGTCACCAACTGCCTGTGCGACCTGCGTCAGGTCTTCCCCTTGGGGCACATCGCCTGTAACCCCCTTGCACAAATTCCCTGCAGGATTGTCGAGGAGCTCACAGAGCGCACCTTGAGCCTCACCCCGCCCCTGCAGCCCAACGAGCGTTGGCAGGTCCCCAGCGACGCATGGGCCAGAGAGCAGATGACCGCTTCCCGCAGACGCCACAGGCTCAAGGGGAGTGACCGCCAGCCCTGGTGGCGGCGCTCTGGCTGGCACCTGCTCAAAGGCCGCTCAGAAGGTGTGCTTGGGTAACCTGCGAGGTAGACACGTCACCTTGAAAGGTGACACCTAAAGCAAGGCAGCTGTCATCAACATCATCTGCCTCTGCTTCCCGTGTGACGAGCAGCCCTGGCTTGCTGACAAACTGCTGTGCTGCAGAGGACGCCGATGGCCTGTATGCAGCTCAGCAGGCCAGGGAGATCTTGAATGCTGTGTCCAATCACACCAGGCAGGCTGCAATGAAGGACTTCCAGTGCGTCAGCCGTGGCAGCTCACTGAGGCATCTCGGCATCGATGCTGACACAGGCGCTTTCTCTGTGAGCTCTGGCAAGCACACTGTCCCTGGCCACGAACTCAATCCCCAGAACTCCAAATCTAACATGGAAGCTGACTGGCACTCTGAAACAGCTCTGCAGACCATCAACAAGCTGCAGAAGCTACATGGTCAAAATTTCATAGTTTGATTTGTTTGGTTGTAGAGAATGCATTTCAAAACGCTGCAAGATCTGCCCAGTGGGAATGGCAATTGAATGGTTTACTTCTTTTTCTTGCCCTTCTTTTTTTTGCTTTTGGACTTGGAGCTTCCTGCCTTGACTGCCGCTGCTGTCTGGGTCTCTGAGGCCTCTGGGGTGGTCACACCTGCAGCAGAGGACCTGGTGTGATGACAGGGCTTGGCTGGTGCTGTGTGTGGCACTGACAGACATGCCAAACACCAAAGATGAGCAGCAGTCACCTGACTCATCACTCTTGCCCTCCTCCGCTGGCTTGGTGGCTTCAGCAGCGTCACTGGCAGCTGCCTCCCGTGAAGAGTCTCCGTTGCTGTGTCCCACATCTGCAGGCCCGCTGTTAGCCTCCTGCTGCCCAGTTGCCTTGGACATCAAGTCAGCAGCCATCTTGGCTGCTGCCTCCCGTGTGCCATCCGCCTTGTCAGACGCAGCCTGTGCCGGCGCGCTGTCACCCTCCTGCTGCCCACCGGAATCAGGGGTGGCCATCTGCTGTGTGGCACCTGCCTTGCTGGGCCCTGGGTCGGCAAGCCTGCTGCTGGCCTCCTGCTGCCCGCTGGGTTTGCTGGCCACCTCGGCAGCGGCCTCCTGCCCGACCCCTTCCTTGCCGTGCCCTGCCTCACCAGGCAGCCGCTCAGCCTGCTGCTGCCCCTGGGGCCTGCCAGCCCCCTGCTGCCCGATGTCTGCTGTTGGGCCGCCCTGTGATGGTGCTGCAGGAGACTCCGCCGCCTCTGCAGCTGTGCCTGCTTTCTTGTGCTCATGGTCAGGGCTGCTGGCCCCTGCTTCTGTTGCTGGGTGTGATGACTGAGACTTGCTGGCTGGGGGGCTCATTGGCTTGCGTGCAGGTGCGCCGTACCCTGATTTCCCTGCTGCCTCAGCCACGGCAGCCCCACCTTTCTGCATGCTGGACGCCTGGCTGGCAGGCTGCGAGGCAGGCACGCGCGCTCCTGTCCCAGCTGTCACGACTAGAGGTGACGGCTCAGGCAGCAGCCCTGGGGCAGGAGATGTCAGGGCCGGCGCTGCCGCAGAGGCACTGGCAGCACCAGACCTGCCACCACCACCTGTGGCTGCGCTGGGCTTCTCCTGCAGGCTGGCAGGACCGCGGGCATCAGTGCTGAGCCCCGCCTGGTGGTGGCGCTGCAGGCGCGCAGCCTCCCGCTCCCGCCGCTGGCGGCGATGCTCCTGGGAGGAGGTGTGTGCAGCTGCCACCTGGACACGGCAGCACGGAGGCGTGAGCAGCGCACGTCCAGCGTGCAGGTCGTCAGGTGTCTCTGCTGTAAGGCAGGCCTTGGAAGGCGCACCCCGCAGCCTGTGGCTGCCAGCAGCAATGCGGGATGGCAGGCAGGGCTGCCTCAAGCTGTCACCTGCAGGATGGGCTCCTGCAGAAGCCCCGGGAAGGGGGACACCGGCAGCACGCTCGCGTCGGCTGCCCGCATGATGCTGCCCTGCGAGTGGGGCACCCCTGCAATGGTGGCGCCGTCAAAGCTGTCCCGGGTGGGCAACAGGTGCTGACTGTGGGAGCCCGGCACGCTGTTGCCATGACCCACTCTGCCGCCGGTCCCCGCTGCGCTGTGCAGGCGGCCTTTGGGGGCTGTCCCTGACGTGCTGGCTTCATGATGGGCAACATGGCTGGCCAGCACTGCATTCTCCATGTCACTGACAGCTGGGGTCACATCACCCACACCTGGAGGGCAGAGCTCCAGGGATCAGCCTGAGGCCTGAAGCCCCACGAATCTGCTGGCCTTGACTGGCCATAACAGGATGCAGGTGCCGTGAGGGCTGGGCACATGTGGCAACGAATGAGTGACCACTGTCGACAGAAGACAACAGGCGCACAGCCAACAGCCAGCTGCAGCCACAGTTCTGTGGACTGTTCATGCAATCAGCTGGCCCAATCCAAGCTTTACTGCATGCACGGGCCCTCCACTAGGTGGGTACCAACAGCATTGCAGAAGCTGAAGGCCAGCAGCGCACTGGGTGGCAACCCAAAACAGGAGTGCCAGCCACATCTGCCACTCCACCTGAGGGAGACAGCTTCTCTTCGTCCCCCTCCCCTGGGGCCTGTTCTGCACGGAAGTCCTTGCCCTTCACATAGGCACCAGCAAAGTACAGGATAGCAGAGGGAAGGAGCAGGGCAGATAGAATGTACATTGTGGGCCGCCAATCGCCCAGGACGTCTGCACAAACAGAGAGCACGTCTGGCTGCAGAATCAGGGGTTCAGACTGCACAGGCCCTTTTCATGGCCACACAGTGCACTTTGGTGTAGTTAAGCACTGAGATGTGGAGTTGAAGACGACATGTCCAGGGCAGCCGGCAACAGCACAAAGTCACATTCGCACCGTGCAGCCACCCAGTAAACGGAGGGGAAGGCACATCCCCCAGAAGGTGGGAGGCAATGGTGCCCATGCCAGACGCGAGGGGCCGCAGCCGCTGAGGCACAGCCCAGACGCTGCAGGCAGGCGCAGCACAGCGTCAGAGAGCCCCAGGCTGGGCCTGACCTATGATCGAGTCAGGGCAATGTTTCACAGACACATGGTGGACCAGTGTACTTACATCTGTGTTGCCGTGCACGCACAGCAGGCAATAGCCCAACAGGCTCAATGGCCACCAGCAAAGCCGGCCAATACCACAACTGGCAGAGCCTTGAGGGGGGCGAGAGGCCCCCGCCAAGGTGTACACCTCCCTCCCAGCCCAGTGCAGTGCAGCCCTTGGTGCAGCCCAAGCTGGTCAGGGCGCCTCACTTGACAGCCGAGGATGGAGCCGTCCCCGCAAAGCTGCACAGCTCCCCGACTGCAAAAATGGCCATGAAGATGGGGAAGGAGGCTGCCGAGCCGCTGGGGAAGAAGAAGGCAGCCTCAATCACGAGGAAGCTGCCCAGGGTGGACCAGGCTGCAGCAGGGGGGGGGAGCCGACTGTGCGCGGAGGAGGCGACCAAGCCCGAGTCAGTCGAGGTGCCTGAACGTGTGCCCTCAGCACCACAACAGCTGCATGCCTGCTGGTGGCACAGATGGGCTGCAGATGCAGCGCAGCATGAACCAAGCCAGAGCAGCCAATGCCATGCAGTGTGCAGAACAGTCTCCCTGCATGCCCTCATGGCTGTGGAGGCCGCGTCAGAAAGGTCCTGGACATGGCTTCTGTTGCAGGCAGCGCCGCGCAGCATCAGAAGTCGGGTGGGTGCGCTCACCGCACAGCAGCATCGCGTTTTTGAGGGAGGAGCCCACAACGTCCAGGCACACCCCGCCCACGATGGTGGCCACAATCCCCGTCAGGATGGTGACCACTCCAAAAGTCAGGTCCACGCTGTCCCCCTGCAGGTTGAACAGCTCGCGGGCAGCCTGCGGGCAGAGGGCTCAAGCATCAAGCACATGGCAAAACCTCAGCGCGGCAAGCACTCATTGTGGTGCATGCTGCAGCACCATGTTCCTCAAGAAGGCTTGTCAGCCTCAGGGATGCACTGGCGCCTGATGTCCCGGCAGCAGGCAGATGCTGGGTGCATGGAGGGGGGCCAAGGCTGCCGCACCCCACCTGGGGGCCCCAGTAGGTGTAGGCTCCAAAGGCGCCTTGCACGGGGCAGTAGGCAAGCAGGTTCAGGACAAAGATGGGCTGCGACATCATGACTTTCACGTCGCGCCACAGGGAGGACAGGGGGCCCCGCTTGGAGGGGGTGACTGCAGGCAGGCAGGCCAGAGTGATCTCATACACACCCATCATACAGTGCGCAGCACAGCCAGGGCAATGATGCTGGCAGCTGCTGCAGGGCCTGTGACGCTGCTGCATTCAAGCAGCCTTGCCTGAGCTTGTGGCTCCCAGGGACTGGCAGGCGGCAGCAGCTTACCAGGGGCGTCGTCGAGCATGTTGTGCAGCGACACCGGCTGAGCCAGCATGGTGAAAAGGACCACGGGCACTCCCAGCGCAGCCTGCATGTGCCAGCAGTGCTGTCTCAGAGGAGCTGAGCCAAGAGCATGAGTGCATACGGACAGGGGCTGGCAGCTGCTGCCAGCAAGTGTCAGTGTCACACGTGCGCTCAGCTGCCTGCAAAAGCATTGTGGAGTAGCAAGGCTTGCCTGGATGAAGAAGGGGGCTGGCCACCCCAGGAAAGGGCCAACCAGACCCCCAAAAATGTAGCCAGCAGCGATGCCCACGGTTGGGAAGAGATACAGGACAGCAAACCACAGCGTCTTCTGAGCAGGGGGTGCAACATCGTCAATGAAAGGCCCTGCAGGCAGCAGCACAGTGTCAAGGCACGGCCTGGCGAAAGCTCCCTGAAGCGTGTGTCAGGAGCAAAGCAGTGTGTCTCAAAAAGCCGCATGCACAGGAGGGCGCTCCTGAGGTGCTCAGGATCAGCCGCGGACATGCTGCAGCACCACCTGTCAGGTTGATGATGGAGGCCTCTCCCACCCCCATGGCGATGCGGCACACCAGCATGGTCCAGAAGTTGATGGCGAACCCGCAGCCGATGCTGGCAAGCGTCCAGATGAGCAACCCCCAGCCTGCCGGCACGGGACCACAGTGTCAGCCCGGCAAAGATGTGCGAGCCAAAGGTGCTGACAGTATGGGCCAGGCTCTGTGGCCGCAGGCCGAGGCTCACCGATGAGCTGGAAGGCATTCACGGACTTGCACAGCTCTGAGAAGACGATGGAGGCCACCAGCAGTCCGACCATGAAGGCGGCAGGCAGGACCCCATTCTGGAAGCCGGTCAGCTTGAACTGGGTCTGCATGCGCAATGGTCAAGGCTGAGATGCAACCATTCATGATGTCATTGTGCTCAGCCCGAGAGTCAATGGCCGTCGATGACAGCTGAGGCACACGCCAGTGTTCAGCAAAGGAGGCAACCCTTGCAAGGGGGTGGATACAAGTTTCTGGTGGGCCCACTTCTGGAAGCCTGCACAGCTACCTGGATGCCATGGCGGCCTGGGCTGTCTCCTTGAACTCCATTTGATGCAATGACGCCGCGATCCAAGTAGATGATGAAGGTGATCAATGAGAAGAGCATCAACAACCTGCAGGTCGAGCAGATCTTGGCTGTGTGGGGTGACAGAAGGAGACCTGCAGGCGCATGGCTGCGTGACAGTGCGCAGCCCACCTAAGAGGGGTGTACCAGCCAGGAGTTGTCTGCTGGCTTTCAATCTGCTCGTCACTAGGCTCCCTGTCAATCAGGGGCGTGGTGAGATTGGTTGTAGGAGCCTCATCCTGCTGTGTTGCCATGGCTGCTGATCCTGATCCAAAAAGGGAAGCCTGCTGAGATCAACAGACAACGTGAGCCTTGATGCCACGGCACGGGGAAGCCTCGATGGCAACAATGAGCTGGAGGAATTGATTGGGGGGGTGCTTAGATCAGGCCAATGCCCCCGAATCGCTGTACGTGGGCTCCAGCTGCCCAAGAGCACCAGGGCTCGTAGGTCAAATCCAGTGAGGAGGCTCATTGAAATTTCACTAGGGGTCTTGATCTTGCAAGCTTGCAGCAGACTTCTCTGAGGGAGGCTGATTGACCATGTCAGGGGGCCTTTCTGAATCAACAAAATTGATGCAGGATGCACTGGATACATTCTCAAATGCCATGCAGCAATTGGTCATGCAGTCACTGGTGTAGGGAAGCAAGCACTGGCTTCAGCTTCTCCAGCAGCTCTGCCACGCTCTCGACCTTAACGCCGGCCTTGCGGAGGGCAGGCGCTTCCACCTGGACGCTCTGATACCCCTCTGCCAGGGTCACATCAAGGTCCTGCATAGCGCATGTGGTTGCCCCAGTACGATGCAACGAGTGACTGCCACAGGATTGAGGCTACTTACCTCAGGCGTGAGCTGCTCCATGGGCTTTTTTCTGGCCTTCATGATGTTGGGCAGAGTGGCATAGCGTGGCTGCACCAAGAAAGCAACCACTTTTGGTCCAGACCCTCAACGGTGCTGGCATGAGTGCAGCCATGGCCGCAGCTGCACCTGGTTCAGCCTCAGGTCTGTTGTCACAACAGCTGGAAGGGTCACAGAGAGGGTCTGAAGGCCGCCATCAACCTGCAGTGAGCAGGTTGCTTCTTCAAGAACTGCCAGGGCAGGGATAAGCCAGAATCAAGGCTACAGACCTCTCGTGTGACCCTGGCCTTCTTGTCTGCACCCAGCTCCACTTGGGAGGCAAACGTGGCCTGCGGCCACTGTAGCAGTGCTGCCACCATCTGCCCTGCAGCAGCAGGTTTCACACAGAGAGCTGGCTGCCTCTCAGTCGATAGGCAGCAGCAGCAGCAGCAGCAGCAGCAGCAGGCTGCCCTGCCAAAGCACTCTGCACTGAGCCCTGGCTGCACCTGCCTGTCTGGTTGCAGTCGTCATCGATGGCCTGCTTGCCCAGCATGAAGAGCCCAGGTTGCTCCCTGCGGGCCACTGCAGCAAGCAGCTTGGCCACATTCAGGGGCAGCAGGGGCTGATCCACTGCCACATGTGTTGCACGGTCGGCGCCCATCGCCAGCGCTGTCCTCAGGGTTTCCTGCAAGCCAATCAGGTGGAAAGCTGAGGATGCAGCTCCAGCACGTGCCCTGGGGTACAGCAGGCTGCTTGGGCTGACGATGCGGCCCTGACGAGTGCTCCACCTGACACTGCTTGCCGCCCAGGGACACTGCAATGACTTCATTAGCAAGCTGCTTCTCCCTCAGCCTGATTGCCTCCTGCACGTGGCGTGCAGAAAGGGCTCACTGGGCTCCTCACAAGCCGCTGGGCGATATCAGAATGGAGATGCTCACCTCAATAGCTATCTCACAGAATGGGTTGAGGCTGAATTTGACATTTGACAGATCTACTCCACTCTGCAGGGCCGCTGGATGTGTGCAAAAGCTTGCAGTGCTGCAACAGGCGGGAAGGCACATGGCTTCAGCTTGTTCACCTTGTCCCCTTTGACGCGAATGCGCGCAGCATAATCTACCACCTGCAGGGGACCTGGCTAGTCTCATCTCTGGATTCATCAAGTCTGCATCTAGAGGCAGCATGACTTACCCTCTTGATTGCCACGAGGATCTTCATACAGAGACCGAACCTGGCTGCATCTGCTTGAGAGGCAAAGCCTATCGGGAGGCTACAAGCCGTGGCGAGCTGAGCCCACAGCTGTGGCCCCCTGTTTTCATCAAGTGCGCAGGCCTGGACACCTGCAACCGCGTTTGAAATCCCACACAGGCCAACCGTTGAGCAGGTCCTCGAGCAACCCATACAACAACCTCTCATGGTGGTCATGATTCGGAAGATCTCCGGGACCGAGGCAGGCTGAGTCGATATTTCGGAAAGGTGCACTCAATCAAAAGCCAAGCTGAGATGGCTCGAGGATCAGCAGTGCCAGGTCAGCATCATTGCCTGAAGACAATGTCATCTAGCATCCTGGCTGTGCTGCCAATCTCCTGTTCCAGTTTCTGACATTCAATCTCTGCTTGAAGAGATTGCACATGGGCAGTGATTGTCTATTGTACTCACATCTTCATGCTGCTGCATGGTCATGTCTTGCCCTGCAGATCAGCGCCGATGGGGCTTGAGGCTTGAGGGCACCAAGCTGGAGGATGTATGCCAGCCACAGGAGGTCTTTTTCTTGGAGCACCATTGGACAGTCTCTCGAGCACTAGAGGCAAGCTATTGCTATCCCACTGTTGCCTGTGGCACTGAGTGCAGGTCTGGCTGTGGCCTGCCTCGACGCCCTGGCCAAAGCAGCCAGGGGCTGATCCAGATTCAGGTGATACTGCACCTTGCAGATCACTGCCGCCATGCTTGAGATCGCCATCCGCCCTCCTCTGCTGGCTGAGCCTGGTAGGGCAATTTCCTTCTCCTTGGAGGACAGGAGCCGACAGGCCCACCTACCTGGGTGCAGGAACTGGCTAAACACCAGATCCTGAGTGCCCCCGTCATTGTTGCCCCTGGGCTGGAGGACATGGAGCAGGAGGAGGGTGACAGCTGGGACCCCACTCTGCTGGGCTGGCTGGACGTGCGCGACATCCTCGCAGCCTTTGTGCAGCGTGAGTGTGCTGGTGCTTGCTGCCACTGACGCTGCAGGCCCCTGCGGCAGTGTGCTGCAACATGCAGCCCAACATGACAGGGTGTGCAATCATCTCAGGGCACTTGGGCAGATCTTGCCTGGCCGTTAAAGACCGGTTGGCAAGCTGCTTGTGCACAGGCAGCAGCAGGGCAGTTGGCAGTTCCCCATGCCCCTTGCTTGGCAACCGATCGCCTACACAGCCAGATGCAGAGCAGCTCATCCCCCTGCTGGTGCCCGCAGATGTGGAGCAAACCACCCCAGAGCTGCCCACGCGCATGCTGCAGCTGATGGGCCTCCTGGAGCGTGAGGGACGCACTTTCGCCCAGAAAACGCTGGTCACCCTGGCCAGCTGCAATGACCGGGGCCTGGTCTTCCAGGCCAACTGCAGCACCACGTTGATGGAGGCCATCAGGTGCGCCCCTCCATGCTTGCAGCTGGCACAGCGCCCCGAAGGAGGCATGCAGCTATGCAAGGGTGATCACCATGCAGGCAGGGGTCAGAGCTGTCCTGTATCTGCAGCTCCTCTGCTGCATTGGCTTTAATGGCAGGGCCCCCCAGGCACTCCAACGGCAGCTGCCTGTGTGTGCTGCAGGGGCAGCTTCCTGGGGAATGGGTGCGTGGTCCACAGGCTGGCCATCTTTGACGCCCATGGGTGCATCACCTGCATCGTGTCACAGCTGGACATCATGAGGTGAGGTGCCTCTCCCGGCATGCTGGACTGAGGGAACCGGTGCTGAGCCTGCATTCTTAGCCCTGCGGTCCTGCTGAGAGTGCGGTGCAGGTCCCTCTGGTGTCGACTGCCATTGTGAAGCCGTCGCGCTGCTCTGACTGCTCCCAAGTCTGCTGGCAACTGCTGTCGATGCTGCAGCTCCGAGACGGCTCCCCCTCCCCAGTGCAGATTCCTGCTGCTGAACGTCAACCAGCTGGGACCTGCTGCCGCAACCAGCGTACAGAAGCTGGGCCTGCTGGAGGGCAAGCCACAGGTCTGCCTGTCACCTGAGAGGTTGCAGCTCTGTGCGGCAGCGCATGCCGCAGGCTGCCAGCAGCAGTGTCGCGCTTCTGTGCAGTGCTGTCCAGACTGGCAGTGCGCTGATCAGTAGACTGCATGCTCAGGTGCCTCGGGTGAGGTGCCTGGGTCCGGCGGCCCAGCCAGGCGCGCCCTGCACAGGCTTACTGACCTTCCCTGCCCCTGCAGGTGCTGTGTGTGGACCCTCACACTCCCACCCTCCTGGCGTACAAGCAGATGCTCAGAGCAGGCGTGTCAGGGGCCGCAGTCAAGGCCAACGGCAACTCTATGATTGCCAACCTCAGCATCTCGGACCTCAGGCCAGTCTGCGCCCCTGTCGAGCAGCATATAGAATGTGCACCTTGAAGCTGTGCAGCATCAAAGCATCTGAGCCCTGCGCTGATATGAAAACCTAGACACTGACCACTAAGTGGATCAGCTCAGCTGCGCAGACTTGCTGCTGTGGTTGTCGTTGCTGCAGCTGCTGGCCATGCTGGCCTGCACTGCTGCAGGTGCATCCACACAGACCACCTGGGGCAGCTGGCACTGCCTGTCGCAGAGTTTCTGGCGCTGCTGCATCAGACAGCTTATGCAGGCAAGGCCCGGTGGCTTGACCCGGTTGAGTTGTATCTCCTGTCTGCCCCGTGTGCTGCCAGGCGCAAAGCCAGCTAGCAGATGGGCACAGTGCCTAGACTCTACTGCAATGCCCAGCCAGCTGCAATCAACAAACAGGATTGCCGTTGGCTGCTCTGCCACCTGCTGCCTGCATCATGCGCACTGTGAGCCATGGGGGATGCACCAGCATGGCCCCCTTGGTCAGTCTCACCCCACATGCTGCACAGGCATGTGGCCTACGCTGTGCAAAGCCGACTCCCTGTTGACACCTGCGGCCCCTTGCAGGCTACACAGTTCAGGACTCAGGCCATGCCCGCCACCCCTTTTTCAATGACGCCAAGCGTCCCGGCTTAGAGGTGCCGCAGCCACCCTCCCCTTGTTCGGGGCTGTCACACTCCTCCTCACGCAAGGCACCAACCTCCCCACTGCAGGTGGGGCATGTATGGTTCCGCCCCAGGTCAAAACATCTGTGCTGCACGTCTGGCCACCCAGCTTGCCAGCCTGGCTGGTGCAGCATCAGGCACCAACTGCTGCCTCTGCATAATAAATGAAAAGGCTAGCAGGGAGCATGCATCAGGCGGCGCCAGTGTGTGCAGCACCCAACCTCAACTTTTGACACAGAGGGGAGGTAGCGGGGTGCCGCAGCCGCCGGGGGAGCTGAGGCGTATCAACAGTGGGGTGGCTGACCAGGACATCCGCCTGATTGTGTGCACAGGCAGCAGCACTCTTGAAGAGGTGAGGCACCTGCACACATCAGGAGGGCATGCTTTGTGTGCCGGTTGCAACAGGTTGCTGGCTGCTCAGCAGTACACTATCTGCAGCCCGCTGCTCCACCTGCAGATGGCTTAGCCTCCATTGTGTCAAACCAGCTGCTGCCTGCCTGTGTTTGCAGCTTCTGCATCTGTTCGTGGAGAACAGGGTTCACCGAGTCTACTGCGTGGATCACCCTGAGAGCAAGAACCCCCAGGCAGTGCTTACGCCCACAGATGTTTTGAGTCTGATAGCGGCAAGCAGCTAGACACAGTCTGCAAGTCATGCCTGCCTGTGCAAATTTTGAGTCAGTGTCTTCTGAGCATGTTTTGCAAGATCCACCAGGCCAGCAAACAGACTTCAGATGGTAGCCCAACAGAGGCATGAAGGAAGCAAGCATGAATAGTTCAATTCAAGGGGAATGATTGGGGGCAAGGATGTTGGTCGCCACTGCCTAAATGTGAAATGAAACATTCGATTGCTAGCAACTTGCTGACTGACTTAGCATGCGAAGAGGGCCTTGCACACATCTACTCTGAACGTGCAGCATAACTCTGGAAACCCTCCACTCTGCAGTCGATGCCGACCATGGCAACACCCAGGCCACAAGAGACCTCAGCCAAGATGTTGGGATCGTTGTAGTGTGTCACAGCCTGCGAAGCAGTGATGAGCACGCTCGGATGGCTTGCACATGCTAAAGGCTTGCAGGCAACCTGTAGTGATGCCTGCAGACGATGCCACTGCATGGCATGTCATGCTTGCTGACCTGCACGATGGCACGAGCCCTCTTTGCTGGGTCTCCAGACTTGAAGATGCCAGAGCCCACAAAGACACCGTCAACGCCCATCTGCATCATCAGAGCCGCATCTGCGGGGGTGGCCACACCGCCTGCTGCAAAGTTTACGACTGGCAGCCTGCAGCGCAGTGGAGTCAACCACTGGAGTGGCACCAGCATGCCTGGCAGGACAGCAAGCCATAAGAGGATACAGTCATGCTGTCACCAAAGTAGTACAGCAGACTGACTGCAGCACACACGAAAGCTCGAAACACGAAACTCCTTCCTCAGGGTCTGCCCTTCCTCAGGGTCTGCAGCGAGACCAGGCTGCCAGCATGCAATCTGATGCTGCTCACCTGCCCAGGTGCTTTGTCCGCCTGACGAGCTCGACAGGTGCCCGCAGCTCCTTGGCATACACATAGAGCTCGTCGTCGTCCAGGGTCTGCAGCTGCCTGATGGCCCCTGTGACAGCCCTTGTGTGGCGCACTGCCTCCACCACGTTGCCAGTGCCGGCCTCACCCTGCGGTCAGGAAGGTTGCACATGGCAGGAGCTGGCAAGGGCGGCTGAAAGAGCCAGCTGCCAGCAGGCAAACATGAGAAATGACTGGTGGGGAATTCATGGGCCACGGCCGAAGCTGTGTGGCTTGCCTTTGTGCGGATCATGGCAGCACCCTCTGAGATCCTGCGGAGAGCCTCCCCCAGGTCCCGGCAGCCACACACAAATGGGACCTTGTAGTTGTGCTTGTTGATGTGGTGGAGGTCATCAGCTGGGGTGAGCACCTGCAGAGGAGGATTGCTTGAGGCTCCTTGCACACTGCTGCACTTACAGAGGAACAGGAGAGGGCAGAAGCCCAAGTGGATCGAGTCCCCTCGACACAGCCACAGGATCTGAGGGAGCTGAAGGCAGAAGGCAAAATCTCTATGGCAGCTGAGCCACACTCACAGCACCACTCCTCAGAGGTGCCCTACCTCAGACTCATCAATGTAGTCCACCCCCAAAGCCTCCAGGATCTGGGCCTCCACAAAGTGCCCAATGCGGGCCTTGGCCATCACGGGGATGGTGACCGCCTCCTTGATGGCCTTGATCATGGTGGGGTCACTCATGCGGGCAATGCCACCCTCCTTGCGGATATCTGCGGGGACACGCTCCAGAGCCATGACGGCTACTGCCCCTGCCTCCTCGGCAATGCGCGCCTCCTCAGGTGTTGTCACGTCCATGATGACGCCGCCCTTTAGCATCTGGGCCAGGCCCACCTGCAGGGGTAGCAGGGGTGATGTGACCGCCAGGGGCTGCAGACACTTCATCCCTGTGCAAGTGCCTGTGGCAGGGACTGCAGCTGGCAGGTGCCAGGGCGTTGCAGCCTTTGGCAGCACAGTACAGTGGGGATCCAGGCAGCCCCCACTGAGTGTGCAGCCATCAGGTGATTTGTGTCAGCTGACAGGCTCGTGTCCCTCTCAGCAACACATCAGCTGCTGCTGGCTAGCACTGATGCACACAGGCTGCTGTGGCAGCTCTACGTCTGAGTAAAAAAGCTCAGAAGGTCTGACACCACCAATTGACTTATTGATGCACTATTGCAGAGCATCATGGGCAGCAGCAGCCCCCAGCTCCCAGATGGCCTCAACCGGCCGCTGAAGACGGCTTACCTTCAGCGAGTAAGTGCCGGTCTCGCCCTTTGCGGCCATGATGACGCTGAGAGAGGCTGTCTTGGGGAAGGAGGCCGCTGTGCCGTGTCACAGGAAATTTGTGACGTGTTTGGACTCCGGCTGATGTGCTTTCTTGCTTTACAACGTTTTACAAATGTCTTTTAAGGCAATGCATGGCTCACTTTACACGGCAAATTGATGCCTGACTTTGCACGGCAAATTGATGCCAAGGTGTCCCTCATGTCAAAGTTCGATGGGCAGGCCCGGCTCATTGCCCCAGAAATTCCAGGAGGCATCAAAGTTCTGGAAGTTACTGTAGCCGGTGCGTGACAGCGCCAGCAGCACCGAGCAGGAGGCCACCCCTCCATTGCAGTAAGTGATGACCCTCTGCTGCCCATCGAAGGCCACGCCCACATCAGACAGGACCTGACGCTGCGCCTCCAATGGCTTGAATGTCCCAGTCACGGTGTCTTGCAGCAGTGCGCTGCGCGGCACGTTCACGGCACCAGGGATCCTGCCTCCGCGCTCAGCCCTGCGCACCTGCATGCAGACGCAGCTCTGAGCATGCAAAGGACAGGGACGCTAACAAATGAATCCCACTTCTGTGGTTGTGGTTGAGACCGGCTTTGATACGTTCCGGCCTCATCAGCGACCAGCATGAGGAGCTGCTGCCCAGCATGCAGACCACTGGAGGGTGGTGTTCTCCCCTACAAAAATGCTCCTCCAAAGTGCCTGGCTGCCTCAGGAGGCAGTGCTGCTCTCCCACAATGGATGCAGGCTTGTGCCTGAGCAGCAATTAAAGTATGCTGGCACGTTAAGAACAGGAGGCAGCCCCCCCCCCCAAAAGGCCTTACCCTGCCAGACCACTGCAAGCTGTTACGGGCATCCAGCAGCAGCACGCGCTTCCCCTGGATCTCCCCTGAGCGCTCTCGCTGGGTGAGGACAGCCAGCACATCATCAGCAGTTGCGCGCGTGGCCAGACCAGGACAGGACGTGAAGCTCGCGTGGTGCTGCAGGGCAGCCCCGTACAGCCTTAGCAGGGCCGCCAGCAGCGTGCACACTGCTGCCTCCCAGTGGTTGTTGTGCAGCTCGAATGCGGCCTCTCCATGCATGATGTGTTGCACTGCCATGCACGGTCTGCAGTGCAGTCATGTGTTCTGACTGACCAGTCACAGGACAGACTCACCGAGTCGTAAGGCTTGCCAGCGTCCCGCAGGGTCTCTGCTGCCAACGATCTAGTCAGGTGGTCCCCTGTGCACCCGGTGTGCCACTGCTGCAGCTCAAAGCTGGCATTCACAGGGCAGGGCTCAAGCAGCTCGCTGGTCCGCCCCTCAGCCACCCACTTGGCAAAGCCTCCTTCCAGCACCAGCGGTCTGGGGTGCCCATGGTACGACAGCGCCCACCACACGCGGGCAGCCAGCAGGCTGGTTGCATTGTCATATATCTGCACCAGCAGGCAGAGCTCTGGTCTGCTGACGAGCAGTGTGGCTGCATGCAATTGTCCTTCAACCGGCTTTGCTGTGTGAATGTGCTGGTTTGCTGGCCTTGTCAGATAGCGACTTTGGGCCGCTGGAGAACGGAGACCTGCACCAGGCACAGGGCTGCAGCGGCAGCCACTGCGCGCTTCAGGAAGGCCCCTTGCACCTCAGGCAGTGTGCCACAGTGTGGCTCACAGCAAGACGCACCACTGCAGGCCTGTCAGTGCCAATGCCCAAGGCCTCCATCTCTGCCGCAAACAGCCCAGCATTGGTCTGCAGCTGGATGGGTGCCTCATCATCCTCATCAATGCCCACTGTTGTCCAGTCCCAAAAGACTGCCCCAGGAATGTGGCCATCCAGGTAACTGCAGGGCAGACAATGGACTGTGCCTGGTGGGCACAAGGCTGACACTTCCATTTCAGGGAGATGCAACGTCTACCCTGGGGGCTGTGATGGCCTGCCAGCAGTGCCTCAGCCATGCGTGAGGTGGTGCCATCACTGAGCATCAACCTGCCTGTCGTAGTGAGCAGTGTAGGTTGAGGCCTCTAGGTTGTCATGCAGCAGCTGGGTGTCAACAGAGCCACGAACATCGATGACAGAAACGTCCTGCAAAGCAGGCGATTCATCAGCAACCACCAGCAAAGCCAGAGACCAGGTGCTTGGCCAGCCGGTGAACATCCACCTCTAGATGGTCTTCCAGCCAGGCTGTGCTGACCACAGGGTCTGCCGGCCAGGCCTGCGCAGCTGAAGCAGGAAGTGCCCCGACCCTGCATGCTGCCAGGCTGTCACAGGGGGCTTTGTGGCCTGTCAGTCAAACATATGGCAACAGCCTGCCTGAGAGATTGCTGCCTGTCATGAAGGCACTGCCTGTTCATGAGCCCAGGATGTCTGATGCGCCTTGCACATGGTGGCTGTGTGCTCTGGCATGCTGAATCTACACCAGCTATTGGGGAGCTGTATGCCTCAAGTAGGCAGCTGAATGCCCTTTGACAGAGAATCATGATATATTTGCATTGGCCAAAGTCCAAGCATGCATGACTGATGTCAGCCTGATCGAAGCTTTGCTTTCATCCTCATGCAGCTACCTCCCTGTCACAGAACCAGTCCGAACAGCTTGCACGAGAAGTGTCACACTCGGGTGCTCTCCAGGAGCCTGCTTCCTTCCTCCAGCAGGTGTCCACTCCAACCCTCTGTTCTGCTGCCTCAGTGATGCCCAGGGCACTGGTGACCTCCTGCGCCACCATGCAGGAGATTGTGGGGGACACCCAAGGGTCAGACACCATGTCGTAAGCGCAAAGCACAGGACGATGGCAAAGACAGCCAGGTGAGGTATGCCAGCTCTGCTGTCCGCTGACAACTGCAGAAGTGGGCAACACTTCCCTGCCCCGCAGGCTGTCATGGAGGTCCTGAAGAGTGCAGGAGGCACGGACAGAAAGGCCAAAGCAACACGGCAAAGTCAAGCTCGGGGCAGGAAAAAGGGTGCAAAGGCCCCACCGGTTGATGCCAAGCAGGCAGCTCGGGGAAAGGTGGACTCTGTCAGGGTGAGCAACATGCTCTCTGAGGCTCCAGGAGGACATTGTGAGCAGATGCCAGCACTGCACCTGGTAGTCGCCTGCACTGTTCTGAGGCCATTGCCTTGTGCAGGCTGCAGCAAATGCAGCTGGTGCTGCTCGACAGCAGGGCTTGCTTGGCCTCAGCTGGGCTTTGAAGATGCCTGCTGCTGCAGGTCAAGGACTGGGGCTCTGGGAGGCAGGAAGACCTGGGGGAGCTTCAGGTGGAGTCCCACCGAGAATTCGATCAGGACCACACGAAGCCCTTCTATGAGCAGCTGGCCAGGCGCCTTGAGCTATTGCAGGTACACAAATGTGTGCAGGGGATCAGCATGTCAGGAGTGCAAGCTGTGCTTGCTGTCGGCTCACGGTCCTGGCATGACTTTGATCGTTGCAGCCCACAGCAAAGCTGCTGTGGTATGCTTGGCCAGTGCTGCCTGCTCATTCCTTGGCTGCTGTGCAGGCACGTGGGATGCTGAAGGTGGCACAGCCCACCAATGTCAGGGCGTTGCCACCCTTTGAGAAATGGAGCTTTGCTGAGGAGCACTATGTGCAGTACCTTGCTGACCAGCAGCAGGTGCACTACATGATGGAGGCATCAGTGGCAGAGGCACTGGCTGTCGCCGCAGCCACAGAGGCCGAACGAGAGGTGTCCCCCAGCTGCAGGGGCGCCTTTGCCGCCCTCCAGCATCTCGGGGAGGGAGCAGGCCTGGACAGGTGACTCATGGCAGCACCACCTTGTGGGATTGGCCTGCCACAGGGTGACATGCTTGTTCACAGTCTTGCAATCCTTTTCTGCAACGTGCAGACCCCGGAGGGTGCCAGCTGCAGGTCGCTGGAGATTGCAGCAGACCTCAACACGCTGGCCAAGGCGTCTGAGCTGCTGAGCCCAATGATTGAGCTGAAAGCCACACGGCAGGCCACCGTGTACTACAAGTATCTCAGCAAGCTAAGCGACCGCTGCGAGGGCGATCTGGACGACAGTGAGCGAGAGACATCCGCTCTCAGGTGTGCACGGGCCGCCTGCATGTGCATGTGATGTGCAGGCTGTCAGCACTGTGGGTACCAGCTCTGCCAAGAGTGAGCACCTGTCAGCTCCACAGCTCTGCTGCTGCAGGCTGCTGGCGAATGTCTATGCCGTCCAAGTCACACACCTGACCACTGGCATGCGGATTGGCTCAGCAGCAGCTGAGAAGCTTAATCTCTTCAAGTTGGGCGCACTCAATTTTTATCGCAGCTACCCTGAGGGCCAGGCTGAGCCCCTCCAGCAGTTGATGCAAATCATCAATGAAGCTGGCAAGGGTCTCACCCCAGAGCAGCAGGAGGCAGTCATGGAAGAGCTGCCGGCTGCCTTCCCTAAGATCAGCCTGCTGCTGATGCCGCTGGCCAGAACATGAGCCCAATCCATGCAACAAAAACTTAGATGAACAATTTGTCTTGGTCAAAGCTGGTCACGTAAACAGCAATGAGTTGTGCGTTCTAGCTGTGGAAGCCTCTCGGCCAGGACGTACAGAGATGCAAAGCCATCTGTGCAGGGCCTGGCACAATTTGCACTGAGGGTGCCCTGCATGCCCAGCTTCTCGTCACGATGACAGCAGTGCATCAGACTGCACCAGCATTGCCCTTGACATGCTGGTCTCAGCCTTGAAACTGGTCCTCTTGTGGCTTGCCCTTCATGCAGCAGCAGCACTCTTCAAGCACCTCTATGGCTGCAAGCGGCTGGGTGTTGGCATCTGCTCTGTGTCAGTCAAGAGCCGGGCGTTCAACAGGTACATCAGCAGAGTTCTGCCGCATGCTTCTTCCGCACCATGCTGGGGCTTGCAAGTCTCACTATGGTTGCCCCCTGCAGGCTGTTCCACAGGTTGGGGAGGCACCGGCATGCCCTGCTGCGGCAGTGGTTTGGCGTCGGGGTGCTCACCGCTGCCATGCTGGGCATCTCCGCTGTGTTTCTGCTCCTGAAGGAAGTGTTGATTGCCATGATTTGGGTCAAGGAGGTGGGTGGCGCCGGCTGCATCTGGCAGCCCTTGTGCTGGGTGGCCGCTTCACCTGTCAGCACAGCAGGGCTTCAGCAGGTCCTGGCACCTCTGGCCCACTCCCGAAACGCGTCTTCTGACATCGCTGAGTAGTATGGGTTGCTGACGTGCAGGCCATGGCTGCCAATTCCGTGGACTCCCCCCTGCCCAGCACCCCTAGCATGCCCCTGCTGGAGGCCAAGGGCTCCCAGGGGTGGGTCCTGGGCCTGGCAGTGCCCGGCCTGACGGTCCCCTGGACGCACAGCATCTACCTGTGGCTGGCCACAGCCATCTCCATCGGCGTGCATGAGGTCAGCTCCTGCACCACCCGACTTGAGATGGCTGCTGCCTTGAAAGGCTGCACAGTCATTTGCTGGGCCGCTCCCACTGCAAGTTGGCCTCCCAGGTGCTCGCAGTGTGGCCACCTTGCCCTGTCACAGACACTGCTGCCCCACTCATGTGAGCACCGTCCGACACGCTGCACCTGCAGTGAGCTGCCCGCCATTCGGGCTGCTGACTGTGCGTGCTGCTGCAGGCTGGCCATGCGCTGGCGGCAGCGTCGGAGGGGGTGGGGGTGCAGCACGTGGCTGCCTTCACCCTGCTGCTGCTGCCGGGGGCCTACGTCGCCCTGGACACAGGCACCCTGACGGTGCTGGGGCCATGGCGCACGCTCCGGGTGAGGGGCAGAATGCCCCATGCCATCTCATATGGCCCAGGCAGAATGGCTCCCGTCCCTGCGCATGCCGTGGGGCTGGCGTGTGCGCCAGGGGCCGAGCACTGACAGCTTCCCAGTGCTGCCTTGCAGGTGATCTGTGCAGGCGTGTGGCACAACGCGGTGCTCTGCGCGCTCTGCTGGATGGTGGCGCTGCTGCTGCCGACGATGCTGATGCCCCTGTACAGTGCAGGGCACGGCTGCGTTGTCCGGTGAGCGTCTGCAGTGGCAAGTGCCCTGCCTGCATGCCCCTGGGCAGCTGCTGATGGGACCTTCAGGGGGAGTCCGGGCCCGCCGAGCGCTGCTGCTGCCGAGGCTGCGCTGCTCAGGGGATCTGCCACGTACTGCAATGGGGCAGCCTGCAGATGGTCACTCCTGATGGCAGCCGCCCCTGTGCAGGCATGTCCACCACAATGGCCCCCTGGCGGGCCACCTGCAGCCCGGGGACCACATCCTGTCGGCCAATGGGTGCCCCATCCGCTCCAGCAGCGACTGGGTCTCCTGCCTGGCCCGGATGCCCCAGCTGACCACCATGTGGGGCATCTCTGCTGATGGGGCGGCTGTGGTTGAGCGCAGCCTGTCCGAGTCCCTCACAGCGGGTGAGCCCTGCGCACTCGGGGCTGGTGACCGGCAGGAGGTGGTCACGCTGCCTGGCTGCACCTGCCGCACTGCGGGCAGACCGCTGCCTGCCCGTGCCAGCCAGCACAGCCTGTCCGCGTGCCTGCACCGCCCAGCTCACCGTGGCGCGCAGCGGCTGCTGTGTGTCGTGCGTGACCAGCTTGCAGGGAGGCCATCCCTCCCTGGGCAGCTGTGTCCTGCTGCCACCACTCTGAGAGTCCTGCACTGCTGTGCCCTGCAGATGACATCATGGAGCTGATGTCGGAAATTCACAACCCTGCAGGCCTGGGGTACTGCATCCCAGAGGACCTGCAGGCTCACGCGCAGCCCTGCACCGTCATGAGCTCTGCAGACCAGTGCGGCGGGCATGCTCTGTGCTTTGTGGGCGATGCGGCTGCCAGTGCTGACGACACACGGTGAGGCAAAGTGGCAGACAGCGAGGGTCCCAGGGTGGCAGCAGGAGAGTCGACCTGGTTGCTTGCAGCCTGTGCATGGCCGTTTGCGGGCCTGCCAAGCAACCATGAAGCTTGCGTGGCACTCTTGAGGGCATGCTGGAAGGTCACTGAAGGAAGCATGCTCCCTTGCAGGGCCTCAGCGCTGGGCAGCGGCAGGGCAGGCGACCTCCTCCCAGAGCGCACTGGGAACTGCTTGAATGCTCGCGAGGCAGCAGCCCACAGGCCGTGCAACAATGTGGATGCGGACGGCGGCAGCGGGTGCCTTCAGGGCTCGCACTGCCTGGCCCCTCTGCTCCCAGATGGCGACCAGTTCTTCAAGCTCTGCTTCCAGCCTGCTCACCCCGGCAGCAGCCCGGCCGTCCCTGCTCAGGCCAAGCAGGGCACCAGGCGCCTGCTGCCTGAGCAGGAACCTGCGGGCAGCTCTGGGTCTGCCCGGCGGCTGCTTCAAGTGGTCGAGGGGGTCCGCTCTGTGCCCGCGCAGGCTTGGCAGCATAGAGGTCACAGCAACAGCTCGGTGAGCACGTATAGCCACCAGAGGCACAGGCGCCGGTCACATGGGGAGGAGCCTCAGGGGACCCAGCAGCAGGCTGCCGAATTTGATGCTGCTGCAGCCCACCACCGCCATCATCAGGAGGGCCTGCTGGGCAGCGCTGAGTGTCCCAACTACATTGCGTTTGTGGGGACGGCTGGCCGCCTACTGCAGTCGGTGGATGTCACCAACTACAGCCCCAAGGTGAGCACCTGCTCTGCAGCAGCTTCGCATCAGCTTGTGGCTGGAGGGAGGCATGCATCTGCAGTGACATGCTGCTGTTGCGGCTGCCACGCCGCTGCACTGACCATTGGCAAGTCCCTTGGCAGCTGCTGGCCTATGCCATTTCCCAGGCTGGCGTGCTACCAGGGTCTCACCCAGCTGCCTCTTCTGTGCAGCTGTTCCTGGTCCCGCTGGCCCTGCCGCACGTGCTGGAGCAGCTGCTGGCCTACACCTTTGCGGTGTCAGCGGCCCTGGCGCTGATCAATATGGCTCCCATCTGGTTCCTGGATGGGGAGGCGGCACTGAAGGCAGCCTTTGACTTGGGCTTCCACTCCTCAGATGTCACCTCTAACCCAGCCACCAGCAAGGCCAACCGTCCCAGGGACAGGCTGCGCAAGGGCGTGCTGTGCATAGGCACCACTGTGCTCCTTGTGGTCCTCCTCCTGCACCTGCTCAAGGTTTTTGGGTATGATGAGTCCCTCAGCAGACTTTTACACACATTGGGAAAACTGTTGTCATTTGTGAGGACCCAGACGTCATAGTGATCGCTGGTGCACTCATCAGCATGAAGTTGTAGTTTGATTTGGACGAGACTGGTGACTGAGGTCGCTAGTTGAACTGTTGGCAGCGCCGCCAGCCGATGCCAGTGCTGCAGCAGCCATCACTTTGGCGTCATCAGAAATAAAATCCTTCGTCAGCATCCACTGCAGCAGGCCAGGTTGCGTCTCGGCAGCTGCCTTCAGAGACATGCCCTTGTGCTTGGTAAACTCCAGGACAACAGTTCCATCATTGCGGGTTGAGAAGCACTGCTTCACTGATAGCTGCCGGACAGAAGAGGGGTTGCCAGCGGCAGAGCCAGCACTGTGCGCCTGACTTGCGTCTCCAGCTGACACAGCCGCTCCATTGTTCACTTGATCTCCAGGCTGGGGGGCAGGTGCCGCAGGCTGTGTGGAGCTTGGGCCAGTGCTCACTGCCTCCGCTGGTGGCGATGTCGCTCCTGAGGTGGTGCCCCTGTCACTGGCTGGGGCTGCACGTTCTGCATCCCCTGCCGTCGCCCTGACTTTGGCACGTGGCACCTTGGCCTTTCCGCCTTTGGCCGCCTGTTGGGACTGCGCTGCCTGCTTTGCATCAGAGACACAGCGCCATTCCTCAGCCAGTCCTCCAAACGTATGGGCTTGGGCCAGAGCTACCTGCACAGGCGTTGGGCTGTTTCTGAAGGTGGTGTGTCTGGGCATGAATGATGACATTGGAAGCAGAAGACTGCCCCTGCATAAGCTGGGCACAGGCCGAACCTGACCTGCAAGCTGGCATCCGCATCACCCAGCGCCCTGTGCGCACTGATGATCTGCTTGCCGCAGAAGCGCATCATTGCCTCTGCCAGAGTGTTACCGGCTGGATGGGCGCGGCACACCTGCACAGCAATGCGCCACCAGCTCAATCAAGCAAATCCTGCAGCAGACAGGCTTCAGGCCATTGGCGCAAGGCCTCACCAGCAGAGTGTCCAACAGGCGAGTGCTGACCGCAGGAAACTCGATGCCGCAGTTCTTGAACTCCATTGCCAGGAAGGGCACATCAAAGGCAACAATGTTGTGCCCAGCCAAGTCGCTGCCATCAAAGAATGCATGGATCTGCTGGGCCAGCGCTGCAAAGCTGGGGGCGTCCGCACATGCCTCGTCTGTAATGCCATGCACCTGCAGCCGAGGAGCAGGCAGTCATGTGGAGTGCTGATTGACAGACTGCATGCTGGGGTGGAGCAGGTGTCCTCCTTCAAGATGTATGTTGGTGTCACCTTGGTGGCATGAGGTGGGATGCTTTTGGGAGGCTTCACGAGCGTGCTCAGCTGCTCCTGGCGCCCATCAGGGAACAGTTTGACGGCAGCAATCTCCACAATGTGCTCCCCAGCCCTGCAGAAGCCTGTGGTCTCCAAGTCAAAACTGATGAGCGGACGCTGCAGCTGCAGCTCGGCAAGGCCTGGATGGGTGGTGTCCTTGCACAGGGGCCCAAGCTTGAGCTGCTCGGCAGCTTCAGGGTGTCCTGCACAGGTGCAGATGCAGGCTGAGGAGTAATACAGGGCAGCCACCGACCAGGCATGTGGCTGTGGCCTGGACACAGCAAACACAACTTTGCTGATGAGACCTGCTGCCTGACGCCTCGTGAACAGCCAGGGCCTCAGCCACCTTTCCCAGAGCGCGATTGCCGTTACGCCAGACAAGACCATGAGACTTCCTGCTGCCAGCACCTTCATTGTCTGCTGAAGACGCCTGGTGCATCAAGCTCAGCACGACGCCTGTGAGCAAGAAGCTAGGTGCTCCTTGCCTTCTAACGCTCTCATCGTATAGCAGGCCTGGCGGCAGGCACTTGCCTGTGAGCCAGGCACAATGCAAGTGATGAGCCCCATTCCTTTGGCACCAATGCTGCACAATGCCAGGGTACATGCATGCTGGTGAGCTGCATGAAGTATAGCCAGATTCATGGGCAATTTCCTTCCCAGACCTTACCAGACACATCTTCCAGCACAAGCTGTTCCTGCTTGCCCTGGCCTCCAGACTGTAAGGCTTTCATTCAAGAAGCTTAGCCAGGTCCCCCGTGTGGAACATTCCCCAACCTCATCACTAAGCAGCAGAGGTGGCAGACTTGTTTCAGGCTCGCCAATGTGGCCAGCAGAGTGATCTGAAAGCAAAGGACAACAGCATGGGGAGTGCTCTGCGGGAGGGCCGGAGAAGATGATCAGATCTGATTCATTCAAAGCACATGTGATTGTCACTTGAAGAGACGGGCAATGGAACTACTTTTGCGGCAGAAGGGGCAGCGGCCCCGGACCCCGCGTGTGCAGTCTGAGCACAGCACGTGGCCACAGGCCGTCATGCAGGAGTCCACCTCCCGGCTCAGGCAGATGCGGCACTGCCAGGAGGTCCGCAGGCCATCAGCCTCCTGCTGGGCGTCCTCAGCCTCCTGCACGGCCACCAGGCAGCACAGTGAGGGGCCCGCAGCCCAGCAGCCGACCTCAGGCACTGCACAGACAGCAGAAGCGAGCGCCAGCTTGCAGCAGGCACGATTCATGCAATGAACTGTACACGCTTGCAAGCCTGCTTGGGGAGTGGCAGTCTGCATGTGGCTCACACCCTGCACTTTTGATGCTGGACCTTGCGCCTAATGCCGCACAGCCCCTCTGCAGGGCTGGGCCCAGCTCATGCAGATCTGGAAGCAGTGATGTGGGCGGCAGCACGCATGGCGGCCACCTGCTCGGCAGTCGTTAGGCGTGACTGGGCGCCCTGCAGCTGTGCCCGCAGCTCCAGGGTCTGCTGGAGCAGCTGGGAGCGCTCCAAGTCCAGGGGCACCTCGGCAGCAGCCAGCATGTCCCGCACTGCAGCCATCATCTCAGTGGCACTGACTCCAACAGGCTGCCCTGCACTCTGCACCTGTCCAGCGGAGCGGCTGTCAGGGCCAGCAGAGCTGGAGGCCGCCTCCGCCCGTGGTGCAGCCACAGGACTGGCAGCCAGGCTGGTCTGAGCAGCCTCCGCGTCACCTGCACACGTCAGTGGACGAGGTGGGATCAGGCTCAAAACAACGCAGCCAGCAGGTAGCAGAGCACAGGGTGAAAGTGGACGCAAACCAGACTGGCTCTGCAGCCTCTCAGCAGGCCATGACAAGCTGAGCTTGTGTGCATGTCATGCAGCCCGGCAGTGACAGTGTGCGGTGAGCAAGAGCACAGTGGCCCCACCTGACCCCCCCGTGGTGCTCCTGAAGGAATAGACTTCGCTGGATATAAGGTCCTGGAACTCGCCGGGGGTCACCTCCACAGTGATCCTGCACAGGGGCAGCGGGCAAGCATGTCTTGGAGGACCATGTTCCGCACAGGCGCGGCTGCCTGCTGCTGTTGCTGGCAGGTGAGCCCTGCAACAGTTGCCCAGCAGGGCGTGGTGAGCTGGAAGCAGGGTACACGATGTCCAGCATGCCGCACGAGTGTAGACTCACAGGTAGAGGGGGACATTGGGCGGCGGCCTAGCGTCGCCAGCGATGCGGCCATATAGCAGGGAGGCAGCCTGCCCAGGGGTGGGCAGCTGGGAGGGGTCCTGGGCTGCCGCCCGGCGCTCCGCAGCTGATGCTGCTGCCACCGCAGGGAGCAGTGAGCCCTTGTAGGCGCAGATTTCACCTGCAGGGGGCCACAGCACGGGGGGCTGGCCGGTTTCCAGGGGCAGCATGTCTGGGCAGGGATCACAGCATGTGTTGCACCTTCTGAGGCTGAATGCAGGCTGGAGTGTCACCTGCTGCGTATGGCCGCAGCGGCTTGAGCTGCACCAGCGCGGCATCACTGGGCAGCAGGGGACTGCCGAGGTCCCCAGCGCTCGCCACTGCCGCCACCTCTGTGCCACCTGCGACACAGCACAGCTGTGTGAAGTATGCGCACTGAGCTTAGAGCATGGGCATTTGGTCTACATTGGTGCAGTGCTGCAACCGCTGGGGGCCAGCATATCGAGCTGGCAAATGCACACAATGCACTTCCTGCTCAGGCAGCATCCCTGCCCCTCAGCCTGCGCCCACATGGTGTGCTGACCTGTGCTGGTGTCTGTGCTGCCAGGGGCCAGAACGCCCCGCAGCTGGCCCAGCACGTCCCGGCTGCTGCCAAACAGGGCGTCCAGCGGGAGGGTGACGGGGCTGCCCAGCATGCGGCTGACTGCCTGCGATAGCAGCGCTGCCAGGGGAACAGAGGCTGGGGGCTCCGCTACAATCACCACCTGCTCTGCCTCAGAGACGTACAGGTGCACCTGCAGTGGCCGCTTGGAGTTGGCAGCTCAGTGCTGACAGGCAGCGCCCCGTCCATCTGCTGAGGGACACCTAGTATGTGGCTTGGACAGCCAGCAGCACCTTGTGCAGACGGTGCACACAGCCAAGCTGCAAGTAACTTGCCTGCTGGGGTGCATTCTGGCGAGTCACGTCCGCCAGGGTGCTGTTCAGCACGATGCGCGTCCAGCACTGCTGGACAAAGACGAGCTGCCGGGCCGCCTTGCCCAACTGGGTGGTGACCTGCCTCAAGCTGAGGTTCTCAAGAGTCTTGACCACGGCGCCAAAGGACTGGGCCACCGCATGCACGCCCTGGGCAAACTCTGGGCTGGTCAGCAGCTGCTGGACAGCGCTGCATGCACAGCCCTGCAGCCAGGCGGCAGGTGGTGGGGCATAGGCAGCCAATGCATGTCTGGGGGAGGTTGAGCTGCTGCATGAACAGGATGTGAACAAGAGACACAGCCCCGCGGCCGGGCTTCTGCTGTCTGACGTGGATCTGTAACTCCAGTCAGCACCCAGGGGCTGCATATCGGGGTCCCACCTGCAGGCTGGCCACCTGGTGCAGTGCCTGGTGCCCATCCAGGACCTCACAAACCACGGCCTCCAGCAGAGGGACAGCCAGCTGCCTGCTGACTTCTGCTGGCAGCTGGGGGTGGGCAAAGACCATCTTGCGTCCATCGATCCTGCAGGAGGGTAAGCATTCACTGCAGCTGGTGCAGAGTACAGGTGTCACAGCCCTGGAGCATGACCAGGCTTGCCGGGAGCAGGGACCCCAGCTTCTGTGCATCCCCAGGGGCTTCTGTGCGTCACCAGGGTGGTGATGCCGGCAGGGTGCCTGGCACAATTTTGTTTGTGCCTGAGCGCGCACCTGTGCAGCAACCTGTTGCTGGCAGCGCTCACACAAACACAATCCCTGGCCGGCACCAGCCTGCTCTCCAGGGAGGGCACATACAGCTGCCCCTGATGGGTGGCCCGCTGCACCTCCCGAACTGAGGCTGCATCTGTGCTGGCGCACATGGCCTGCAGCAGCCTCATTACAGCGCGGCACTGGTTGATGTTGAGCGCCGCGCTGCCAAGGGAGCTGTGCAGCCCCTGCAGTTGCAGCAGACGCAGACACAGTTTGGACCTGTCAGTGGAGCCCAAACACAGAAAGTGCCCTTGGCAGATGTGCTGAACCAGCATGAAAGACGTAGCCACATGGCGGTGTTTCCACTGCCTCATGCAACATGTGGCTGACGAGAGCGAACCTCAGCAGGTGCTTATCGGAGAGCAATGCTTGGACTCAAGTCCAGAATGGCCTCACGGCGCTTCATTGCATTTCCAGAACAATGTGCAACCCACCTCCAATATGCCCAGGAGGTCAGTTGTTGCAGGCGCATCATGCATCCCCAGCTGCTTGAGCAGCGCGATGTGCTGCACGAACGCGGGGGGGACCTCGAAGGCGAAGGGCGCCAGGTCTTGTCGCAGCCTCGTGAACAGCCGTGTGGGGGGCACCAGGCGTGTGCTGTTGAGCACGGGAATGAAACCAGCCCCAGCCAGGCGCTTGCGCTGCCCAGCCGACAGGCCCTCTGCTGAGAGGTACTCCAGCACCTTGCTGACTATGGCTTCGGGGGTGCCGACAGCTGTGGGCCAGCTGCTCAATACTGCCTCACCGCCATCCTTGCCAATCTGCACAGGGCGCAGGCAGCTCTCGGGATGCCAGCGGTTTTAGGCCAGTTGCAGAGGGTGCCTTCGATGGTATGCCACCACAGCCAAATACGAGCTTAGGTGGGTAGCAATGTGCCCAAGAGGCCACTGCTCAGCGCAGGCACAGAGCAGGTACGGTGTCAACAGGAGTGCACAGGCTGCACACTCTCGCGAACCTGTCTGCATCCCAGCAGCAAGCTGTGCTTCTTCAGGAGACCAGATTGGCAACACGCTCACCTCCTGCAGATGCTGCACCACCACGTTGAAGATCGGCGGTGACCTCAGTCCCAGGCCGCTCCATGTGAAGGGCGGCGGCATGGCCCCCTCCCCAATCGTGGGCAGCTGCGTCCAGCAGAGGTGCCAGTCCTTGCGCAGGGCCGCCTCCCGGTAGCTGGTCAGCACTGGGCGGAATGAGGCGCCAGAGGGCACTCCCTGCATAATGATATCACTGTCAGCCAGCTTCTGCAGCATCCAATCCAGTGGCTGGTCAGCACAGAGCATGGTGCAATGCTAGAGGGCCTTCCCTGCACTGTAACTTCATCTGTTGGCACAGTCCGCCTGCCTTGTCAAGGGCAGGTGCCTGCAGGGCGTCATGCTGCAGCACATGCTGCAGCATATGCAGCGGCGAGTCCTCCCTGTGGCCCTGGCCGGCAGGCAGCATCAGTATGCAGCAGCTGTCTGCAGCTCCTCCCCTTCTCCAGGGAGCAGGGAGCTGTGTACGGCTCAAATGCAGTTGTACGACAAGCCTGCTACTCCTGTGATGCAGGTTGCTGCGGCAGAGAACACACAAACATCCCAGACTGGGCAACAGTGTCTGCCTCCACACTTTCCTTACTCATAGATGGGATGTGTCTGTACTGCTCTGTGAACCTGCAGAGAGCAAGCGCTCCCAGCACCAAAGCACATGATCAGAGCAGTGGGGGGCCAACAGCAACCCCTTATGTGCCACAGCCCCGGATGCCACTGGGGCAGTGCTCCCACCTCAAGCACAGGCATCAAGGTGAGCAGCGGCCCAACCTTAACCGTAGGCAAAAGTTGGTCCTACAATGAGCTCAAGGTATGCGGACACCCCATGTCAAGCAGGGATCACGGCAGGCAGCCGCCCTTACCTTAAGCGCAGGCACAAAGGTGAGCTCTCTGATGGCTGCGTACAACTGGTTGGTGTGGTAAGCCCCCATGTTCCCAATGAAGTGCTGGGTGAGCAGGCCCCCTGTCTCCAGGATGTCCTCCAGCTGGCCTGGCTGGGGTGGCGTCTCCTCCTGCTGCTGCACGGCATTGTACTGAGCCTGCACAGTCTCAGCGGCCGCCTTGAACACATTCTGCGACAGCTCTGTCTGCAGACCCACCGCTCGCAGCACCTGCAGCCATACAGGCCAGGAGGTGTGACAGGCAGTGTTGCCAGTATGCATGGAGCAACCTGCCTCCCCAGAATCTGCGGCATGCATGACAGGCAGTGAAGCCCCATAAGCATCTTCAGCTCAGAATGTGTGCAATAGCGCGTAAACAGTGAGCGGCAGGCAATGAGACCTGTGAGCAGCAGCATGTTCCATCAACATAATCAGTCAGGCATTCACCTTGAGCCATGGCTCTGTGGCAAACTGCCCAGACGGGAAGTCTGGCTCCTTCCCAAACACTTTGTTCAGCAGCACATGGCTTGGGTCATACAGCTGACATGGGCGTTTGAGCTCCTCGTTCCCTGCATGGGGCCAGACAGGTCTGGCGCGAGCTGGCAGCCTGTCCCTGCGCCATCAGATCACTGGCAATGCTGCATGCAGCAGCCCTCCATGTTAGCGGCCAGACCAGCAGATGACTCCTGATCACAACCGGGAAGCTGCTCCGCAGACAGACAGGCAGGCAGCTGCTGCACATAACGAAGCAGCAGAGATGGTGCTCCGTGGTCAGACAGGCACGCAGACCCCGCTCACACTCGGCACCAAGGACATCTCTGGATCTATTCCAGCAGACAGCCAAGAGCAACTAGCTCACTGCTGGGCAGCTAAGCTGCATAAAGCCACACCCCAGCTCGATATGTAGCAAACTTGCAGGTGCCGAGTCACAGACAGGTGGCCTTGGGTCACAGTGAGTGATGGCCCCTGGCTGTGCTGCTGAGGCCCCCCTGCTCACAACTGGAACACAGGCCACTGCCGAGAAGCAGTTGTGCCGCGCACTGGCGCGCTCTGACACAAGCCCTGCATGCGTTACATTGCACTGGCAGACAAGCAGCCAGACTCTGCTCACGATCTGGGACGAAGGCCAGCGCGGCCAGCTTCTCCTTCAAGGGTTCGCTGCCGGCCAGGCCTGACTGCCACTGCCGCACAATGTGCTGCAGCACTGCAGCCTGCAGACCAGTGCCCAGCAGGTGCCAGTTACCAAGCAGGTGTTCCTCCAGCAGCCTGGTCTCTGTGAGCCGCGGCACTCCGATGGCGTCAAACAGTGGCCTGACTGCAGGGTCGTCCACGAGGAAGCTTGCCTGCAGCACAGTGGGTGCTTGTGTTCAGCAGAGGTGGTCATGCTTGTCGACGCGCGTCTGTCCCATTGCCACACGGGCAGCTGTGCTGGCCGCACTTACATCCATCAGTCAGAGGACGCATGGACCCTGCATCCAAAGGGTGAACTGTCTACATGGCTGTAAAGGGCCTGCAAACAATTTGTAAGCCTCCCAGCCACCTGCATGCCTGCCCTCACAGTCTCCATGCCTGAGCGGCAGGACAAGGGCCCAGTAGACGCCACACATGCCTGCCCTGACGGTCTGCAGGCTCGCTCACCATTGGGTCAGCCAGCAGCTGAAAGTCCCTGCAACTGACAGGCTGCACACCTGCTTACCAGCAGGTCAGGTCGCAGTGTGAAGTGCAAATGCACACCTGCTCTCTCGATGTGAACCTCAGGTCTTGCTCACCAGCAGGTCAGGCGGCAGCATCAGATCCCCCACGACTGCCCGCAGGACCTGCTGCGGGGCGACCACTGCGCCCATGTTGGCTGCAATGTGGTGCCCCTGCAGGTTCCTCAGCATTGGCAGGCTGCACAGAGCTGGCATGGTCTCCTCATCTCCCAGATGCACAGGAAGATTGTGGCTGAAGTAGACTCGCAGGGTGTCCCGGTCCTCTGTGCTCAGGTCAGCCACCTGCAGTTGAGGCCAACCGGAGACATGCGAGGTAAACCCCTGGACGGCCATGCAACAAACAGCGTGCAGCAAAGCTCATGAACAGCAGATATGCTGTTCCCAGACCCTTCATTACGCGCCCAGGGTCTTGCAAGAAGCACAGATGCACTACTTCGCTGCCATTTGCAGTGATCGTTGGCAGTTCTAGCATGGTAGGTCTTCTTCACCAGTTGCGTGCTGACAGGAGAGATGACTGTGTGTGTACAATGCTTTTGTCTGTCATCCCACCACAAAGAACTTCTGCTGGTTGCACAGCCGCATCTTGGCCAAGATCATGTCCGGCACCTCTGCACGAATTGGTGCCTGGTTGCAGGCTGCCGCGCATTCATCATGGAATCTGCAGCGCAATCAGCAGATGCAGGCCTTTAGCATTGGCCGAGGGACACCAAACGGCACTTTTCATCCGAGACCTGGAGCCCCAAGTGTCAGTAAGGGTAACGCAAATGCGGAGGGACTGGGTAGACGGCAGGCGTGAGACACAGTGTGCTGCAGCCTTGCCTGGTATCCAGGACTGGGCAGCCCAGCCTCTCGAACATAGGCACCAGCCATTTCCAAGGCTCCCCCAGCTGCGTCTGGTGAGCAGCAGCCTCAGCCTCAGCCTCAGCAGCAGACAGCTGGCTGCCTGCCTCCACCTGGTGTTCTGGCTGCTGTTCCAGCAGCTGCTGCTGCTGCTGCTGCTGCTGAGCTGCATCATGTATCTGGAGGCCCTCCTGCTGATCCACCAGGCTCACATCAACATCGTCAGGGAGCAGTGGGGCATCCTCGCCCTCACTGCTCTCCTCAGAGGCTGCCTCAGAGGCTGGCTCCGCATCAGGGACGCTTGGTACTGCTCTGCCAGCATCAGACTCAAGCGCCTCAGCAGGGCCAGGAGCAGGGAGGCCCGCTCCTCTAACAGCATCAGTGCCAGCTGCTGCCTTGCCCAGGTCTGACGGCTCAGCCAGACTTTGGTCCACCTGGGGTGCCAATGGTGCTGGCTTTGAGGGGGTCAAGACGCAGCAGCAGTGCCGCAGCCGCACCATGGAGCCTGCTGTTGTGGGCAGCAGGGGCCAACGCTCAACAGGCGTCCACTCTGCCTCAGGATCTGTGCCATGGGGCACGCGAAGCTCCCTGAGCAGTGCCCACAGCTGGCGCAGCGCCTCTGGGCTGGGGCCGCCCTGCAGATGCCAGCCAGAGGATTGTCAGATCGCTGGCAAGCAAAGACAACATGCCTCAGATGATCACCAGATGCCAAAGCATTGCCACGGCGCATGATCAGGTCTGAATCTGCTGCACCCTGTCTGCCAGCTGCTGCAGGCAGAGCTTCTGTGCCACCTGCCACAGCTTCCACCCTCTAGGGACAACAATGCATGCATGCAGGCTATACAGGGGTAGGATGTCCCACCTGCTGCCCGTCCCGCCAGGGCACCTGGAGGCTCTGCTGGTCACCTAGCTGGGATCGCTGCCACCAATTGGCTGGCAACAGCATGCCCATGTGCTGCGCCAGGTCAGTCAGGCTGTAGGCGGGCAGGCGCCAGGCCTCTGCCAACGCCTGGCTCTGCACCCACTTGTGCAGCAGGCCCAGGGCCTGAGGGTGCAGGAACTGGTCCAACACGCCGCTGTCTGCTGGCAGCACATCCAGTGGCGTGGTGCTGGCTGCTGGGCTCCACGTGAACAGTCTGCAGCATGCTCAAAGGCTGGAGGCCCACCCAAGCAGATGCAGACGCCTGTGCAGGCAGCTGAGCTGGGGCAAGACAGCGTGTTTGTGCTTGTCAGAACATACAAGCAAGCTGGTGCAGCTCCTGATGGAGCCATTCATGCATGAGCATGAGGGGCCATAGAGCGAGACCCACCTTGCAGAACCAAGGGACATGATCCTGCCGGTGGCCGTTGGCACTGGCAGCCCCTTGCACTCCTGCACCTTGTCGGGGCTGAAGCGGCCCCCTGCCCATGGACCGCCACTGCCCTGCACCAGGCAGCAGGCACGCGCTGGCAGCCACGATGGTGGGACTGCTGGGCAAGCAGAATGCACCGCTCCAGTCACCAGCTGGGGCCAATTCTCAACAGAGGAGTGGCAGAGGGCTGCACCTGCATGGGGTCTGTCGCGACTTGCAGCTGCTGACCCTGCTCTGCTCCTGTTGCAGCATTGCTCAGTCCCAGGAGCGCTTGCACAGTGCCTGTGTCCCTGATGGACGCCAGGAATGCTGGCAGCTGGGGGCCAGAGCTTCCACCGGGGTCCTCAGTTGACGCTGCTGGTGTGCCTGCAGCATGCAGTGTTGGATACAACCCTGCCGGCCAGACAATCCAGCTCTGCAGAGGCCTGTTGAGCACGCTCCTGTGGACGCAAGCACAAGCATGCACTGCCGATGGCAGACCCACAAGGGTCCACTGCAGTCACTAAAGATGAGGCCATGAAGAAACACCTTACGTGAGGCGCTCCCTGGCTCACCTACTGCGACGGCACCTTCGGCAGGGTCCTGGCTTGCAGACGAGGCCCGCTCCCAGAGGTCTTGGAAGCAAAATTTGAGCAGCTCAGCCGCCTCCAAGGCGGTGAGCTGTGGGCGTGAGCTGCCAGACCTCAGCAGCTTCTTCAACATGGGCCTGCACAGGCCCACCCCATCGCAGCAGGCTCAGAGACAGACAGCACAAGAGCCTACTGCGCGCACTTCACATTGCAAACAGTGGGGGTCAAACTGCGGAGCTGCATCAGGAGAATCAGTACCTCTCACTCCCAGACTGGAGCCAATGCAGAATGACCGCAGAGCCCACCAGCAAGGTCAGCCAGGACAGCCGCTTGAGACTTTCACACTGGTCAGGTACTGACCGGACCACTGCGGGCGTGACCTCCTTCAGCCCTGGGATGCCAGCAGCCTCCAGCGCCTCCTTCACAAGCCACGGTACATTCAGCAACGGCAGAGCACGGCGTATGAACTCCTGAGCTGCAGGCCCGACATCCTCCAGATCCCCTGCATGGGCACGAGATTGATGCAGACACCCAAGGAAGGCACTGGCCAGCTTGCTCAGCAGCTGGTGTCAGGCAGGCTGTTACGCATCGACAGTTAAAGGGCTGTGCCCAGCCTGGCATCAGCTCGCTGCATCTGAGGAGTGACCAAAGCCCTGTGCTGCTGCACCAGCCCAGTACATACCTTGAAGGAAGCAACCCTCTGCCAAGGGCAGGAACTGCTGGCCACTCTGCCACACTGCGCGACGTCCCAGCTCATCCAGCAGCTGCACAGCATGGCAAGCTGGGTCAGACAAGGCTGGTCTTGACTTGAACTCAAGCAGCAGCTTCACAGCACAGCAGACCATGTCTGGCAAACTCAGCTGGCCCCAGCTGGTGCACCAGCTACACAACCACATCAAGACATGCAGGCAGGGAATGGACACGAGAACTGGATGCGGCGGCTGCGCCTTGCAGTTCATTATCGCTGCAATGGTGGCGAAGGCAGGAAGAGAAGCCCAGCACTGACATGGTCTCAGCACTGACATGGTCTCAGCTGCCTACTGTTAGGCAGCCCAGCCTAAGCTCAGAAGGTGGTGAAGCTGCAAACCTTCTGACAGAATGAGGACACAATCCTGGCTGTGTGCACATGAGGCTCATCTGGCTGCTGCTCTGTGTTTCCATCTGCAGGCACACAAAGGCAAGCTTGCAAGCACTGCCTTGAGCAAAACCTCTGTGAAGCTTCACAATCACAAGCCTCACAGCCAGGGTGTGCCACTGGAGCAGTCACACAGTCACAGGTGACTTGCCTGAGATGGGCACGTGCGACGACGACACATCTGCTGCAGTGGGCAGCATGCTATAAAGGCCACTAGCGCTCGCTGCTGTTCCATTGGGCAGAATGCACCGCTCCCTGAGTGACTCAAAAGCATGCAGCCAGGCAGCGCCTGCGCAGCTGCTCAGCAACTCCTGGTTGAAGGCTGCCCTCTTCTCATCCGCACTGAGCTTGTGTGGGATCTGCAACAGGAAGGCTTGTGGGAGTGCAGGCAGCATCCGTGCACAACTGGGGCAAAGTAACTTTGGCTGGGCCTGCTCATGAGGTGCGTTGATGGACAGTGTCCCATGGGCAGTCAGATCTGGTCCAGGCTTCAAACACTGCAGCAAGCAGGTGGCCGATGACAAGCAGGCAGACTGCTGTGAATTCTGAGCACATGGCAGGGCCATATCGGTGATCCTGAGTGAAGCGCGCCCACAAGGGGAGCAGGTGCATATCTGGCCAAGAGGCCTCACGACAACATGCGGAGCCATGCAACCTCCAAGATGACAAGCAAAGGAGGTCTTTGCAGTTCAGGGACACATCTGCCAACAGACATTTTAACGCCAGCACACATCTGCCAGCTGACATTTCCATGCAAGCAGGTCACAACTCTCAGCAGGACTCAAGCACTGGCCAGGGAGGAGCCGGCCCTCAACCCCCTCCCCAAGCAATCTCAGCCTTGCTCACCCCAGCTCCCTGCTGCATCTCAACAGTGTGGTCCAAGCCGTAGAGGCGCCTGGAGCCCACACGGGCTGTCTTGAAGAAGCCAAAGACAAGAAACGGGAGCCTGGTCAAGCGATGAAGCTGCTGTGCCCCCAGCGGGTCCTGCGTCTGGCCCGGCTCTGGCAGATACAGGGGAACGGGCAGGAAAAGGCCTGCAGCAGATGTTCCACACAGCTTCAGAGCACGCCAGCCCTGAGCTCTTGGGAGACGCAGAAGCATATGCTGAGGGGTTGACGCAGAAGCATATGCTGAGGTCCTGTCACAGCTGCATGCCAGCAATGCAAAAAGCGCAGACAGCACCTGTTTCACTCCTGCTTCCTGACACCAGCACCTCCTGGAGTCACTCTCACCTGAAGAGGCCTGCACAGACACGGGCCTGTCCTGTCTGAGGTGCACGGCCACTCCAGCTGTTGGGTCCAGGTGCAGGGCAGGCCACCTGAGGGCCATGTCCCGACTCGCACCGCCAGCACAAACCACCGACACCAGCCACCTCTGCTGCTGAGGCTGGCTTTGGCCTGCACAACAACCAAGCGTGTCAAAGAATACCTCCCCCTGGATGCCAGGCCCTGGAGGTCAGAAGAGGAGCCAGCTGATGCTGTGGGCTTTTGCCATGGGCAAAACATTTTGCCTACGGCAGAAGCCTTCAGGAGACTCACAACTGAATGCAACATGTGCACTTCAAGACGGGGGCCAGGCAGCCGCATAATCCACGCACCGTCTGTCTGCAGCAGGGTGAAGCCTGCCACCTTGCGCTGCCCAGTCTTGCCACGCACGAGCTGGCTGAAGCCCTGCCCCAATGAGAGGTTGCGCCAGTCCCGCTCCTCAAAGGGCACGCGCACTCCATGTGTGTGAGGCGCCAGCGTCACCTGCAGGCACGCAGGAGCATGCACTTCACAGGCTGAGCCTCTGGAGGAGGAGATGTACGGCGCACTTTCGCTGCTGTGCACGACATATGCACCGCTGCATGAACCACAGGACGTCAGCGTCCAGGTCTGCCTCACGTAGGGCAAGGGTGTGTCTGCTGTTGCCAGTGAATGTGGGAGTAGACAAATGGGTACCACAGCACACACTGTGCACCGCCATGGTGAAATTCCAAGTCAGCACAGCTGCTCACCTGCAAGGTCTGCTGAGGCGACGTTGCGCCCATAGCCCAAGTAACCACCCTGACATCACACAGGGAGCGCAGGAACAGCAGCATCTTCCCGATATACTGCCCAAACCGCTCGAGCTCGGCCTGAGCCTCAACAATGCTGCATGTGTCCTGCAGGCCAGCACACGGAGTCAGAAGGTCAGCTTCGTCCTGCGCATGTCCACACAAAGCAGTAAATGGTCTTCTTACAGGCAACCACTGGTATGTGGCCCTGTTCTGTTGACTCGACAAGTCCCTGGGGGGGGCTCAGCTGGCAGGGCAGAGGAGCAGGTGGACTTCATGAGCAGAGACTTGCCTTGACCAGAGTGGGGAGATTAGACTGCTCTTCGAGCCTCAGTGGCACCCTGATCAACGTGTCTGGGCTTGCTGCAGAGATATCCTGCCCAAAGTCCCAGACAGCAAATTGGTCAGCAAATCTGACAGGAAGGTCTGAGCCCACATGCTTGAACTGCTTGCCAGCAGCCTCCTGCCCACTGCCAGCACCGATGTGGCAGCCCGTGGGGTCCCAGATCATGAGATTGGGGCCTGCAGAGGTGCCAACCAGCGTCCAGGAGACACTGCTGCAGGACATGATTGCTCGATGTGTGCATGCTCAGCACATGCAAGACGTGGCAATGCTGACAAACACTGCTGGAGGTTGCAGCACGCCCCAGAGCAACAGTGGTGCAAGCTGTCAGGAAGGAGCTTGTCGTCGGGGTCTGTCCCACGCACCTGAGACCGCGCTGATGACATCTGCGATGGCGTAGGCATTCAGCAGACCGTCCCCGGAGTGGCAGGTCACGCCACGCAGCTTGTAGGGCTGCTGAGGCGTCTGCATCTCACAAAGCTCCTGTGCTGAGAGCACCACCCCTGCAGACCGTACACAGCACTTTGAGCAACCAGGGCATCTGTGTCAGCTAGGTTCAAACAGCATCTGCAAGTGAAACCTTGAGTCATGCATCAGTGGACTCACAAGCAGCATTGCTCACCATGCAAGCGAAAGCACAGAGCTGGTCCTTGCTGCGCAGCCAGGCCCGGGTGCAGCAAGGACTGCTGGCCGTGCTGGCGCTGGTCCAGCACAATCTCCAGGCGCTCGCAGCCGGCAGCATCTGCCATCTCCACAACATCTCCCAGCAGCATTGACAGAGGGGACTGCTGCCCCTCCAGCAAGCCAGCCAGGTACTTGGCCGATGGGCATGGCAGCGGCGTGGTCATCTTTGTACTCATCTTGTGATCATACAAGAAATTCATGTGAGCAGGGGCTTGGTCGTTGGTGCACAACACAATGGTGAATCAAATGCTGCATGGGCATGCCCGGCGACCAAGAGGATGAGGAAGGCCAGCATGCAGTCACAAGGGAAGGCTGTTGGATATGGCAGAGGCAGTGCAGGCAGCTGCGGGGATGTGCACATCTCAGGGCTGGGGGCTTCTAGACACCAGTCACACACCTGGTGGTGGAAGCGCAGAGACTGCACTCCAAGCTGATCAGCCAGGGGGTTGGGGATGCCCTTGTGAACCAGCCGCAACGCTGAATCTAGCAGCCAGGGTGCATCATTATAGTGCATGCTAGCAGCGGGCGCCAGCCGCCCCTCCTCATCTGGTAGCCAGACAGTGCCCAGCGGAGCTGGTGCCTGCAACATTAGTCAGAGTCCCACCCTATGACTTGGGAATGAAGCGAGGCTCATGTCTGCATGGTTCACCGTCTAGTGAGGCACCAGCTCTGATGCGATCAAGCCATCTGCACATTAGCCAACAGGCAGGGAAAGCAGCTGCTAGAGCTGGGGTGATCATTAGTAACGTTGGATCTGCTGCAGGTGCTGCTTACCGTGCCTTTCACCATGCCAAGATGCTCAGCCAGCTGCAGGGCCATCTGCAGCTCATGCTCTGGCAGCACTGCGTCCCCCAGCATTTGCTTGAGCTGGGCCAGCGCCCGCATGCAGTGGGACGGCTGCCATGTGGGCGCCACCTGCACAGCAATGGGCACGTACTCCAGTGTCTCACGGCATGCAGCCCCCTGCTCCCAAAAACGCATGCCAGACTGCAGCTGAATGCTGCTTGATCAAGCATGCGTTGCCAAAGCATTCAAAAAGCCAGAAACTTGTGGGACTCGCAGTCAGCCTCTCACAGCACTAGCCAGGACTCCTGAGCCACAGGAACAAGCCTTTCAGGGACACTCTATCCATCAGCCTCTGACACCACTCAGCCTGCACCACAGCACACAATGCCTGCAGCCAGCTCACCCCAAGGCACGCCAGAAGCTCCCTGAAGGGGTGCAGGAGCTCCCCAGTCTGCCAGAGGAGAGGCCTCATGTCGCCTGGAGCCTCCATCACGACCTGCTGGGCCTCGGCAAACCCTGCACCTGTCCAGATGCACCTGCTGCCCTCCAGGACTGTGGAGATGACCTCCTGGCTCTCTGTGCCCACGTGCTGCATCATGTAGCCGTAGATGCGCAGCGCAGCCTGCTGCAGCGTATCCCTCAGCTTGGCGTCCTGGACCTGCAGGGGTCACAGCTTGCCGGTGATGAAGTCCTGGTGTGCTGTCACCAGTACAGGTCTCACATGTGTTGTTGGGGACACAGCAGCTGGCAGACCACTCACAAGCTGCCAAGAAGGCTGTTGCTTGAGTTCAGGTGCAAGCACTGAGGAGACTCAGGAGGGCCCAGTATGTTGGAAAACGATGGCAGTACGCTACCATCCGAGAGACAGGCGCCTCTGCCATCTGCCCACACATGCTGCTCACCTGTGGGTACATCTTGCCCAGCGTGAACAGCTGGCCAGCAATGACGTTGGAGGGCGGCGGTGCCGCCCAGCCCAGCCTCTCTGCCAGAGCATTTGAGCAGCTGCCATCCAGCAGATGCATGGCCGAGGCCACCACCCACAAGTCTGCTGCTGGCCGCACCAGCCTTGGCGCAGAAAAGCCCTGCCGGCCTGTTGGCCATGGAGCACCTGGATGTGCAGGCAGTGCAGACAGTGTCGCCAGTGAATCACCAGTCAATGCCAGGGTGGGTGGGCAATGTCAACCTGCATGCGGCACATTCAGTCCTCCCCCAGCATTGTTCCAGACCATTGTTCCAGAAGCTGAAGGAGACACAGCATGTGCTGGGCGGCCGTCTCTACTAGCTAGCATAGGGCTGTAGTGCACACTGGCGCTTGCTTACCCTCCTCAGGGCACACCATCACCACAGGGCACCAAGCCGTGTTCAAAAGAGCGTCCCAGTGCCGGGCCTCCAGCCCAGCATCGTCTGCACCACATACGGAAGACCTTGAGAAGGCAGGACAGCACTCAGACTCTGGCATAGCATTGGCGAGCAAAGCGACTGCTGCATGCCACTTGCTGGGTGACGCAATGACAGGTTCTTCTGCATGATGCTCTGGGCATGCACTGCTGCTGCATAAGCTGTTGCATGAGTTGAACAGCCAGAGAGATGTTTTGCTTGCCAATCTCTACTCTACTCTAGAATCCTCTATGAGGCAGGGCACTTCACATTGTCTGTGCATGTACCAAGCAAGCCAGGTCTTGGCTTGCGCACAACTAGGGGGCGCATGTGAGCTGCGCACCTGTTTGCGCTAGCTTGTCCAGCTGTGACAGGAGGGCTGTGGCCCTCTGTCGTGCGCTGAAGTCCTGTGCAGAACTGGTTTCCAGCCCGCGTGCTGCATCCAGAATGGCACTCCCACTGATGCTGCTCTTCAGGCCCAGCTTCACAAGACCAGCCAGCAGCTCATCATTCTGGGCAAACTTGCCTGCACACCAGGCAGGCATGTCACTGGTGAAGCTAGCTAGCACACCATGGAGTGCTCCTCCCTCGACCATCATGGCAGCTGGAAGCATGTGTGACAGCGGACAGCTGCACGTCAGAGCTATGCGCAAGAGTCTGGCAGTTGTCAACCGCATCGTAAGGTGTGCTTCCCGACCTATGGGGAAACTGGTTTGTGGATCCAGCAGGGCCATCAGCTCTGAGTCTCTTGGGCTGTAGAGCTGACTGGGCGGCATGAGGTCTCCACTGGCTGTTGGCACAAAAGCGATCTGCAGGGCATGCAACTTGCTGCCCACAAAAGTTGTGGGTGAATTTGCAAGCAGGCTTCACTGCGGCACGACAGAGCTCGATTCAGCCATCTGCTGCAGACCAAGCAGGCTGGCAGACCTGCCCAAGCTCAGCCAGGATGGCAGGGCTGTGTTGCTCCAGCTCAGGGAGTTTGCGTAGCACATGCAGCATGGCATCTGTCCTCGCATCATCCTCCAGGGAGTTGACCCTGCACCACAGGCACCACTCACGTTGACGCGCAAATCTTGCTGCAGGGCACGAGCCCTGCCTTGGAACTTCTAATGCTGGAAGTGTCTATCAGCTGTGCGTGCGTACGTCGTAGTTGCTGTGCTCCTTGGGTTTGGTGTAAGGAATGCAAGTTCAGGGCATGCATGCACAAGCTGCCTACCTGGCAACCAGGAAGCGCGAGCTGAAAACAGCCTGACTCATGTACTCGCAGCCAAGCTGCTGGTGGAGCAGCTGTTCCTCAGCTGGTGATGAGGCCATCACAAACTCAGCGCCCAGCAGCGCTGCAGCTACCCCTGCTGGTGCAAGGTAGCGCGGCTGCAGCAGATTGACAAAGCCCTTGGGCTCTACCAGCTCTTTGTCGTGACTCCCGTCCAGTGTGTCTGCATTGCAAGCATAACACAGCAGTTTCAGGAAGCACAACAGCAATCAGTCTATGACTGACCAAGTGAAGGTGACTGCAGCCATGTATCCTGTCAGGGTTTTCTGATGAGCCACTGTGAGAAACGGGCACAGATGCTCAAGAGACACACCCGTCAATGCCTGAGCTGTGGGGAAGATTGGCAGCGCCTTGAGAGTGAGCAGCTGCTCTGGGCTGAGCCCGCCAAGGAACCACCTCCTCTGCAGTCAGAATGCAGACATCAGGGATCTTGGAAGAGAAAGAATTCAAGCAAACAGCCATGGGGCAAACAGGCTAGCAAACAGCCTCAACAAAAGGCTCTGGCAGATGCTATGCAGAAAGCTTCAGGCAGTGCAGCTCCAAAGTGCCTCAGCATGCAGCAGCTGTGCATAACAAGGCCAGAAGGTAATGCGCAGCCCTCACCTGCAGCAGGAACGTCCGCAGCTGGTGTCGCTGGAGAGCTGTGAGCCCTGCCTCACTGAATTTATTCGATAGAGCAGCAGAGTCTCCAGCACATGTCCCAGCTGCTGCTGACAGGATGCCACCCGCATCAGCTTCATGCACATAGGCATCAATCTGCAACAACAGCAGTAATTGCCTCAGTTGGGTCTGGAAGTTGGGACTGGCCAGAAGCATGGTATGATGCTCAGCAGAAGCACAGACAGATACCAGCAGGGAAGCTGACGGCTTGCCTGAGGGTGCTTGATATCTACTTTGCTGGCGTCGAGCAGCCTGCAGCCCAGCTTGGAGATGGCAGCCCCTGCAGCCTCTGCCCAGCTGCCCTCCTTGACAACCTGCAGCCAGTGCAGCAGTTGCAATGTCACGGAGGCCGCTGATGGCCGTCGCCAGCTTGAGCTGGCCCCCTGCTGCCAGCATGGTGACGCAAACAATGCACAATAAATCGAAGAAGTGAGGGGGCATACAGTCTCGCCAAGACCACGCCAATGAGGCACCTGAGAAGCTGGGTGCAGCCTGGCCAGCAGGGGGCCCCCAACTGGCAGCAGCGGCCAGCCCTCCAAAGGCCTCAGGTCGGGGTGCTCCGCCAGCAGATCCCACAGCTGCTGCAGCCACGCAGACGAGGGCTGGCCCTCCTCCCAAGCCACAGCAGCCTGCTTCCTGTGGTCAGCCAACAGGACTCGTGAGTCAGCAGGGTCTTTTGCAAACATCTGGCTCTTCGCGTTGTCAACCCTTACAAGCCTTCTGGCACACAGCAGCCAAGAGGATACACGCTCACCCCAAGCAGGCAAAGCCCCTGCGCTGCAGGGGCAAAACCTCACACCTGTCTCCAAAGTCGAGCACGGTGGGCAGCAGGGTGCTGGCCAGCGTGGACGGACTGATTTGCTGCAGGTTAAGCTGCAGGTCCAGCCACCCACTGCTGGCAGCATCCAACAGCTTTCTCTCCACATCACTGCCTTGTGCTGGGGTGACCAGCAGATGAGCCTGCTGCTTGAATAGCTCCTGCACTGCTGCCCCCGCCACAAACAGGGGACCTGTGGCCACAAGCATGAGCACATTCTCAGGCGCTGGCGAGGCTCCACTCAGTGACAAGCAGAATGGGGGTCACAGCATGGCAACCCCCTCAGCGTTGCCCACCTCCTGAGGAGTGCTCTGCCCGGCTGAGCACTCCAACTTGCCCTGAGGCCAGTGGCACTGGAAGGCCGGCCAGCTCCACCACAGACTCAGCATCGCTTGTGTCTACATCTAGGAGGCAGTACTCCAGAAACAGATTGACCTGCTCAAGCCTGAGACCTGCACACCAAGCACTACATCAGCCTCAAGAGAACTTGGCGGTGTGCTAAGGTGAGCCAGCATCTGCAGTGAGCACCAGGCGCAGGCTTGCAGACAACTGGTGCCGCCGCATCTCCCAACATGCAGGACCTACCAGCACTCTGAGCATTCTGCCTGAGGTGGGCCCGCACAGCTGTTGGGGTCACAGCCCGGGCGCCAGGGGTGTGCGCCAGCATGAGCTTCACCACAGCTGCAGGCAGGTTGCTGCACAAAGGCATGCCTATGTGAAGGACCGCCTGGTGCAGCTCCCAGCTGGACCGGCAACTGGCATCCACCAGCAGGACATCAGCGGACTTCAGCCACCTGCCACCTTCAGCTGCTGTCCACAGGACGGGCAGCCCAGCAATCTGCAACAGGTGAGAGAGGTGTTCACAAAGCTGCTCTGCTGGTTGTGCACTGGTGTCAGTGCCACTGGAAGTGACGCTCAGCACCATGGCTGGCACGTGCTTGGCCTGCTACTGTGAGCATGCCACGGACAGGGTCACCTTCTGATAGAAGCTCTGCACCAGAGATCCCCATGGCTGCCCAGGCAGCAGGTTGGGGAAGAGAGAAGTGTATGCAGGGGTGGGACCAGCCACCTGCACATCAGCAGTTGTAAGCTATGAGCCAGCAACTTGTGGTCCACTCCCCCCTGGCTGGGCAGCGTCTACACCACCCTGACCAAAGTCTGGCAGAGCAGGCTTGGCCCCTCTCAACCAACAGAGCGAGGTCGGCTCTGTCAGTCTGTGGACAGCAATTTACCTGCGCGGTATACATGAGCAGCCTAGCGAACGTGGGTGCCACTGCGTCCTGAAGCATGGCCAGGTTCCAGTCAGATCTGAACTTTCCGCTCCCCGACATGTCCCCTCCAAACCAAATATCACGCCTGTTGCTGGAGAGCTCAAAGTACCTGCAGGCGCATGCAATCAGCCCTGAGGTACAGGATACTCCCCCTACGGGGCTCCTCCAGCTGCATGCAGCAAACATCGCGGCCCGCAATGCTGTTTGTGAACCCTCACATGCAGCAGGAGTGTGCTGCAGTACAAACTACCTGAAGCAGCACGCAGCAAGGAGCACGCTGGATTCTGAGATGTTCCAGGGTAGCTTACCCGTTCACATGGACTGGCAGGCCAGTGTACACTGGCAGCGGCAGGAAGCAGAAGGCCTGCCCCTGGACAGCACAGAATGCCGGCTGCTTGTCAGCTGGTGTGCTGCTGGCCTGCAGCACTGCCTTGGGCGTCTCCTTGTGGCTCGCGCCAGCTGCTTGCTCAGCCTGCAGTGCAGGCCGACAGCTCACTGCTGCACCACTACTTATGTAAATTTGTGCCTGCGCAAACCAGCAATGCCTCAGCTGCAGCCCAACAGATCGACCTTGCAACACACAGCGCTCTCAAAAGGTGTAAACCTCACCTGCAGACGCTGCAGCCGGGACATTGGGCGGACCCCTGGATTGCCAGTGCTGGCGCTTGGCAGTGCCATCCTCTGGTCACTCACAGCAGCTGGTGCATTGCCAGCTGGTTGGCTGCCAGGCCCTGCATGACCAGCACTCCTTCAGGCCTGCCCACCTCCAGCAGAGGTGGCATCAATTGTGTCAGGCTCCAGCAGGTGCTCTGCCTTGTCAGAGGTAACAGGGTCAGCCCACACTAGGGCAACCAGCCTAACCCTCTACATTGCTCTCTACTGCTGGCAGCACACAGCTCACCTCCCTGTGCAGTGGCCTGTGAGCCCTGCTGACTGCCAGACAGCTGGGCTGCAACACCCACCCAGGGCACCAGGCCACGTGAGCTCTGGCCCCTGCTGGCTGCTGCCATGGCCTGAGCTTTGCCACCGCCCAGCGCATTGCAGACCAGCCACTCAGAGCTCCAGCGCTGACCTGCAGCCACACTGGTGAGGTTTGCAGAGGCGAGAACAGCCAGCTGTCGTGAAGAGCCCCTGCAAGTATCTTGTGCCAACAAGTCCCCTGGCAAGAGCCTGTCTGCATGCAGTCTGCTGCAAAAAGACTCCTGAAACAAACATCTGTGGCATCCTCTTAGCAAACAGCTCGTAGGGGAGCAGGCAGCAGACATGCTCCAGACCTTGCCCATCTTCAGCTGTAACTGTCAGCTGCCCAGTCACTGAGGGCAGCTGGTCACTGTGCGTCCTGGCCAGCTTGTTCAGGAAGGCATCTTTGTCTGAGCGTGTCCCACTGCCACCAACAAAGCGAGCGATGTCCATCTGAAGGGGGGCCTGACCCTGCAACAGCCAGGCAGCAGAATGCAGCGCGCTGCAGCCTGGCAATTGTTTGCACAGGACAAGTCTGTCAGTACAACAGGCACCTTTCTGTCGATTCGTAAGACCAGCTTGCCATGCACCCAATGATGCGCACACAACACAGTGAATCCTATATGAACCTGAAGCCACACAGACCGTGGACAAGGTGGTCAGTAAGGTCTCTCAGAAGCCAAAGCCACCATGAAGCCTGTAAATGTAGCAGGTATGCTGCTCACAGCTGCTGGACCCCAGACGGTCAACACTGCAGTCCCTCGACCCAACAGAGGCTGCTATGCCTGCCAGCATGATATGGTGTGGGCCGCCCACCTGAGCGGCATCCACTGATGCTCGGTAGACAAGCTGGGGCTGGGGGTTATCTGCAGAGCGGGTGAACAGAGCCACTTTGCACACGTTCTTCAGGAAGAGGAGACTGCTGGTGGCCTGTGCCTGAAAGGCTGTGAACAGTGCCCGTACTGCCTGGGCAGTGTAGGCTGTGGGCTTGATGTCGCTCATCCTGGCTGTTGCCTCAGATCTGCAGGCCCAAGTGTGCTCATTATGCCCAAATTTTTGCACTCTGGAGGGTGTGCCACTGATGATGTGCTGTTGCAAATCACAGGCTAGCATGGAATTGTACCTGAGCGGAAAGCGGAACAAGGTGCCCTCAAAATGTTGCCTCAGGGTGCAACCAAAGTGGGTGTAGGGCAGGAAGGAATCGGGGAATTGGCCCAGCAGGTTGGCCCGCTGGAAGTTTATTTTGAGTCCTGGTTGAGCAGCATTGGTGCCAGGCAAATACTTGGCGTGGGGATCAAACATGACCTGCAGCAGTTATCCCTTCATCAGCACCATGCACAGGTATCAAGAGAGACAGCAGGAGGGTTCTCAGGTAGATTAGAGATGCTCACAATGTAATCGCCTGAGACGATGCTTGGGAGGTCTGTGAGGTTGTACACAGCATTGAAGCCAAGGCCAAATCGCCCTGCAACAGGGAGAGAACTTCCCAGACATGGCGCCTGCTCAGCCTCGCTTGCAAGCCAAGATCTTCCATGACGGGCACAGTATTGACATTCTCCGCATGCTATCAGCTCCGCAGCTCACCAGTGGCACCAGGTTTCTCAAGCTTGCTGTCCTGGCCAATGCGGGAGATGTTCTGAAAGTCGGCAGGTGAGAACTCAGAATCATTGTAGCACACCAGTGCTGGCCCCTGCCAGTGCCTCATCCCAGGTCCTGAAGACAGCAGGAGGCCAGATCAGCGCTCTGCCAGAGGCTCTGCAGACAGTGCTGTCCGTAGGGTGGCCAATGCAGAGCAGAAGAGGTCCAGGCCTCACCTAGGATGCTGTTGCTGGAGTACTGCTGCTCATCTAGCAGGAAAGCCACCTCATCAGCACCTGCAGGCGAGGTTGCCCCGCTTCCACAATTTGACATGTGCTTCATCAAGAACGTGCCTGGGCCACACTGGCTCTCTGCGCTGCACAGCCTGCAGCTTGTATACAAGAGTGCGACTACTGCCCAGACCCGCCGCTCTGCCTGCGTACGGACCGACGGCAAAGACAACAAGCTGTCCCACCCACCAGCATCGTCAGCATTCTGGATCAGCTCCATCAAAATGCCGGGTCCGTCTGGGTAGGCATCTATGATGTGCTTCAGCCTGGTGGTCAGAGCCTCGCTCTGCCCAAAGGCTTCTGCTGAGCTCAGCCCCAGCTGCATGACATCAGCGCTCTGCGCCAACATCTGACGCCGCAGGCTCGTCACGCCCAGCCGCTCTGCCACCTGTAGGCCCAGGCACCATCAGTCATGCAGGCCGCACTCCATAGGCAGCGTGGCAGCCAGCTGCATGCAACTTCACTGGCCCTGCTGGTGTGCAAGGCTGGCAAAGCATGGTTTCCTGGCAGTGCAGAGCCTGTCTCAGTGCTGCATGTGGGCTTGGACCCCATACCTGTGAAATGTCCGTGCCTCTGCTCACCTCATGTGAAATCTTGGGGTGCACAAATCTGTGCTCCTGCCCATGATCCAGCCATGGCGCGTCGTTGTATACCATCTCCCCTGCTGGTGCCAAACTGCCGCGTGCATCAGGGACAAACAGCTGTGCAGCTGAAAACGACATGTCGCAGAGAGCCTGCAGTGGGCAGGTGCTGCTTGGCCGAGACTGGTGTGAACACAGAGCCTGCAGATGCATTAGGGCCACAACCGCTGCTGAGGACACTTTTGGGAGTTGCCAGCACAGACACTGAGCTGCAAGTCACTTGGTTGATTGGCATCCCGGCCAGAAGGCAGGGCTCACTGCCCAGGCAGCACCCACCTGCACCACTGAAATGGCCTGCTCCAGCTCTGTAGACGAGAGTGCCTCGCCATGGCTGACCTCAGCCAGATCGTTGAGCATGCCAAGGTACTGAGGCGCTGCAAAGCCGTCATGCACTCCCAGCCGGAGAAACAGCTCCTTGAATGAGGCTAGGTCCCCGGGAATGACATAAAGCCATGGTGCCAGGTTCAGGGGGCCCCTGCAGTCAGAAGATCACCAGGCCTTGCATGGTGTCACACAAGGCTACTAGCCGCTGCAGCCATTTGCCCAGTCAGGCATGGCAGCCACAGGCACTACCTGCTGCTCCAGCAGGTGCATGACCAAGATTGTGCGACTCCACAGCTTGTCGAACTTTTCCACCGTAACACAAACTACCAGCAGAGAGAAACTTCAGAGCAGAAGTCCAGGCCAGCAATGGCCATTCAGGGGTCCTGAGGGTTGACTCTACAAACTCTGCCTCAGCCACAACTGCCCAAAACGGCACAGCTGCTTCACAATGCCTCACCTCATGGCCACCCTGATGGCTGGCGCAAATGTCATGCCCACCCAGATGCAGCTGGCTGTGCCCAGCACAGCCCTGGCCACCTCCATGTCATGGTCACCTAGCGAGGTCAGCGCCCTGTAAATCTCTGGCACAGCCGAGGACAGCAGCTGTGCGGTGCTGACATCTGTCCCACCCTGGTGCAGCTTGCCCAGCTCCATGAGCTGTGCAGCAATGATGCTGCCCCCAGGTCTCCCAGTCCAGCCAAGGCCCTCGCTCAGTGCCGCAGACCTGCATGTGTTTGGACCGGGTCTTGCTGCCTGCATGCTGCCGTCCTGCCAGGGCTAGGCCTTGCACCACGCCTCCATCAGGTGTGAGGACTTAATGTGGATCTGAGTGCCATGAGGTGCAGAGACCGCTCGGCACAAGGGCAGGCAGACCTGGTTGTTGTGATGCATGGCACAAGACTGAGTTGCAAGCAGAAGCCCTGCAACTGCAAGTCTGGCAGACCTGCACTGGCCGTCAAGGATGCGCATGCAGGAGCTGCAGAGCCACATGTCAGCCTGCGGCCTGACAGCCCTTGGCGGCGCCAGCTGCTCCTGCTGTGGCGGCCAGGGCAGCCCAGGGGCGGGGCTGGATCGCAGCACTGGGCACCACTTGATGTTGCTCAGCTGCACCCAAAACTTGGCAGCATCAACCTGCATCAGCAGTACATGTGAGATTGGCAGCTGCAGTGTAACAGAGGAGGGGGCAATGCAAAGCGCGGCATACTACCCAAGCTGGGCCCCTGGTGACACTGGGCCCAAGATGAAACAGGCACTGCTTGACACAATGCTGCAACGCAGAGGCCAAAGCCAGTGCTCACCTGCTGCTGGGCTTGTTTGCCTTGCTTCAGGAAGCCTCCAACATCTGTGAACAGCTTGCGCAGGTGGTGATTGTTGGCCCGGCCACCGAAGAGCCTGCCTGCCTCAACATCCAGGTAGCCAAGCAGCACCATTGCCCTGCAGACAGCATCCAGGCTCGGTCCAGCCCTCTTTACCCCAGGACTGTGCACGCAGCACACTTGTTGCTGGAGCACTCAGCTACAGCTGCTGTTCTGACCACGACTTGATTACATGACAAGTGCATATGAGCCCTGTTAGTCCATCACAGTGCGTGGAACGAGGATGCAACACCTCAAGGTGGGCTGCACTGGCCTCACCGTGCATAAGCTGCGTCCTCATCTGTGGCAGACAGCTGCTCCACAAACTGGGCGCTATCCAGCAGCGTGTCAGGCGTCACAGCGCTACGCAGCCCCAGCTGCTGCAGGGCGGCCAGCAGTGCCTCGTCCCTGCCAAAGATGCCTGCTGGGAAAAAGCGCTGCCCGTCCAGCAGGTACACAAGCTCAGGGTTCCTGCAGAGCAGTGGCAAACAGGGGTACCTTTAAAAAGTTGCGAGCTCATCATTGCTGCCCCTCCAGCAGGCATGTGGCGCCTGCAACGCCTCAGACTGTTGCTTCAAGTTGACTGTCTCAATGGGGTATGCAGCGCATGGTGTCGACGAAGTCACAGGCAACACAGGCCTGTGAGGTATCAGGGCACATGAGCTCACCCTGCAGCACACAAGCACATACATGAAGACGCAGGTTACCCGTCTAATGAGGCCGGCAGCGGGCGCAAAACTAAACTGTCCTGCGCAGACAGGTGCAACTGCTTGTGTAGCCCCAAGGCAGTGCTGCTGGGTAGGGAGCATGATGGG
>JAAMXJ010000657.1:0-40291 GCA_019693375.1 Asterochloris erici | reverse complement strand
CATTGCAACTCTGGAGTTCCTGCCTTGATAGCTGCTGTGGCCACCTGCACCGGGCCTTGCCGCCCGGCACCAATTCTGGCGCCTCCATGCAAGATCTCCCACTCTCCTCCGCACCTGAACTCCACCGTCCTGTGCTCAGGATCCTTTGGGCGGTGATTCTCATGGTCATTGTTGTTCACGTACAGCGACCTGTAGTCGCCAAGCCCCCTCAGGCCATGAGTTGGTCCAGCATCTGCTTTCAACTCATTGAACAACTTGACCTCCACAGAGTCAGTTTGTGTGCCAAAGATGAGTGCCATGGAGGCAGCAATACTGGCTTTGACAGGGCTCTTGGTCTTAGGAGCTGCAGACATCACAAGGAGATGTACATGCTCGTTGCCTGTCTTGTGGTGAAGAGTGCCTGAGTACTTCTTGATGTTGTGTCCAAAGACATCCTTCAGAGCCGCCATGCTCTGCCGCGAGACCTGAGGCAGCTGGTCTTCATTGATGGTGATGTGGTTGACAACAATTTCAAAGTTGCGGTCTTGCCTCTTGCCGCTGCCTCGCTGAGACTTCATCATAGCCTGCTTTCCTATGGAGTGAGATTGAAAAGCTCTAAGTAGGCACCAGGCCTAAGCTCATTGATATGAACTTCAAACACTTTCAAATGTCTTGCGGTGGGCATGAGCACCATGACAGAGTTCTGTCGCGAAGCAGGCCTTAAAGTTTCACGCCTTGTCGCAGGGTGTTACATGGCTTATAATAGGTCTGTGCAAAACTTTCCTTCTGTGATCTGCATGAGGCAACATGCAGATGGCAGCCATCGGGCTTGAGAGGGCCTGAGCACTTGAAACTATGAGCCATGCCCCGGCAGAAGTTTGGCCCAGAGCTGAGACCACCCAGCGTAGAGGCCCGGCAGCTTGCAGAGCCACTGCCCAACACAGAGGTGGCCACCCTGCAGGGCCATGATGGCGCAGTGCTGGCTGTGCGCTTCAACAAATCAGGCACCTACTGCCTGACTTGCGGCAAGGTGAGGCGTTGGCCTTTGTTTCGCTGCGCCATCCTGGCACAAAGCCTAGGCCTGGGTGCTCTGGAGCTGTCTGGCCTGTGGTCTCACCATTTAGACAGCGATGCAAGCATCACTGCTGCAGGACAGAACCTTGAAGCTGTGGAACCCCCACAGAGGCGTGCTCGTGAAAACCTACCAGGGCCATGGCCATGATGTGCGCGACGTGGCTGTCTCAGCCGACAACAGCAAGTGAGGTCCTCTGCACCTGTGCAACATCATGCACTCATCGGGCCCATTCAGGGGGTTATGCGGCTCTTGTCCCCTGCATTATAGACATAGATGGCCTGGCACGCTCAGGCTGGGGAAAAGAGGCCACCTGCCGCTGCTCTGAGTGTCTGCATTCCTTCCCTTACCACCCACCATGCCAGAGGGCAAGTTGCACCTGTACTGGGTCGTGGCTTCTGCTTTGAGTGGCTGGGCTCAGACGCCTTTCAAGGCGTGTCCCAGGCTGGCCTGCAATCAGAACATGCTGCGCAGTTGAAATGCGACGGCGGCACAATGCTGGGGTGCTCAGCGCCCCCTCGCGGCCAGAAGGCATGTGGCAGTCTCTGCCCTTCAGGCTTGCATCCTGCGGCGGGGACCGCAACATCTTCCAGTGGGATGTGTCGACAGGCAAGATCATCCGCAAGTTCAGGGGCCACGACGGGGATGTCAATGCAGTGAGTGCACAGCTGCAGGCCGGCATGTAGTCTGCAGACATATGCAGATATATGTGGAGATCCTGTGCAGCAGCAACCTTGACTGCAAACATCGCTGCACGGGGACAACCTGAGCAGGCATGCAGGCAACACTGCCTGGCAGCCAGCTTGTGTGATGCACAGTGTGCCTGTCAGGCCCTGCACACAACTGGCTTGGCAGCTGGCCTGTGTGATGTGCAACCAGTGTGTAGTCAGGCTTTGCAAGCAGAGGGCATGTCCGCAGCTTGCATGCTACGCAACCTGTGTCTGGTCTGCCCTGGCACAGAACTGAGTTTGTCTAACTCCTGCATTGATCCCCTACCTGCTGGCCTGATATGACGGCAGGTTCTCATGAGCTCCTGGCCAGAGGGCTGCCGATGCAGCAAATGCAAATCTGCTGCCTTGAAGCCAGGTGTAAGCAATGTCTAACTGCTTCATGACCCCCACAGCGCCTGACGTCATCCTTCAGATCTGTGCAGGTGCATCTGATGAGGTGCTGATCAGTGGTGGCTATGACCAGGCTGTCAAGGTGGGCAGCTGTTTGCTGATTCCTGAGCGCAGCATGAACATGGTCAGCTTCTACAGCCCACTTTATAGACGCCAGGGGCCTTTCTACCAGCTTGGCTACGCCTGGCTGCCTGCTGTCAGTCAGTGCACAGGTCTCCCTGAGAAAGCTGAACTACTGCTCAAGCCTAGCATGGGGCTGAGACTCTGCCGAAGCCCATATTGGGGCTGCACATGCTTGCAGGTGCAAGACTGGACATGACCTGCCAGCCAGCAGCTGCAAGGTCCCTCTCAGGCTGTTGCATCTCTACCTGCTCTGACCAGCTCTCTCAGACTGGATGACCTATGCGTGACCAGCGAGAGAGCCAGCTCTTCATGTAAGTCATGGTGTGGTATGGCTGCCCTGTAGGTGTGGGACTGCCGCAGCCGCAACTTTGACCCCATCCAGACCATGAAGGTCTTTGGGGACAGCGTGATGGGGGTGGCAGCCGCAGAGGGCAGGTGAGCTTGGGGCAGGGCCGTGGCACCTTACTGCATGTGGCTGACCTGGCTTGTGTCATCTTATTGGGGACAGCATGGAAAGAGCCATGCAGCATTGTCATGTGGTGGCCTACAAACTTGCCACTCTGATGCAATCTCAATCTTGCCATAGAAAGATCAGTCTGTGCCCGGCATGGCCCACTGCTTTGACATCTGATCAGACAGGCTGCACCTTCCTCAAATGCCTCCCTGGGCTGTGCAGCACTGAGATTGTGGCGGGCTCAGTGGACGGCACGGCCCGCCGCTTTGACATCCGGTCAGGCATGCTGTACACCGACAATCTGGGCCAGGCTGTGACCCAGGTCGCCCTGTCTCACGATGGCAACTGCGTGCTGGCCAGCTGCCTGGAGGTGGGGCTGCGCCTGCTGGACATGAGCAGCGGGGAGCTGCTGGCCCGGTATGCAGGTGGGGCCTGTCTCAGGCACTGCTTGACAGCAATATGTCTCGCAGGTTTTAGCTTCCGGGCTGGCACTGCCTCATTTGTGAGAGGCTGCACCTGTGCCCGAAGGTGAAGCTGCACCTGCTGCACACAGAGCTGCGGGCTGATCATGCAGGCAGGACTGGTCCGGGCGAAATTTTTGCAGGGCGTCTTTGAACGGATCGACAAATTTGGCAGGGCATGCTGCCACCTTCTGCCTGGCCTGCATTGGTGCGGATCGTGAGCATCTGGACCACATGCTCCACTGTGCCTCCCCTGGTTTGCCAAGCTGCCGCATCCTGACCGAGTTTCTGGTGCATGGCAGGAGCTGCAGGGCATGTGCACCAGAGCTATAATCTTGGCGTGCACATGGCGTGCACGATAGGGGCGATGCTGTCAGTTTGGGTCTAGGAGGGTAAATGCTGCTGGCTGCCACAAGCTCAAACCTGAATGTCAGTGCACATTGCTGCAGGGCATGTACACCAGAGCTACAAGCTAGACTGTGCCTTCTCCCCTACGGACGCCTATGTGCTGTGCGGCTCAGAGGACGGTGAGCAATGGAGCAGCCTTCATGGTTACAGGCCTTGTCTATTGTCTTAGTGCTTCCTGGGTGCCCAAACCAGAAGAGGATGACGCGGGCAGCTCTGGTTGTCTGGATGCAGCAGCAGCAGCAGCAGCCAGGGCCGCTTGTGGTGTTGGCCTCACATTCAGTGCAGCTGTGTCAAGCATGCGTCCCACTCTCAATAGAGGTTGCCGGGTGGGGTCCTGGGATGCAGATGTTGCTGTGCCACTCGTATTCGGGATCATCGCGTGTACTGCCGCATCGACAGCCCCTGTTTTCTGCTGCTGGTAGTAAGCAAGGCTCAAATCCTCTGTCTGCTGAGTGCCATGGGTATCCGTGGTCCAGTACTGGCCTCTCTCCAGCTTTGCAACCCACTGTCCTGCTGCTGACAACCACCGCTGACAGCTCACAGCTTGGTTTATGGCTGGTAGCTGTGCCACGCAGGCCGTGTCTTCTTCTGGGACCTGGTAGAGGAGACAGTGGTGCTCAAGTTCCAGGCACACAAGGGCCCAGTCTGCTCCCTGGCATACCATCCCCAAGGGCAGGGGTTGCTCACCGCTTCAAATGATGGCACAGTCAAGTTCTGGCAGCATCAGGAGACAGCTTGAACATAAAAGCAACTTACAGACCAGCTTTGAGCTGTTGTTGCGTCTGGCCGCCCCTTGCCCCACAATGTGGCATGGCAAATTAACAGATCTGGGGCGGGCTCCTGCAGCTACTGGGGCTATCCCTGCTGCTAGATTAGCAGATTGGGAATTCCAGCAGTTCAAAATGTCATCAGGTCAACGTGATGCAACAAGTGTTGACACTGCAAAGCACAACATGACAAAGCTCCACAGCCTAAAGTAAATGTACATGCAAGGCTGCCAGCTGAAATGTACTGGCCAAGAGCATCGCCTCCCGGTGGCTCCACTCTGCCCAGGCAAAACGCTACAGCACCAGATATTCCCGCGTGGTCACCCAACGTAGTACTGATCTGGCCCAATCCAGTTTGCCTGCCGTGATCGGACGAGAACGGGGTTATTCTGGATGGTATGACCGTAGCATGTACGACCTCTAAGTTATAGCATACAGTATCGCTCAGCTTGGGCCATGCCGGTCATCACATGAAGCACGGCAGGCTGCCTGACCATGTAGATCTGTTTTGTCTAGCTTCTCAGCTATGCTGGACTGTCAGCTTGAGCCGTCACGCGGTGCAAAGGATCTCAAGTTGCATTTATTTTTGCAAGCGTTATGCCAGGCCCTGCGTGACTAGATTGTTACTAGACCACCAGGCTGCTTTGGAGTGTCATCATCAGTTTGATGCTGCTCACAGCGGCTGCATTGGCGAGAAAGGCCTGATGGTTCGTGCCACAGCTGTGGCGATCACGATAGATTCTTGACCTGGCTAGATATCGCCAGAAAGGTCTCTGCGGCAGAGGCTCAGCTGTCCCTGGCAGACAGACGTAGAAGCGATCATGGGCAAGACGGTGGCTCCCTCGAGCTCCAAGAGCACTGGAGCTGCCGCCAATGGCTCCACTGACTTCATCACTCTGCCAAACGGAAAGCAGGTACGCAATCTCAGCAGATAGGCAGTTCATGAGGTCTACTGCAGCAAGTCATGGCTGTCAGATGCAGCGTGCATCTGTGACGCTGCATTGCTGATGGTCAAGCAGCTGGCGAGGAGGGCGGGCAGCCAGAAGCCTCCTGTGTGACATGCAATGCTGCAATTTGGCACTTCTAACCCCTCATTGCCAAGACTTGCCGCCCCTGAACAATGCATCTGTTGTGGATGCCCAATCTGCCAACTGCAAGCTGTTGTTTTTGTTATTGCACAGCTGATCCCAGCACCCAAAGGAGTTGTCCAGCACCAGAGGCCTGTGTGCGCGTTCTTGTGAGGCCCAGGTGGCTGCAGCTGGGTTAGACATGACGCACAGCACCAGATATTGCCCACCACATGGCCACCCAAGCCTGCCACATTGCTGCTCTTTGGGTACATCAGCTCCCTGATGCACTGCCTGCAGGCGTCTTTCTCTGTTTTTCTTCCCACACAGCGTGTCCCTCAGCAGGCCAGCATGCTTCTGCCCTGCTGTCAGGGGAACTCCCAACAGACGAACACGACCTAGAGTTGCCCCTGCAGGTCCCCGTCGGGCTCCCAACAGGCGTGTCCGCAGAGCAGGCCAAGGGAGTTATCGATTACCTAAAGGCAAACCCCGAGGCAGCGGAGCGGCATTACATGGAGGCACAGCGTGTGCTGGGGCAGCCTGGGATGGCCTCCGTCATCCAGGCACAGCAGCAGGCCCAGCAAAGCCCAGCCTACCAGCAGCAGCTGGCACAGCTCAGGTGGGTTTACACTGTTGGAAGTGCAGCATCGCCTGGGCGATGGCATTTCTGCTGCTGCCCGCAGCTTCCAGTTCAGCTCAGGTGCTCTGGTCGGGTCTATGACAGTGTGGCATGCTAGAGCACTGCGCAGCAGTACGGTCAGTACTGCGTAGCTCAGGTGGTTTAGCTTCTGTGATGGGATGCGTCAAGCTCAGGTTGTGCTGTGAGACAGGGCCACCCTGCATATCAGCAGCAGCTGGCGCCAGCCTGGTGCTGGGCTGTGCATAACTCAGGGCATTCGAGGGGAAGCAGATGCACTGGTCTGCTCGCCGCTGCCACCAGCACCTAAATCCCGATGAGCTGTTCATGTGCTCTGAAGAGGACCCAGCAGTACGACAGAGTTGTGGTGTATTGAGGTTCTGGCGCAACCAAACACCGAAGAGTGATGCACGCCTGAGGCTGCTAAACATGGGAGTGCTACAGCAGCACCCCTAGCTGCTGAGGCAATGTGCCTGAACCTATCAGCTCTGTGGCCTGCTCTGCGGAGAGGAGCCTGAAATCCAGGGTTGAGGGACAATGAGACTTCAGGGTTGCTGGTTGCCTGGCATCGGGCCCTTCAAGGTGCAAAACAAAGGGCTACGCTGAAGGCTGTAATGTGCACAGATACTGGCTGTCTGTGCAAACCAGAATCTCGGTCATTCCTGCCCTGCAGAGAGGACCCAGAGCTGAAGTCAGTATTTGAGGATATCGAGGCCTCTGGCGGGAAAGCCATGGAGAAGTACTGGAACGACACTGAGCTGATGACCAAGATTGCCGCACGCATGCAGTCTGTGTCGCTGGAGGGCCCAGCAACTCCACCACCGGAGGCAGGAAAAGCTAAGAAGGTCAGCATCAGCAACTGCATAGTTTCAGGGTGTCGCATGCTCAGAAGGGTTACGAGGACCCAGATAAATATTCAGCTCTTGAGCACAGTGGCAGACATGCAATCAGTCGGACCGGGAGCAATGTAGTACCTCAGCACTGCATGGTACTAGCGCCAGCACGAGAAGTCACGGGTTGCGACATTGGCGACAGGTTGGAGTGAACACTGCTGTTTCAGGAGTAGCTAAAACACTGCTCAGGGACCCATGTTGCAGGCTTGTGGCTCAGCCTTTGCCCGACACACCCTGTGTGCTCAGGCCTGCAGCGAAGCAGCCTGCAGCGTGTCTTTGCAGGGTCTTGATTCGCGCCTCTCCCTGTGCCTGACATCTCTTGTTGGCCCCTGCCTGCAGCACAGCAGCTCACGAGCCCTTGCTGCCAAGCTGTGCCTCAGCCCAATGCCTGACGAGATGTGTGATCAAGGGTGCAGCACAGCAGCCCGCAGCGGTCCTGTGAGGGATGACTTCCCTTCTCACCCTGTGCCTCAGCAGACACCTGACTTCTGCACACTGCCCCTGCCTGCAGCACAGCAGCCCAGCCATTCTGCAGGACGCAGCCAAGGCGGGCGACCTGGCCACAGTCAAGCGCCTCTTACGAGAAGGTGAGCAGCTCTGGTGGGGTGCCGGGGCGCCTGGAGGCTGACAGTTGCCTGTGCGGCCACTGTCGGAGCGTTCAGCAGGCTGGATGCTGTGCCTCCTTCTTCAGGCTGTCTTCGTGGCAGTGGCCACCCTTTTTTGTGGGCCACTCAAGTACAGACATGTCTAGATGAGCACAGTCAAGCTGCTAGCTGCAGCTGTGGGCCACGCCGGCACACCAGTGTTTGCCAGAGCACAGGGTCAGTGGTGGGCCACTCAGGCACAGACAATATTGGAAGAGGACAGCCAAATGTCTAGCTTCAGTCAGCAGCTGCAAGCGCATTGTGCTGAGTTGGCAGGAGCTGATCCTCAGGCAGAACAGTCAGTTGTCGGCAGGACTTTATCCTCTCTCTCAAAAGCGCAACAAGAGGATGGCACAGTTGTGCTAGCGTCTCCTCTCAGGGCAGCAGGCAGCTTCCTGCAGGCTGTCAGGTACAGCGGCTGGATGGCAGGGCTGTGTCTCACGGGGTGACAGTGAGGCAGACAGGCCTCCACAATGGCAGTGTGGTGACATAAAGACAGAGAGGCATGATGCAGAGCATGTTGGTCCACATGTCCAGCACAGGATGGACGGTCAGGGCAGCAGGCAGCCTCCTGCAGTCTTAAGCTGAGGGCCAAGGGGCACAGGCAAGCGCGGTGAGCCGGGTGCCGTTGCACTCTGCAGGGCTTTTGCGAAGACCAGATGATGTATAAAGACAATCAGCTGCCTTTGCTAAGGAGTCATTCTGGAAAGGCTTCTGTGCCTGCAGGGGCTGACGTAAATCAGGCAGATGTGCGGGGCATCACGCCGCTGGGGGTGGCCGTCGGGTTCAACCGCATCGCAATTGTGGAGGCACTGCTGGAGGCGGGGGCAGATGTGGAGAAGCCGGATGGGAGGGGCAACACAGTGCTCCACTATGCAGCAGGTGGGGTTTGCTGGCACCTGTGGGGTGCCATGAATGCAGGGAGAAGCCATAGGGGATACAGTGCTCCACTCTGCAGCAGGTGGGCCATAGCAGGGCCTGGGACAACATATCTGGAGGCAGCGCAGGCATGGCATGCTGCAAGACGCACATCCCAGCATGCTCCAGTGCTGTACTGGCAGGCCAGCCCGCGGGCAGCAACCCTCATATACCCCCCACATAGAGCATAATGTCTCCCCTAGCTTCTCTCCACATGCAGAGCATTGCACCTGCAGAGCATTGATGAAAGTGCAAGCTCAGCCCACCTGAAGCCTAGTGCAGCACTGCTTGCTCCTGTTCCTTAGGCTGAGAAGAACGCAGCATTGTATGCGCCGCATCGCGAGCTTCCTGCCGCTTTGCACTGTCTCTGGGTGCAGTCCAAGTCTCCCTAGTCTTGAGTTGATGTCACTGCTGCTGGTCAGCAACCTGCAGTCAAGTTGCAATTTGGCTCCTGCTGTCGCTGCACCAGTGACCCTGCCTGTTCTCTGTGTCACTGCAGCCTGAACAATTCACAGTGAGCTGCTTTGAGGTCCTCACACCTGCTGCTCAGTCCAACTAGTTGAGCTGTGTCATATTGTGACGTTCAGGGTATGGCAGGAAGGACGTGGCTCAGTTGCTGCTAGATGCGGGCGCCAACGTGCAGGTACTTTGGCTGGCAAAGCGTTGCTGTGTGGATTCACATGAGCACTAGGGGGACCTAGAGCAAATGGGGTCTGGTCAGGTGCATGTCTGCTGAGCAGGATACGGGTTGCAGGTGTTGTGTCACCCATGAACTTTAGTTCCAGGCTGTCATGCTGGGCAACCACAGGAGCACAGTGACTACCTCACGCGCCTGGCAACCAGAAATTTCCAGTCAGTTGCCTGTAATTCATGCTGTGTGGGCAGCATGGATGATGGCAGGTAGACTCCAACCCCACGTTTTCATGTGGGCTGTCAGCTGCCAGTCATAGAGGTTTGTGCTCTCCATTCTGCTGCCATCTGATGGTCTGTCTTGCCCTCATAACAGAAGCAAAGCTCTTCTCTGACCTTTTTGCCCATCTTGCTTTGCAGGCCACCAACCAGCAGGGGCAGTTGCCAATTGATGCGGCCAAGATCAACAGGGAGATGCACATGGTGTCCTTCCTGGACAGGAAGGCCGCCAAGCTTAAGCCAGCACAGGTGGCCAAGCCAGAGAAGAACCTTTTGGGAAAGACTGTACCAGCAGACGATGACGAAGCCAGCAAATATTTGTGACCGTCATGTGGTTGAGCTACCACTGATGTTGTATTCAGCCAGCACCAATGTTGTGCTGTAGACAATCTGGGCTTTGCTGCCAGCCGTTCCCAGTGCCTAAGACCTGCAGGGATTCATCCAAGGCCATTCGAATGCTGACACCGACAGATTTTGCTACAACTCAGTTCTTGTGTGACAGTGATCAGCCTTCCTGGTCTTGAACAACAGTCAGACCGTGAGGCGCACAGAACCCTTTGAAGCCCTGCAATTTGATGTTGCCCCGAATGTCAATGATCTCTAGTGAGGCTGGCAGGCGCAGGTCCCGCACAGAAGCCACTGTCAACTGATTCTTCTGCAGATTCAGGCGGCGGAGTCTGTGCAGGCTCTCGATGCTGGCGGGGAGCGCAGTCAGGCGGTTGCCTGCCAGAGACAGCTCCTCCAGAGTGTTGGCAGCCTTCTCCAGCGCCAGGCTGAGCCTGCAGATGCAAGGGTCCCCCACCTTCTCACCTAAAGCACAAATTCAGCAATCAATACATTGGACAGCCAGGAGGGCTGCAGAAGCTTGTTGCAGGTTGCACATACACATGCAGAGCTCGCCTACAGAGGTAGGGACGTGCAGCATCTAAGTTTGAAACATACTTTTCGGCAGGCAGCTGCAGTGCCGTGCGAGGTCTGCAAATGCAGAATCCCTACACTCTCTTTCACCAAAACAGGGTGTCGGCATTTGTGAGGTGCAACACATGCAGAAAGCCCAGCACTCATGCGGGAGCACAGCATATGGCAGGACTCCACTGCTTTGATCAAAAGCTTGCTGGGCCATGGCTTGGTGGACAAGGCAAGCAGGGTGGCAGGCAGTGCTTGTCCAAGGTCGCCTGCGCTGTGCAGTGTGTAGCAGGCGGCCCCTTACAAGCACTGCCCGCAGCAGTCAACCAAGTGCATCGATATGGCAGCTGAGCGAGGCTCTGGAACTCACACATCAGGTTGTGGCAGACCAGATCGGGTGAATTGCTCAGATCGAGCACCTGCAGGCACTTGCTGAGTGTTGGCTGTGGATGGAGTGTCCGCAGCAAGAGCAATGGCCCCACCTTGACAGCTGCAGGGTTCCTGCTGACGGCGGCCAGGGAAGACACAGAGCTGAACAGCCTGTGCACCCTCATCTAAGCTGGGGGCAACAGACCCTCATTGCACGGTCAGCCCCAGACCTCTCCATGATACATGTGAACTGCCCACAGCAGCTACCTGGAGATCCCTGCTTCACTGAGCAGTGGGTGTTGATCCAAATGGCTGAGGATTATAAAGAGAGGTCACAGTGGAATGCAGGAACATGGCTGAGGACGCAGCATGGAGCAATGATGCCACTGCAGGCGCGGCTCCTGCAGAGGCGGGTGTTGTACTGAGTGCTGATTGCCATGCTAACTAATGGCACCTGAAAATTTGGATGAATGCACTGCAGACCAGTGCCATCCAGCAGATACAGGAAGCATTTCGATTGATAGCTCAGCCCAGCATTCAAGAGCTGAAACACCTAAAGATGTGCAATGAGACAGTGCGCAACAAGCACACAGAGCAGACGACTGAAGTAGACACTCTTCAGGAGTCCTTGCAGGTCTGCAGCTGAGGTGCTGAAGGCTTTGCTTGTGCACACTACTTCACAGGCATGGCACAGGCAGCTGAGTTCACATAGCTCATGTTTTTCACAGGATCTTGAGATATGTGCAGAGGCAGCAGTCCCCCTGCTGGCTGCCATCAAGAGTACAGAGCAGGACATGACTAAGCTCGAAGCAGCCATTGCCCAGCTTGAAAATGAAACTCAGAGGCTGGAGCAGCTGGCTGGGGTGCCACAGGTTGAACAAGCTGCCTCAAAAACGTCCTGGTTCGACCCTTCACAATACACCTTCAGCAACAGCAGAAAAAGCAAGTGACATGCATTCAGAGAGCATGCCAGCAGCTCAATGAAATGCAATGCCCTTCCAGGGAAACCTAGTGGCAGTCAGAGATCTGCCATCTCATCAGCGGCAGCCAGCTGCTCAAAAGTGACCTGCTTGGTGCTCCTGGGTGGCGCCATGTCTACATCTATGCCAGCTGCAGCAGCTTCCTCCAGCTGCTGCAGCACCGCCTTCTTCTTCAGCATGGGTACCCTGAGCTGTTTGAGGGTGCCCTTCTGGACATGCTGCTCCCATTCCTGCATGCATATAGTTGAATGAGAAGACGTGCAAGAATAGTGCCTGAAACACAGAGTGGCAGCAGAAGAGTCGTTGTGGAGATGCAGCGCCCACTTTCTACAGGCAAAGCCTAATTCCCAGCCATTCATGTAAAGATAAGAGGCCTGACACGAAGCGGTGAGCTGCCAACAGGGGACCACGTTTTCCTGGGTTCAACGTGCTGGCGCAGGCTGGCAACCTCTGTTTAGATGACTTGGGGTGCTTGTTGACTCTGACTCTCACACAGCAATGCTAAGTCCCACTCTCAGAGATGTGTCACTCCCCGGCAAAGCCACCTTGTGGTACATGTGGTACTTGTAGAGGGCAGCCTGTGCCTCGCCAATAAGCATGGGCCCCTCCCTGTCCAGTCAACCCTTGATGACGCTCCGCCACTCAGCCAACTCTCGCGATAGCACAAGCACCCCAGCTCTGATGGCGGTTTTACTCAACAAGGGCCCCACCTTGCGGTGCATGTGGTACAGGTAGAGGGCAGCCCGTGCATCATCAACGGGCGAGTGGGCCCCTCCCTGAATGGCCAGCCCCAGATGATGCTCCGCCAGCCAGCGCAGGGCATGCGGCCGGGGGCGCCCCCCAGGGACGTAGCGCATCAGCGGGGGGTAACGCGCAGTGTCCCGTGTCAGGCCGCGGGGGTGCTGCAGCTGCAGGACCTGCAGGGCATCAGAGTCTTGTGTCACTGCTGTAAAGGGGTGGCATGCAGGGAAACTTGAGCGTCAGGTCGCAGGGGTGCCGCAGCTGCCAACACCTGCTCAGGCACCAGAGCTGTGTCTCAGGACTGAAAAGAGATGTGCAGGCAGCTTCTGCGTCTGGCTGTGGGGTGCTGCAGCTGCGCATGTGTGTATCACAGCGCTGGCAGCCGCAAAGAGGCTGGCCGAACGTGAAACAATTCCAGGTATGTACACCATCATACCGAGACAGCTATCCCACTTCAATGGTGTCACAGGAAGCGTAGCAGCCTCACCTGCAGATCGTGGTCCACGGAGTGCCCCACCAGTATGCGACTCGTCAGCACCTCCCGTGCAGCTGCCTGCACCTCCTTGAAGGGCTTAGCGCGCGCCATGTCCTCAGGGGTTACCCCGCTGACACGCGTGCGGTAGTCAACAATGCGCTCCTGCAATGGTTTATGTGCAGTTAACAGCTAGCCCGGGCCCATTATGGACCAGTTGGAGGACGCCTTCAAATGGGCACACCTCCCTAGAAAGGGACAAGCTCTGTGCTAGACCCACCTGGGGCTGAACAAGCTCGTCCATGAGCACAATGCCCAGATTGTTGACCAGGCACACCCGCGCCAGCATGCTGCGCAGCCCACCCGGCCCCACGCCCACCATCTCACAGTCCAGCGCCACCACCTGCAGGGCAAAGAAAGAACAGCTGTGTCCTTCACCTGGTGAAGCTAGGGCCCCAATGGCAGACAAAAGACACCCACTCAGTGACACCAAGCACTGCAGGCAGGTGTGTGTGGCCCAGGCATGCCTTGAAAGCACAACCATGGTCTAGAATTCTGATGCAGCCAAAAGAAATGGCGGACTTGGTGCTCCCCAGCATAGCCAGTGCATGCTGACAGAGGAGGGTTGCCAGTACAGATGGGGGTTTAGGAGGAAACCCAGCCAGCATTCTGAGCAGTGTTTGCACCTTGACTTCTGATGTCTTATCGCAGACACTATGCAAGCTAATGGACAGACGGGAGATCCCACATCTAAGTGACACTTTACAGGCAGCAACAGGACGCACTCACACACATGTGTCTGCATGAGCAGATGCCAGCACGCCCACCCCAGCCTAGCATGACTTGTCAGCATTTAGGCACATTCAGTGCTATCTGCATGAGCAGATGCCGGCATGCCCATTGTGACATTGTTTGCCTGAGTGAGCTTCTTGCCTGTGTTATGCTGCCTGGGGGCAGGCAGCAGCTTATATGGCGCTGGCACAGGTGTAGCCAGACTGGTCACTCAATTCCGCTTACCTGGGTGAGCTTCTGGCTGGTGCCGAGCTGCTTGGGGGCAGGCAGTGGCTCACGAGGCGCCTGCTCAGGTGTGGGCGGCGCCTGCAATTTGCGGCGTTTGGAGCCACTAGTAAGGGTGGCTTTAAGCGCCATCCAGTTGCAGCTTGCAGCGCCCGCTGCACAGAAGGGCACTGCTTGTTGGTTGCTTGTCTATCACTGCTGCAGTCAGGGGTCTGGACGAGCCAAGGTGAAATGGGGTGGGTGCTCAATGGGGTGGTAGCAATCAGGAACATGTACTGCACGGTACCACTGCAGGCCAAGCCATAGGTCAAGCTGCATGTAGCCTCCAGGGTATGGCAAGAAAACTTGCCCTGGCATGTTTGCACCGCCCAACGCAGAAGCAAAATTGTTAGGCACTGCACTGACCTGCTGCTGGCATGGCCGTGGAGGTGACCAGGGCCGCCTTCTTGAGAGCTTGCTGCTGGTCACTGAGGGGGCCTCTGCCTGGCTGGGCCGCGCTGACATCAACCTGCTGCCCAGGAGACTGTCTGCCAGCGCCTGCCGGTGAAGCCTGGGTTGCAAGGGCAGGACCGTGGTTTACAGCATGTGCTGCCTGCTTGGCCTGCTTTGCAGCAGGCTCAGCACCTAGGCGCTGCTGGGACTCTGGCTGGGCCTGCCTGGTCTGCCTGACAGGCCCAGCAGGCGCGGCATCTGGTTGCTGCTGAGAGACTGACAGGGGCGCAGACCGGCGCCTGCTCTTGCGCTTCCCACCAGGCATGCCGTCCTGCTTCCCAGACGGGCCCGCCTCCTGATGCAGGCTGCCCAGCACAGGCTGAGCCCCGCCCTGTTGTGGCTTGGCGCCCTGCTGCCTCTGCTTCCTGCTCAGAGCGGCCGGCTGCTCAATGCCAGCCACCTGAGTTGCAGCAGGCTGCTGCCTGCCTGCTGGGGACTCATCTGCGGCTCGTTTACGTTTCAGGGGTTGACTGCGGGCCTCTGTTGGCTGCTGAGGCTCTCTGGCTTCTGCAGCTGGTGCTCTTGGCTTTGGCAGTGATTGCTGTGGCGGCCCAGCAGCAAGCAGCAGAGCACCCGCTTTGAGCCCAGAGGTGCTGGCAGCGCGTGCTTGTGCCTCCTGCGCTGTCTGCTGCTTGCTGCGAGCGCCTGCTGGCTTCTGGCGCCCAGCAGCTGGCTGCTGAGTGGCCGGCGTGGAGCCAGATGCTTTGGCAGCTGGTGCTAGAGTCGCCAGCGCGGCCTGCTGCCTGGCCGCGAAATCTGGCGACTTGAACTTGTTGCCCTTCACCATCACTTGCTGCTGTTGTCTGCCTGCTGCGCCTTGTGCAGTGTGGTCAGCCTCTCTGCACAATTGCAGGCTGGGTTCAGACCATTGCGTTAGTGGGCAAAAGGCTGCTGACCAGGCCCTGGCTTGCCTGCAGTGTCACTGACAACTTTCTGCTTGTCCTGTTTGAAGAGGACCCCGCATTTAGCACTGTAAACAGCCTGCAGCAGGCGGCGACTAAGCCTGATTTTGTCACATGCTTTTGACCACTCCCAAGCTGTGGACTTACCCTGCCAGCAGGAAGTGAGTTCAGCTCATTGAGGCCCACTTCAAGGATTTTGGCCTGCAGTGTGATGAACTGGCATTAGCTGCTTCTCAAGTTGCTATGTTGATGACTTACGTCCACGACAATCACCTCATGCTGCACTGCCTCTTTGAATCCGCTCATAATGAGGTCCTGTTCCCTACCTGACATTAGGAACTGGACTTGCACTCAGCCAGGACTGGCCGATACCTGCACAGCCAGCCAGGGATCCAGCCAATGTATGCAGTGCATTCCCTGGCTTGCCACCAGAGCTGGCTCAAAAGAGCTTTCACTGAGCTCCTGTAAGTCATCAGCTGTGCAGCTCTGGGTCAGCCAAGGATGTTTGCATCCTGCTGGAATTGCATTGCACAGAGTTCCTTGCAGCAGCCCTGCAGTTGTGGTTTCACCATTCAGAAGGTCCTTTGCAGGACTCGGAGCGAGCATCGTAAGGGTGGGCTGCTTGGTTGTGCCCTTCAGCTGTGTTGAAGTCGACCTGACAGCGTCATGAGCACAATCTGTTCGATCACCAGCACTTGCACATGCATGCCAAGTCTCACACCAGTGGGAGAACATCAAGCAGGCTCACACTGCTGCTGAAGAATTGCAAGCACGTGATATACAGGTTCCTGGAACCACAACATTGTGTTGGGTCAGTGCGCGCTTTGACACACTGTGGTTGGCTGGCTGCTGTCTGATATGGCTGCTGCACTCTCCTAGACAAGTCACAAAACAAAAAGCAGAGCTTAGTGTGCAGTTGATGTACATGTGCAATAATGCAACAGGTTGTGACGAAGAACGGCTTTGACCACTTGTGAAGGCGGCTCAAGGCTGGCATTAGGAATGGCCAGAACAGTTCGTTGATTCACTCTGCTAGCTGTATAGCTTCATTTTCAGTGTGCTGCATGCCAAGCTTGTGCACCTTCATAGTCAAACGATGTTGCATGGAATCCTCATCCTGGGCAATTGCTAGACAACAGGCTGCCAGGAGGCCACCACACGGCAGCCATCCAAAGATTGCAACATTGAAGGCCGTTTGGCGGCCCATGCGCGATATGAGAACCGCAACAGCGCCTGGGCCAAGGCCTTTGCCCACATCATCCATCATGGTCTGCAGCGCAAGGGCTACACCGCGTGTCTCTGGCTCATTGCAATTGGTGAGGACTGCCCTGATGTTGGGCGCTGCCGTGCTTGCCAACAGGCCGCCCAACCATGCAAGGATGAGGACCAGGCCTAGTGGGGCTAGCACCAGGTCTGCATTTGTCAACCACCAGATGGGGAGGGCTGCAGAGGCCACGGTGCTGCCGATAAATATAGGCATTGTCCAGCGCCGCCAGTTGTACAGCCACTGGCCAAATGCGCCACCCGCTATGACACCGCATCCGCCGCCCAGGCCCCATAGATTGATGACCCAGGTGGCAGTGCTGACTGGAAGGCCCTTGTTGATGTGCAAGAAATCTGAATCACAGTGACATCAACTGTTTGAGCTGCATATATCGTGGTGAGACACAACAGATCAGCTATAGATCAGCCTAGAACAATTTTGATGGATGATGAGATACATATGCTCACCGTTGAAGTATGTCAACAGCACACCCCAAGGCAGGCAACCTGCAGGGATCATCAAGGCTAGGCCTGCAGTCCTGACTGGATGGCATGTGGTGCAAGGGAAGCTGTCTTGTGTGGCACCATGCAAGGTACAGTCATCAGATGCGACAGCAGATGAGGTGGCATTTGTGGCATGCATCTCGTAGCAAATGATGGATGCCTCATGGGATCATGGAGGGCATGCGACAACAATCTGTGAAGGGTCTGCCATGAGCCAATGGTCTCACATGCAAATGGCAGCGATGGACAGCCCTCACTTTCACAGGAGCTCGCCTGATATTCCACTCTCAGGTAGTGCACCAGTACGAAAGGCATGCAATGCAGTGTTGCACGCTTTCAAGAAGAGCAGTGCAGAACTCACCTGGAAGGCCTTGCAATATCATGAGCAGATTTGTGGGGATGCGCAGCACCCGCTTCAGTTGAACCCAGGTGATGGACTCTGCATAGGCAAAACCATCAGCGCGCGCAAACTCCCCTTGCAGAGCCGCTTCTGTGGCACCCCGACGCGGCTCGTCTACGACAATCATCATCAGTGCGGCTGCCCCGATGGCTGGCAAGGCCACAATGACAAATGGCCAGCGCCAGCCCAGCTGAGGCCCTGTGACGTGGGAAGATAATATACTTCAGTAGGGTGGGCTGCTCCTCTTCTCTTTCTTTTGCTGACAGCAAGGGCCACAGGGACCCTGAAGGTCTGGCTGTGGCAGGCAATGGACTAGGGGCTGACAAGCTGCAGCAGGACACAACCATCCCCTTGTCCAGGAAGCCAAAACATCCAGCGTATAGCTGACTCAAGCCCGCACATTGACTGTGCGGGATCGCTGCTCACCCAGGAACCCTGAGACGCTCTGCCCTGCTGCTGTACCCAAGCCTGTGGCAATCTGCACGCCGGTGGCGCACAGCACCCGCTCCGAGGCGCCAAACAGGTCGCCCAGCAAGGAGAATAGCAGGGGAAAGCACCCGCCAACTGAGATGCCAGTCAGCAGGCGGAGCACCAGCAGCTGCCAGTACCGACTCACAAAGAAGGTGAGAAGGCAGGGGCCTTCACCTGCAGCAGAGAGAGGCAGTGACATGGGGCAACGAATGACTTCTGCCCCTAGTTGAGCAGTATGGACACAAGAAACGCTGCAAGGAGCGGCACCAACTCGCATGAACATGACACAGCTCCCACTCACCCAGCAGGACCACCCAGAGGAGCAGGTGTTTACGATTCACCCTGTCTGAGATGTAGCCAACCAGCAGAGCTGCTGGCGCACCAACAAGAAAGAATGCTGCTGAGACCCAGCCGCCTAAGTAAACATCTCTCTGCCTTGAGCAGGGAGCACAACAAGTCTTGGGGCAGGTACTGCAATGCCTGGAGTGAGCATATAATCTGAACAGGAGACTTTGCCCCTGCTGACACATCACAGGCAGCGCGCCTGCAGGACACAGGGTACCTGCCTAGCATCGAAGCCGAAGTCTGCCGCAATGTCAGACAGCACCGGCGCCATCAGGTTCTGGTCTGCATTGAGCAGCGCTGCCACAAGGCAGAACATTGCCACTGCCAGCCATTTTGATCTGGTGGCAGTCTTGCTGGAGGGTCCTGGTGGGCCTGCAGTGCAGCGCACGTGCTCACTTACCATCTGCTGCTGAGGCAGTGCATGCTGCTGCTGTTGGGCAGACACCTGCTTGCTGGGTTCCTCCGTCACTTGAGAACCTGGACAGCCCAAGGAGGCTCTGATGCTCATCCAGCCCCACAGCATCATCCGGGAACACAGATTCAGAAGGGGGCAGGGGTTGCAACATGGTGTTGCTTCACGTTTCAAGATGTGAACGGCAGCATGCCTGGTGCTCTGCCATTGCGTCTGGCACTGCAGCGAGTCCAGAAGAAGGCAAGGAGAAACTTGTGCATGTCACACACATGCAGCTCTGGCTCAACGCACCTGATCTCCCATTGATTCATCTGGGGAGTTCCAGGAGCAAAGGGTACTTCAGATCTTGAGCCAGGCCGGCATGGCCCATGCAGATGTAGTCTACTGGATGAGCTGGCTGAGGGGACTAAGCAGGAGCGAGCCCCAGGATATCACCACAGCAGACTTACAGAGGAATGTCAATGCCGCGCTGCGGGTGGTAGTGCAGGGCCTGCACAAGAATGTGAGCTGTTGCCTGCTCCTGCGTGGCACTCCTGTATGCATTTTGCCCACAACCCATCACTGCTGTGACTACAGGGCAAGAATGCGGCCGTCAGGAGTCAGCTGGAGGCAACAGGATCCATCAGCGGCGCAGATGTAAGCTGCAAGCTTTGGCCTGCCATCAGGCCATCTGTATTGTCCGCCTTGTGACCACCCTGTGGTCGCACAAGACAGCCATCAGCATTGGCAGTGAGCTTCATGCTACTTGCAGTATGCCCCTCTCTCTGAGGAGCACCGGCGCCAAGCCGTCAAGCTCAGCGACATGTTGGACGTCAGCGAGCAGAAGGCAGTCACCCTGCTAGTGGAGGCCAGCAAGCAGGTCAGATACATCATGCTTTGCAGTGCATGCAGCTGGCGGTGCTTGCTGGCACTGGCCCTTGTACTAATTGCAGTCCCGATGGGAGCGTTGACACCAGGCACTCTGCCGGCTTGCATGATGAGCTCCTGCGCAATTGGTTCCATCTGCCTGCAAAATGTACCGCCACGGCCCGTGGGTTGTCAAGGCAGGAATAGGTGACCTATGAGTGACCATCAAGCAGTCATGCTACCTGCCTGCGCGATCATCATTGCAGGCTTGGGTATGTGCACCCTGCAGTACTGCTGTTTCCATTGCATCTGCCACAAGACTCCCCATAACAGGCTTTGCCAGCAACCCTCCACCACAGCAGACTGAGGTTCCTGCCTGATTGAAGGGGTCCCTCTCTGATTCCCCAGGCATGCGACCTGCCTGAACAGAGGGGGCAGCCTGTGCAAGCTGGGCAGCATGCTGCCGGCCTGCCTGCCAGCCGTGCAGAGGGGGACTTGCCCATTGTGCAGTCACATGACCTGCCGCTGTAGAGATGCACCATCCCTAACGAGCAATGTTGACATTATCGTGCCTGCAAACAGGGGACCACTCCTTATGCAGAACCGTAAGGGTCATTGCCCCCAGCAAAGGGATCCTCAGCTTAAACCGACTCAATGGCTGCCCCTGCAGAGGGGCAGCACCTCAGAGGCGCAGACGGTGGGCCTTTATTATGAGCAGCGCTTCAAGTGGGTGGACCTGGTCTGGCAGCTGCTACAGTCAGCACTGGCCAGCCCTGCCATCCAGGCAGAGGAGGTCACAGCAGTGATCGCCAGCACAGTGCGGCGCCTGCTCCAGCAGCAGCAGCCTGGGCAGCCCACTGTGGTGGCACGCCTGCTGGAGAGCATCAAGGTGCGCATGACAGCGCTGCCTTGCTGCCAGCGGCTGTCAAGGGTGCCTGGACGTCGAGTCGGGGAAGGCACTGCCAGGCATCACAGCACTGCGCAGTGGTACGGCAGGGCGTCTGTAGTGACGCTTCTACTGGGCAAGTGCAGGACATGATGCCAGGGCCCAAGCACCTGCGCTGCTGCTTTATATAAAACAGGGTGCTGGTCGTGGGCCTAGGGCACATCATGGTATTGCAACTATGTCTAGCCCTTCAGACTGGAGCATCAAGTGTCCAATGTCTGCCGATCAGGGTCAGGTGTGAGCGACTTTCTGCAGCAACCATTAACAGGTCTGTCTGACAGGCAGCTTTGTCAGGAAGTCTTTGCTGTCCCATGACTGATGCACCAGCTGCAGGAACCACCAAACACTGGCATGGGGGAGGACAGGGTGCCACAGTCTGCAACATCAAGCCTGGCAGCCAAGATGTCTATGTCTCACACTGCTGGCCCTAAGATGTGCCCTTGCTTCCCATGCAAATGCACATCAAAGTGGCAGTGTCCTGGCAGCCAGCCTGGTGAGCCTGACCATCACATTGTGCACTGCTAGCCTGCATGGGCAGACGCCTTAGTACAGAAGGAGCCGCAGCTGGCTGCAGGCACTCACAGCAAGCCTTGGAGCATGTCTCAACTCCTCTGCACTGCTTGCCCTGCAGGCCACGGGGGCCCCCGGGCATAAGGACTTCAGAGTGGCTTTGAGCCCCGACAGCGAGCCCCTGGAGCACCACCAGGTGCTGCTGCAGGAGCGCACCCGCCTGTGCTCCTGCCTGGCGCTGGCCACGCGTCTGGACCCCCTGCTCTCCGCCATCGAGATAAATGAGCTGGTGGTGCTGCTGGGGGGCATAGCTCAGCATGCAGAAGGTATGACTGGGTCTTGCTCGCTGTCATTGATGGGCTAGTTCATGGCAAGGGCGCCTCCAAACCCTGCAAGATACAGGAGCTGGTCATTCTTCTGGGGAAGGTGCCTCAGCCTGTCCATGGTATGGTTCAGAGTTACCTGCACTCCGTGCTGCAATGTCATCACAAGGGCCTTCACCCTGCTGGGCGGCGTGACTCAGCATGCAGGATGTGCCATCAGTCCTGCCTACAATCATTGCTGGGCTGGTGGATGGCTGTGCTGGGTCATGGCGAGGGGGCTTGCAACCCTGCTCCTCCACGGCAAGTTGCAGGAGGTGCTGCTGCTGCTGGACGGCATACTTCTGCATCAAAGGGTGGATGAGAATTGAAGATGAGACGGGTTGCTGGGCGCTCTTTGCAGCCATCAGGGACAATGCAACAGGGCATTGAGTTGTTGGATGGCACGGCCGTGCCTGCATTGTCCCAGATGAGGCGCGTATGGGATGGTTTACTGTGTTTGCTGGGCTGCCTCTTTATTGCGGAAGCAAGCATGAGGAGGGGCTGCGGCGTGGGCTGGCCTGCACTGCACGTCAGGCCACCCTGCTTGATGGGGAGCCATAAGAGAGCTGGTCCTGACTGAGAACGGCTTTGGCCGCCCAGTGCTAAGGGCCTGGGCCACAACCTCCTGGCTGCACATCCTCTGAGATGCAGCAAAGCTCGGCTGTTGAGAGCGAGTCCTGCAGTGATGCTGCAGCTCTGCACCATGGGCACCACCACAGCGCCGATGCAGAGGACAGCATGCAGCCCAGCTACCTCCTGCTGGTGGCACTGCTGACGGTCATCACTCCTCCAGTGGTGACTGTCGGCACAACTGAGGAGGACAACACCGAGCAGGAGCAGCACCTAAGTGGGTGGCAGCAGCATAGCAGCACGCAGAGAACCTTTGTTGTCAAGTCACCAGTGCTGTCTATGCTTTGTACTGCACAATGCATCTGTGTGCGCTTGTGTTTTGTCATGGCTGCTGTCTGGTGCATGTGAGAATGATGCTTGCTTGTTCACACGCTGCAAAGGTACCATCTTGCTGACTTGTCTGCATGCAGTGGCTGACAGTGATGGAGCACCGTAGTTTCCAGCCCTGCTTTGGTGCCTGCAGGCAACATCATTGCTGACCCAGCACTGAGGAGTGCTTTTGAAACCGGCGCCGTCGAGCCCCATCAGGGATTTCATGCCTTGATGCGCCTGGCCTGGGGAGAGGTCCTGGCGTTGCTGTCGCCTCCATCAGCTGCCACAAAGGGTGAGCCAGGCCATGGTTTGTCATTTTCACAGTGCCTTCCTCATCAAGGTTCTGCAAGGCGCTTTTTGGGCAGTTGAATACTGTGACTACCCAGGTCTGCTCTCAGCCAGCTGTTGCCCCCAAGAGGACAACAGCTCTCATATACCCGGCAATACCTGCTGAGGCACAGGGAGAGTGTGGGTCTATCTATCTGCTGCTCAGCAGCCCTGCACGGGCAGTACACCAATTGCATACAGCCCCCTCTGCAACCTGCAGAGCAAGCCTTGTTGTGTGTTGCAAGACATTTATGTGTGCCTTCTCCAGTCCAAAGACAGCAAAGCGCTGTTGTCTGCACGTAAACAGTGAGCTGATTCGTGACCTGCAGAGAGATTGTAGACTGAAGACATCTCATCATGGCCTTGCCCTGCCATCCTTCAATGTGAACTCAGCGGTGTGTCATACAGCGCAACTGATCACCCTGCAGGAAGAGCCTGGCAACGCGCGGCCATGCTCCGAGCGGAGGCCCCGTCGCAGTCTCTGTCCAGACAGCACCACTTTGAAGTCTGCAGTCAGAACCCATCCTGTGTACTGCAGAGAGGGCGTGGCAGTGTGTGGAGAAGGCTCTGAAGGCAGGGGTGTTCCGCTTCCTTGATACTCGTGTCCTCAAGGGACGCTTCTTCCGCGATGAGCCCCCAGTCATGCAGGACCACTGCGTAGACATGTTTCACCGCCTGATCATGCACTTCCTGCACAGCACGCCTGGCAGGTGAGGCTTGCCTGACAACAGTGCATATGTGACAGGGGCTTGACGTGGTGGCCTAGCTGTCCATTAGACCTCTGGTCCAGCAGAAGCAGTCCAGCAGAAGCATGCATACACTGTTGCAGTCTCTATTGATGGCTATGCACATTGTGCATGGTACACCTGGCAGGTGCACTTCTGTCTGAGTATGCATTGTTGTCAGGCACTTCCTGCACAGCACAGTCAGAAGGTGGGGTTCATGTATGTGGGCGGGCGGAAGTAAAGGTGTAACAGGTGTCACCTGGGCTGGCCGTGCCACTGTTCCGCAGCTCAGCCAATGGGCAGGTCCACATGAGCATGCCTGCTGCGAGGCACAGCTGCACAAGGCAATCACTGCCTCAAGAAGCTCACTTCCTGGCCTTGTGCGCAGCCCAGATGGTGCAAAGTGCCCTGCATTCCTGATGCACACATCTGCTGTCAAAAATTGCCCTGCATTCCTGATGCACACATCTGCTGTCTAAAGTTGCAAGTGTCGGCGGTTGAAGGGATCATATTGGTTCGAATGGGGCGCAGCAGGTTCTGCCTGATGCTGGTGTCAAGGCCCACCAGTTCTGCTGCCAGGCCCCCAACATTCTGCTGTGGCGTGACTGTGGCGTACCCCTGCAGGGAGCGCGGGGTGCCTGAGCTGCAGCAGCGGGTGATTGCACGTAAGAGTGCAGCCACCAATCGCCAGCCATACAGTGACCCAGGGGACAGCTTGGAGACCCTTCTTGTGTTGATGACCAGGCTGTATACCTTCAGCCCCAGCCTGTGCCTGGAGGTGGAGCTCAGGTGGGTAGCTGCTTTGCAGTGGACATCAAAAGAGCATTTTGTCTGCGCGGCAGGGCGCCACAGATGTGTGGCATCTGGTGTGCAGAAAGAGGGAGTTCAAGTATGCAGTGCAGTGTCAAGCACAGCGAGGCACAAAGCCTCCAGAACATGGTTACTCAGATGTCATCATCAGTCTGTACAGGACCTAGTCCAAGCAAGCCAGCCTGTGGGCATGTCTGTGGCCTGTCAGCTTTTGCAGCATTCTCAGAAGCTGGGCAATATGTTATGCATGGGCTCTTGCCAGGGCCTGCTGGGGTGCATGCAACATGGCATGGACCCACCTGAAAGGACACGCTTTGTCAAATGATCATGTTATGTTATGTTGAGATATCATCAAATCGCAGCACCTGATCAAGGCACGCAGTTTGACCTGCATTCGATTGCGCAATGTGTGCCCATGCCACTTTCTGCAGTGCCAAGGCAACTCATGTGAATGCGCCCTCAGCGCCAACAGCCTCTCTGGACTTTCTGTGCTCTGCAGGCCTCAAATCCTGAACCCATTCCTGGTCTGGGCTCAGGAGCAGGCTGTTAGGGCAGCCTGGCCGCCCCTGGTGGCCAAATGGTTTGACCTGCTGGCAGCCATGGCTGGCGACGGGCCCTCTGCAAGCGCCATCTTTAACTCCATGCTGCTGATGACAGGGCAGCCTGATTCAGACAGGCTGACCTGGCCTGCTGTGCTGAGCATGATCCACCAGGTGCGGCTCAGTGACAGCTGCGCTGCAAAGGGCTTTTAGCTTTTGAGGGCAGTGTGCCCAGCATGAGCTGTTGCCTGTAGTCTGATGCATGCATTGCCATCTCTGCACAGACCACTGAGCGGCACGCTTCCCATGGCCAGCTACTGCATTGCGTAAGCAACCTGCATTGCATTCTGCATGGACAGCATGCTTGACATACGTCTGGGCAAAGCTTAACCCCCAGTAAGGTGTGATGCTGCTTGATGTGGCTGCAGATGAACGAGTTCTTTCAGAAGGAGTTAGCAGAGCAAAGGCAAAAGCAGCCTCAGGCCCCTGGGTGGCAACGCGAAATCAACAGCTCGACTATTCCGCCGGGGGACGCAAAGTGCGTGGCCGCCTTCCTGCGACTATTGGCACAGGTGAGCCACCTGCAGACGGTAGATGAAACACAAACGGAAATGTAGTTGCACCTGAATGTCGGGTAAGGAATCAGAGTTCTTGTCATGTGGGCGCTTGTGCCATTGACAGAACAGATTGAGAAGCAGCCCTTCCACTGACAGATGCATTCTGCTAGCCTCGCTGACTTGAAGGTCTCATCTCTGCGCCTGTGGCGTTCTTGCAGCTGCAGTCAGACCAAGAGCGATGTCCTTTTCACTGGCAGATAGCCAGCAAGTCCTGTCTGCCACAAGGGGTTCACTGCTACTTTCATCAGCATGCCCTTCTCACAGCAGGCCTCGCTTTCATTGTCATGATCAGCAGGGTCCATGAGCACAGAAACGTCTCTGGCTTTGCTGCCTGCCCTTGCAAAGCGCTCCATGCCCAGGCACATGCAGCAGAGCACAATATATGTCTTTGATGTGTTGTTTGCCAGCATTGGGGCCTTCCCATGCAGCTAGGTCGAACATGATGCCGTCACGATCAGGCTGAATACTGCCCAGGGCATGGCCCACCCAGGGTCAATCCTGAGTGAACAAGGGCCTCACATCGGGTCTGAGCAGGCCTGTTTCCCCAAGTGCCCCTGCAACAGGTCCAAGAGCTGCGTCCCAGCTGTTAGCTGCCCGCGTAAACAACAAGTTTCACAACAAAACCTGTCAACACACCACAAGCATGCCGGCATTCTGCCCTGCAGGTGCTGAAGCATGCCCCAAACGGTCTGTCCCAGACCTGGGTGTTGCAGATTGAGGGGGCAGCGGGGGGCGGCTTCTCTCTGACGGACGAGGTTCTGGATCTCATGTGTTACCCTGTTCAACAGGTGGGGCCTTGCGTAAGGCTTGTGTTTGCGCAAAGCCTGGTGTGGAGAAGCAGGGTGCTGCAAACGGTAGCTGACAGGGCAGATGCATCCACTGAGCTGCTATTGGCTCACAGCTGACTGCCATGTGCTCGTCATTCTCATGCTTGGCACGTGCAAGGCCCAGTCAGAAGCAGGCTGGCAAATGCGGCTGTCCTGGAGAATCACACAAGCAACCTGGCCAACTCCATGTGTCGCAGCCATCTGGAGTTTGCTGTGCTGCATGCTCACAAGTGGTTGCTGACTGCATGCCACCCTGCTCAGGGCATGCGGCTCCTTGTTGACTACCTTTGGCAAATGACAGGTGTCAGTGCCTCAAGTGCCCGCAGGCAGCCCACCGTCCCCTGCCTGCTGTTAGGACATCTTTCATCACATTTCGTCAAGGCTTGTCCAATGTGATGTGAAGGCGCCCTGACAGGGAGCTGTATGTGCCAGTGGCTGACTGTTGACGCTGAGTAAAGGCCTGCCAGGATTGGCAAGCAGGAGGTCACAATCTGGGCGACTGTCTGCAGACTAGATATGCGGCCTGCCATCATGCAGCTCTTATCAAGGGCAGGACAGGCAAACAGGTTGTCCGCTCTTGCATGGCCTCGCGCATAAAGTGAAGGCGGCCAGTCACTAGGTGGCACTGGCTCAATGGCCGAGTGTGACCGTCAGACAAGGTCTCGACTCCGTTATGGTCCTTCTGCAGGACGTGAAGGCTTCCTGCGACCAGGTAGCACTGGCCCTCGCTGAGAGGGGCGGCCAGGCTCTCGTGGTGTGGCAGAGCCTGCTGCAGCGCGGAGTGGTGGAGGATGAGGGGGGGCCCCAGGCCATGTACTCCATAAACAAGCAGATTGACAAGACCATGGTGGGTGACAGAGGGGTGTGGAAGCCCAGACCAGCAGGCATGCTTGCAAGCAAGTGAGCTGATGTAGTGTTCAGATGCTGGATGGATAGGTTTTGTATGGCTGCAAGACGTCTGGGGAAGCCACAGTCTCTCCCTTGTGCCACATTGGCGAAACCATGGCGCGCACGGCTGCAAAAATGCCTCCTCCCATCCTCAAGCAAACGTCTGATGCGTTCTCTGTATGCCTGTCAGCCTGCCAGCTGACATGATTGTACACCCCCCTGCAGGTCCCCAACCAAGACTTCGGCGAGCTGCTGGAGTTTGTGCACCTGCTGAACGTCCTGTGGCGCGTCACCCCTGCCAGCGCCATGCAGCAGGCAGGGGCCCCCTATTGCCACTTTACCAAGTTCATCCTTGATACCGTCTTGAGGCACACCACTGTCTGGCGCTACAAGTGAGCTTTTAGAGGCGCTGCGCAGCATGCTGTGGCTGCCATGTCTGCTTGGTATTGTGTTGACAGATTTGCGCCCAAGCCAATTTCATCATGTGTGTCAGCTCTCTTCTTAGCACAAGCACATCACTTTCCAGTACTGAATTGGGTTCTGGGAATGGCTGCAAAGCAATCTGTGTTTGTTGCATGACAACAGGAATTGCCAATCATCCTGCAGAATAGAGCATCTTCAAGATCTTCCTGTGCACAGCTCCCTGCTTAGCTGGCCTCTGCCTCCCCCACTTCCTGCAGCCATATGCACATCAAATGGCTGCTTTGAAGCAGGACACACACATGGCGGCGGCCACGGCTTGTAAGCAGCACTAGTGCGTGCCCGCCTGCAGGGACGAGCGTCAGAAATGGCAGCTGCATGCTGCCTGCTTGGAGCATGTCAGGCTGGTCATGGAGGCGCAGCCCCTGGACCAGCTGGCACAGCACAGAGATGCATGCCCACCAGGGCTACTGCCCATCATTGACCTGCTGACAGGTGGGCAGAATGTCTTGTCTACAGCTTGCCTTGTTCCAACGCATGTGGCTCTGGCAGGAGATTTTGCACTCAGTTGGGGCTGATGGTAAGCGCTGTGTATGCCATGGTGAAGCTCTGGTTGGCCTTGCCTGCCCATGTTTGGATGCTCAGTGGCTCTCGCAGTCTGCCTTCATCATGACACCCCTCTTGCACTTGTGGGGCAGAGTGGCAGAGTCTACCTTAGCATTATGGCCAATAGCCCTCTTCAGCCCTCACAGGCAGGTCGTGGGCTGCCGAGCAGGTGCAGGTGTTGATGCCCATCCTTGACGTAGTGGGGCAGCAGATAGTAGTGGGGCAGCAGATTTTCTGTTCAGTCAGTACCTTTGCAACTTGCAGAGATGTCGGTGTGCAGGTGGCAGCTGGGTCAGGCAGCCATGTCTGCCTGGGCTGCGCAAACACTGAACAAGCTGGCCTCCCCTCTGAGCCATGCCCCCTCTGCCTGCTTGATAGAAGCTTTTAGACCGTTGACACTGGCCCCATTGCCTGCAGGTGGCACCAAAGTGCTGACGCCCATCTTTCAACTAGTCGGGCAGGGGGTGGACAGGTTGACACAGCTGAGAGACAATCGGGAGGAGGGCGCCGACCTCGAGGCAGCCCTGCTGCAGGCGCTCAAGCTGCTGCAGGCTGGCATGGCCCTGGGGGAGGACCATGTGTGGCTGCTGCGCGAGTTGAGATGCACAAGTGAGCCTGCTGCCTCCTGTCAGCGGCATCACTAGCAGATCTGCCATGCACAGGCCTTCTTAACACCTGAGAGCCTAATTGACTTTGTGTTAGCCCTTCTCCCTGCCGCTGCTGTTCTGCTGGATGCATGTAAAAAGGAGGATGTTGCCCTGCTTGCAGAGAACTGCTTGTCATGGCGCATGTTGCCAGCAGAAAGGTGGCAGCTCAGATGAGTGCACCAAGAGGCTTGGAACAGCACTGCCTGGCGCACCTCCATATTCATCCATGCTTGCTGCAGATGCGCGATTGCTAGATGAGGTGTTGAAGGTGGACGCCCGCCGCCTGCCCCTGCTGCTCAGCTTTGTGGGCTACAGTATTAACCCGGCAGTCCAGCTCGCAACTGTGCAGCTGGCGCACATGATAAGCGCGCGGCAGGGCAACCTGGCTGACATCCTGCTTCAGCACTCCACAGTGTCAAGTGAGCCCTGCAACCTTGCTGCATCCCCTTGCCGCTCCCCCCTGACTGCGTTCTGACAGCAGCTGGTCATGCCCCTATCTGCTGAGTTTCTTGGCCATCAGTGTCGCTTCCTGCACAAACCAGATTGAGTGTGTTATGCTCAAGATCAGGCACAGCACCACCCAGTGGGCAGCTTGCCTGCACGCTCTGCCACCTGCTTGAAGAGCAGCCCCTCGGCGTGACAAAGGCCCTTCTCGCCGTGCAGGCGTCCCAGTCTGCGCCCATTGGTTTCACATCTGCAAAGCTTTCAGCAAGTGCCTGTCGGAAGCCTTCCAGGGTACGACACCCCTACTGGTTGAAGGCGATGCAGAAGGGGGCCCTGTAGACGCTCAGCTGGCTGCCAATATGCTGGGACTGCTCCTGGACGGTCTGCAGGGTTCCACACCTGGCTTTGCCCACATGCTGCTGGGCTTTGACCTGCAACGGGGACCCTCAGGTGGGCAGGCTGCCTCTCTTGACACCCTGTGCACCTGGTGCTGGCTTGCCCTGCTGCTGCACTGCGACGGGACTGATGTTGGCGCTCACTTGGCTGCGCACCTGCTGGGGCTGCAGCTGGCTTTGCTCACTAGGCCATCAAGTCCTGTGAGGACCTTAGAAGGTTCCTTCAAAACTCCATGCCTCTGGCTGCTACCTGGTAACGGTTGATCCTACCGCCTCTGCCATGTTTGCTGATCTGATGGCATGGCAGTGGCCACTTCTGCTGCACAGCATGATTGGTGCATGCAGGTCCAGGGCGCTCCTTGCAGCTAGGAACAGAGGCTCTCAGCTTGGCAGTCATTGCAGATGCCGCCAACTCTGCAGCCTTTGCTCTGGACCACCCCACCATGCATGAGCCCTGCCTCAAGCTGATCTACCAGCTGGCTGCAACCGCTCAGACCAGTAGCAGCGTGCTTCAAGGTCTGAGGGAAGACTTTAACGGTCTCATGGGCCTCCTGGATACAGTTCTACTCCAGCAGCAGTCTCAGGTGGGACTGACATTTGTGCCTGTCTGGCAGCTCTCCAACATCATGGCCTATGCTCTTTGGCTAGTTAGCAACACATAGATGTCTTCAGACAGGAAGGCCGAGGCCAATTGAGCCTGTGGTGTCCTTATTATGTGTGCATGGTTTCTGTAGGGCTGCAAGGGCTGGTGTGCTGTAAGCATTGAATTTAATCTGCTCAGACAGGCTTCTGATCACATGATTTCTGGAAGTGGACTGCAAGAATAAGATCAGTGGCTTTGGTGTCTCTGCTTTGCAGGATCAGACCAGCTGCCGCACAGACTTCATGCAGAAGGCCTGGCTGCTGCAGATCCTGGGGCTGGAGCTGCACTGCGCACCCAAGGCCCAGTCTGCCAGCATTGCGCTGCTTAAGCAGCTGCTGCAGGAGCTGTTCCTGCCGCCAGAAAGCACCCAGGACGGTGAGCATTGCTGCGCAGATGCAGGGACACCGGAGACAGTGCTGAGCCAGCTAACCCTTGTGTCTGAGGACATCTTACAGACAGATAGGGCTGTATACTAATTCTGCACAGCAACAGAGCCCTCTGTTGATGGCAAGCGGCAGGGGGAGCCAGCCCACCTCATGCCATCTGGGACCGAGCAGGCCTGCATCTCTGCAGATCAGTTCCAAAAGGCCAGCAACTAAGCAGCAGGCTGCTGCAGTCATGCAGCCCTCTCTGCCTCAGGTCCACCTGCTTTTTCTTCTGATTGAGGAGCTGCGCCTTGCCGCAATGCTTGACAGGCAGCTGCTGCACTCAGGCCTTGGCGTGGCACATTGCAGCTTGGCAGATGCCTATTCTGCAATGAGGGGAGCTCATCACTGCTTCTCCTTTATTTCCTGGCATTCACATCACTAGTCCCTCTCTCGCCAGCTGGGGAAGAGCTGTGCAGACTGCCCATGAGACTGCCACAATGCTGTCCCTGCGCCCCTCCTGCAGACGCGCCCCCTGGCACCAGCCGCAGCCGCATGCTTGAGGTGTTGCCCAGGCTGGTGGACTGGAATCAGCCACGCCCACTCCTGAGCGACCTGTCCCCTGCTATTCGGCAGCACCTGGAGAAGGTCAGTGTTGGACACTGCTGCCAGTGGTAGTAGCAAACCCTGTCGCCCAGCTCAGCTAGCTGCAGATGCGGTGGGCCTGCAGTTGATACCAAGCTGTCCAGTTGAGGTCAAGCCGACCAGACTTGGCCCCCCCTCTCTTGCAGGCTGAGCTGGGCACACATGTTTCCAGGGCCTTGTTCAGTGCCCCTTCTTGCATCATGAACCGCTGCTGCAGGCCCCCTCTTTGCTTACACCTCATCAGCTCTGCAAGCATGCTGATGTCAAGCATGTCTATGGCGCCCACTGCTCCACAAAGGCCAGCACACAGGCCCACAAAACGAAACAAAAGTGGACATGCTGCCTATGGCCCTGCTCTACGTCTTCTGTACCGTCTCTGCTAACACAGCGGCGGGCGCTGCCTGTCTGCGTGAGGTCGTTGAGGGCTGTTGGACTCTGTCAGTGTTGAAAGTGAACGGCCCTCTAGATGCGCCCTCATTTTGTCCTGCACCTTGCACCAACCTGCACCACATGGGCTTCTGTGCCATTGCTCAGCAGGTGCTGCAGGTTCACAAAAAGTGATCCAGACCATTCACTGATGGGGCTAGGCCTGTCAGCGGCGCGGGCAGGCACAGTGTGATTGAGCGCACTGTGGCTGATAATGTGCACTGGCACTGACTGGTTGTCGACTGTGTGCAGGTGCTGGGGGTGGACACCCTGCTCCGGGTGCCTGTTCCGTCTGAGCGCAGCGGCGTGGGCATGCTCACAGAGGAGGGGTACCAAGTGTATGACCTGGACCTCCTGTCCCAGCGCCTGCATGCTGCAATGCACCAGGCGCTGAACAGCAGCAACCTGAACGGCCCCAGCGCGACCGAGCAGGAGCTGCAGGCGGCCTGCCAGTTTGCACTGCAGCATGCCACAGACTATAATGCCTGGCTGCAGTGCGCGGCTGCACAGCTGAAGGCAGTGCAGGCGTGGCGTCTGCTGGCCGAGCTGGCTGTGGCTCAGAGGTGGGCAATATTTGTCCATCAATGGTCGTCATGCTCTCTGGTGGTAATGGCCTCTCAGGTTCTGGGAGAATTCAATCACTTAGAAAATCACTGATCAAGCAAGTAGACAGCAGCATCTCACACTCTGCTAAGCTACCTGCAATGTCCATGATCTTGACCGCAAGAGACCCCTGCCTACTGCAGCTGAGAGTGCTACGTCTGTCATGACCAGCTGACTTTTGCAGAGACCCTGGTAAAGTGAGGGGCTGCCTGCCAGGGAATTGCTGGCAGGCTTGACTGATCCCAGTCTGCCAAAACAGCTGCCAAGCCTGTGCTTACTGCTGCTGTGTAGCGCCACTGGCCCGGCCATGAAGCTCGCAAGGTATGCAATGGTACGGCTGATTGCAGAGGGACACACCTACATGAACAGGTTGTCATGCAGTCAGGGAGCTTCTGGAACAAGCCTGTTGCGATGGTGGGAGCAGCAGTTGCAGTTGTTGGCGGCCTGGTCATGGTCGCACCGGCATTCTGGACCCCTCTTAGGTTGCTCTGCGGCACCAGTTGTGCTCAGACTGACCCTGATGCGGACTGCTGACCATGACGCCTCAGGGGGCTGATGAGTCTGCTGCTGCAGGTGGTCAGCCGGAGCAGTGGCTCCCTGTGCAGGCGGGGCCGCAACTTGCCCGGGCGGCCCATGCTGGCCCCTGCTGGTGCCTTTAATCACCTAAACGCAGTCGATCCTTGCTTTGCTGGGGCTGGGGCTGGGGCTGCAGCTGCAGGTCCAATGTGCTGTCCACTCAAACTGGTCCATGCTGGTGCAGATTTGACCGCCTGGATGCAGTGGCGCGGGGCAGGCGGCAGCAGCTGGAGGCTCCTGTGACGGGCACTGAGGTGGTGCGCGAGCTCATGGAAGAGGCGCTGGAAGCTGCACTGGAGACTGAGCAGCCAAGTACCCTCACGCAGCTGGCACAGGTGGGGGGTTGCATATCTGCCTGGTTCTGCAAAACCGAAGTCGTGCAGCTGGCACAGGTGGAGGCTGAGAAATGTTGCCAGCGCCTGCAATGAATGACCAACAGACCAGCAGGCTTTGCAGCACCAGCTGCATGGTGACCAGCTGGCTTGCTTGATGGTACTGAGTAACTGTTTGCATTGACATGCTGCGGCTGACATATGGAACACTCTGCTGGATAGCAAAGCAACCTTGCCCAGCTTTTTCCATTCTGAGCAACAGAGATATGTGCCCGCATCTGCAACCATGCATTGCTTTTCTAGAATCTCAAGCTGCACTTTCAAGTATCTCTCTCAGCTGGCTCATCTATTGAGCTCCCAGAATGCGGATGGACCTGCCACTATCTACCCCTGATACCAGGGAATGGCGCTGCAGCTGGGTGTGGACAGACCTGCCACCATGTGCAGTGACAAAATAACATGAGGCTGCACCTGGGGTGTGAAGACACCTGCTGTTGTCTGGAGTGACATGGTCTTTGAGGCAGGCACTCACTCATGGCAGGCCATGGCTTGCAGCCAGAGTCGCTGCAACTTGGACGCCTGCACATGCGCTCACTCAGTGCAGTATGCGGTCCCGCCTGCCCTGCACTGTGGCTGGTGCAGCCCTGAGTACGGGAGCCACACAAGCGCTCATCTGTTGGCATGGCCAACCTTGCCTGCCCTTGTGGCTGCAGGTTGTGCAGGCCTGCACTGAAACTAGCCCTTGTCTGCAGCTATAACCTCCCAGCAGTGCACCAAAGGGCGCCTGTGCACAGGGCGCCTGCAGAAGCAATATCTGGCTCCAAGTGTGCTTGATGTGCATCAAGCCACCACCCATCCATCACCGAGAGATTGCGGCTGACGACGTGCACCCCCTGCACTGCAGGTGGTGCAAGTCTGCATGGGGCGGTTGCATGAGCGCTCCCTGGCGCCCTCGCAGACGCAGGCGGATCTCCTGAGTGTGCAGATCCCCGCGCAGGCGGTCAATCTGTTCAAACGCCTGCTTGCTCTCGCTAATCGACCCAGCGAGCCTGCGCTGCGCCTGTCCATCTACGGCAGCCTGCTCAGCTACCTGCGCATGTGCCAGGGGACGCGCGCTGGCTCTGCGCATCAAGGTAGGCATCCTTGTTTCAGATGCAGGGGTGAGCATCTGCAGGCCCCCGTGTGTTTACTAGCTGATTCTCCCTGCTTGACTCAGGTTGCAGCCAGAGTGGTTGTATGTGCAGGTGCCAAGGGCCATGCACGCATCAATTTTGCAGAATCAGGGAGGCTGTCACTGCTGAGCAGCTGGCCAGTCTTGTCGCAGCTGGCTGTTTGTAGTCAGGTGTCCAGCTGGTGCTAGGGGAGGCATGGTCCTTGCAGGAGCAGCTGGCTTTGCAGTGTGCATGCTTTGTGGTGCACTTGATTGCATTCAGCAGCTGCAGCCTTGTCACATGCTGCAGGTCTGGGCAGGCCTGGCAATGATCAGCTGGAGCAGTTGGTCATGCAGACTCGCCGCGGCAATTCTCAGCTGCTGGAGGCCCGCAGGGACGTGCTGGTGCGTGTCATCCAGGATGCAGGGGCCAAGGGGTCTGATCTGGTGAGTCCAACCACTGGGAAGCACCTGCTGGCAAGGGATTGATATAATGTGTCCTGCCGTGGCTTGGCCTGAGGTTGCTCGTCCTGCCATAACCTGTCTTGTGCTGGCTTGTTGAGCATGTCCTGCCCTATGAAGCATTTTGCCATTGAAGACAGTTGAAAGGAAGGTTGAAAGATCTTGGACATGGATGCATGAAAGAGTGATGACGAACGTCAGCGAAAGACCTGATACACACAAACTCGTCAGCATGTTGCCAGCAATGCCTGGCGGAAGCCTGCAGGCAGAAGTCTTTGGTGCACGGCTCCTTGTCACCCGCTTGTCTGCAGGAACTGGGCATCCCGAGGACTGTTTTTGGATGTTGATTCTGGCTCGCACATGCAACCTTCACTCTGCATGCACTATGGAGTCAACCAGGGCGCCGCTGACTGCCCCGACGGCCGCGAACATGCCTGTGCTCACTGATCTGCTCTGTAGACTTTGAACACAGTGGGCCTGACGTTGCTGACTGACCCCAGGGCTGTAGACATTGCTGACTGACCCCAGGGCTGCATCTGGGGGCAACCACCCTCAATGCAGCCGCATTCACCACTCTACTTTGCAGGCGCTGTGCACGTCTATGCTCATGCTGCTGGCTGTGGTGAAGGGTGCTTGAAACAGGGTGCCTGCACAACTGTCAAGCCCTTTCCACAGTTACAGAAACCTGCAGGTCTGCCCTGCAGGTGCTGCGCACACTGGCTCTGACGCTGCTGACTGCGCTAACAGCCGCAGACATGGGCATCACAGTGGCGCAGTGCCTGTACCATGCCCAGGTGCCTGGGCATATCTTGGAGGACCTGGTCGACCACGCCCACGAGACGCTGCGAGGCCGCGAGGTGGGCTGAATTTTGAGGCTAATTCAACAGCTCCAGCACGCCTGCGAGGCGCTTTTGGCCTGGAGCTGGCCAAGCACTAGAGCTTCTTGAGGCACGAGCACCCCTCAAAACTTCGGCATATCACGCAGGAAACTGTCACCCCCTTGACTTGCATGCATCAGTGTGGCAGCCCTGCTGCAAGGCACCCGTGGCGTGAAGAGTCTGAGGCAGCCCCTCCCCAACGACAGGTGGCTTCCTCTGCTGACAACACAGCGGCTGCTCTTCCTGCAGGGCGCTCGCGGCCTGGAGGTGGTCAAGAATCAGCTGGACCTGCTGTCCCAGCTGAGCCATGCTGGGCCCCCTGCCAGCGTGCGGCAGGCTGCCCAGCAGTTTGTGCTGCTGCAGCCCATCGCCAGGCTGGCTGCCAATCGGGTGAGTAGCGCTGTTGCATCAGATGCAGGTTCAGACGCAGGGCTTCAAGGTGTTGATTTGGAAGCCTGTTGGATCCACTAGCGGCAGGCTTAAACACACACAGCTTCTGTGCTGCTGTGCAGCAACGACCAATCTGCTTGTGCCCTATACCAGCAATCAATGCCTGTGTTGCTAGCAGCTCTGAAGCAGGGTGGCCTGGACAAATTGCAGTCAATTTGCAGCCTGGCGACTAACTGTCACACATGTGCGACAATGCGGGAAGCCTTCGGACAATGGAAGCTTGCTGCTTGCTGTGGGCATTTCTGCTAAAGCTGGACAGGCACAAGTGAAGCCAGGAGCTCCACACCCTATCCGATCCTGAAGGAGCATCGTTTGTGCTGGTGCGTTTCCTGAAGCCTGGTTTCCTTTTTTGCAGGCCACTCTGCTGAAACCAGATGGATACAATGAGACCACCGGTTCCGTCTCTCTGCACTTTCGCATCAGCGAGGTGCTGCGCCGCGTTTTGCAGCTGGTCATGGGCCTGGTGACCGCCCTGAAGGAGAGTGCCGATGTGGTGGCGCAGGCTGCCTACTTTGCACAGTGTCAGCGCGGCGCCCTGCAGCGCAGCATCGAGGAGGCCTCCTGGCACGATAGGAACGGATGGCACCCTGGGCCCCAGCAGGCGGGTGCTCCATGAGATAGTTAAATGCATCTGTTCCTGCCCTGGACATTGCAGAGCGCTCTGCTGCGCGGCAATCCGATCCTGGCGGCAGCAGAAGGGCACTTTTTGTTTGCCTCCCTTCCAGCTCCAAAGTTTGGAGGCTGGCTGTCAGACTTATTGCCTGCAGGTCAGGTTTGTGCTTGAGCTCCCCTGCTCCAGTGTTGGTTGGGCTGCATTCTGGCTCGCAGACACAAAGCCTGCAGGCCAAGCTGCATTCCCCTGCACCCTCATCTGCTCCAGGGTCATATCATGTGCCAGTGTCACTGGAAGCCAGCACTCTGCGCAGCCAGGCCCCGCTATCTGGGCTGTCGGTCTTCGCAATGCACCTTGCCTGGACACTAGACACTATCTGGGGTGCAGCCCAGCAGAATTTGTTGTGTGTGTCAATGTGCACCCCAGCACACTCTTTAATCAATGCTCGACCTGCTGTACTGACCCGCCAGGTGCATTTCAGGCTGTCCAGTGCCCTTCTGGGCAGCTGCCATGCAACCTTGAGTGTCCTCTTGACACTTTCCCAGCTTCCTCTTCAGCATTGCGGCTCGAGCTACTGCTTTGTTGTGTTACTCTGCACCATTGCGTGCCAATGCTGCATGCTGATTGATAATGATAATGCAATGCTGTGTCTGGTTGTTGCAGCCACTTGCCATGCAGACAGAGGCAAACACGCCCTGTCGTCCACTGCAGGCTTCATCCTTGATGAGGGTTTCACAGCGCCTCTGCGTGTGGCAAACAATTGCTCACCTGTCATGCAGGCGGAGGTGGCGGAGCTGGCGCTGCTGCTGGGTGCCGCCATCCAGCAGTCACAGGACCTGTCGGCACGCAGCCTGTTGCAAGGGGCAGCCCACAACCTTTTTCAGGTGTGCCAGGCCTGCTCACAATTGATGCCTTGTGTAGTACAGCTGTGATTTCCCAAAGCACACCTGTCCTTGACAGCAGGACTCTTCTGACAGCCGCCTTGTGGCAGTCCTTCATTCATCAAAGATGGGTGTGACAGCCCCACTAAGACGTGGTCACGACTGCCAAGCCTGCCCCAGTCATTTTGGACCTCTGACCATCTCTGCAATTCCCTGGGTATTACCCCGACCGCCCTTCTCTTGTGCTGATAGCTTGCAATTGACCAGCACTGTGGTCCCGGCTCTGCAGGTGTTGGCAGCTCGTGAGCCTGACAGCATCTCAGACGCATCCAGGACCATAAGCATCCCTGCCCTGGTACTGGCTGCTCACGAAGACAACATAACGCATGACGAGGTGTCTTGCGCAGAGGCCCGCTGCCAGCTGCTTAAACTGCGGCGGGCGCTGGCCCAGTACCTACTGGCAGAGGTCATGGCCGGGGAGGGAGCTCTCATATACCCCGCGCGGTGGGGGGATGCTGGGCAGCAGGCCTTGCCCACTCTGTTAGGTGAGCACCCTGAGTGTCTTGCACCAATGCAATGGCAGGGGTCACAGTTGGGGAGGGGCCGATCATGTAAGCTGCGCGTCTAAGGGCGGCAAGGCCTGCCCCTGCCAGGTGTCTGTTGTACTTTGTGGGGCCGGTGGCAGGCTCTGCTTCCTGGAGCCGCACTCTTTGAGGAGAAGGCTGCAGTGTCACACGTCAGTTGTGCATACACAACATGCATTGTGGCCAGCTCCATATTGGGCACTGATGCACCGGCATGGCTGTGTGGGGCTGACAGACATGCTTGATTGGGCCTACAGTTCTAGTGAGGCTGTCCCGACCTCTGCTTGCCTGACAATCACGACACCTGCATGGCTGCAGGGCTGACAGACATGCTGGAGCAGGCCTACAGAGATTATAGATCCGGAAAGGAGGATGCCTGGCTGCCTGAATTACCAGGCGACGTTGGGCAATCACAGCAGCAGGCTTCCAGCAGCACCGCTCTAGTCCTATCAGCCTCGGGCGGGCCCCCCGCGCGGAGCAAGCTCCCACCTGTGGTGCAGGCAGCAGCCCTGCGCTCCCTGAAGCAGCGGCAGGTGAGGCAGCGACCTGCAGAGTTGCTCAAGCCCATGTGTTGACACCTGGCACCTGGAGCTTTCACAGCAACTCTGTGCTTTCTGAGGGAGCGGCAGGCAAGGCAGCCGCCTGCAAGGGCCTGTGCTTAAGCCAGAATGATAAAGCATGGCAGATTGATCTGTTGCTGCAGCAACACTGCGCTCCTTGAGGCGGTGGCAGAAGGAACACGGGCTCTGATTAGTGCCTTGCACCAGCTTCAGTTTTGCCTGGGGTTGACACCCGGCTATGTTTTGTGCTTGGCAAGTCCAGCTGTAAGATGTGCTAAAGCCAACCACTTTGCTTGATAACCTGCGCTATTGGGCCTTCTGTATTTTGAAGCATTGCACAATGCTTACCGCAGTGTCCGCTTCACCTGCAATCCTGGTGCTGCCACACTGATCTATCAAAGGCATCTCACCTTCTTTCTGTGTTGCAGGTCCAACTCGCTCTGCGCCTCATGCGCACGCTCCTCGCCATCTTGCTACATAACCTGAGGCACAAAGATGGCAGGCTGGCAGAGAGAGACTTTGACGAGCTCAGGGAGCGGTTGACCATCAATGTGCTGCCTGGCCTGAGGCAGCTGCCTGAAACTGGAGTGCAGCACCTTGCACAGCGCACCACAGAACTCCTTGACTGATGCCAGACTTTGCGAGGTCTCACTGCCGGGACATGCAAGTCAAAATAAAAGCAGTGAAGGCAGATCAAAGTGACAGTGTCCATGAAAATCAGTTACTGTCTTCGAAGGAGCTCCAAGCAAATGGCACAACTATCATAGCAGCATCAATGTAAGAGTTGGCTGATGTGGGGAATTAAGTGAGAGGGTTTCCCACCAATCAACGTCCTTTTACAAAGGCCCCAGCGTAGCTCCTGCCAAGCAAACTCTGTCAAGGTAAGGCTCCCTTAGTGCACGGGCTTCTTCTGATGGTGCGTGAGTGACCGCCCCGCATGCTGCAAAATTTAAAATCAGCAGAAGGCACAATGACAAAAGAGCGCTTAGCATCCTTCTATCCCCTCCAGGCATGCTGACATCCATCATCAAGACAGGAGATGCACAAGTCAAGCCTTTGTCTTCGATGGATGAACTAGAAGGTGCCTGCTGCTGAGCAGACAGCTCCACTGCTGTGTTGTGGACAACCGCAAGGCCTTTGACACATTGCCACAGGTAATGTGGGCGGCGCTCTGTGGCGCGGGTGTTGGAGGCCGCTTCTTGTCCAGCCTGCTGGTCATGTACAGCAAAGGCTGTGCATATCTGGCATCTGGCTGCACTGAGCCCATTGACTTCGCCACATTGTTCATGCCGTTGCATCAGGCAGGCTTCCAAGTTGTTCCGCAGGTTGGCGCTTACGCTCAGGCCACTTGCTGGTCACAGGCAGCCATGCTGAGCAAGCAGGCATGCACTGCAGACATGTACACTGTGTTATGGCAGGCTTGAGGCATGCTGAGGGCAGCAAGGTGCAAGGGTTTAGGGTTTAGGGTTTAGGGTTTAGGGTTTAGAGTTTAGAGTTTAGGGTTTAGGGTTTAGGGTTTAGGGTTTAGGGTTTAGGGTTTAGGGT
>JAAMXJ010000652.1:0-286250 GCA_019693375.1 Asterochloris erici | reverse complement strand
CTTCTGTTGCAACTACCTTGCGATTCGGCCAGGTTTGCCACGGCATGTAGCCTGCCTTTTCCCCTTCGCTGACTTGTCTGTTCAGCCGGCGCCCTTGTGAATGCAAGGGTCCAGTGCGCTGCCTGCTGCAGGAGTTGCTGAGTACAGGCAACCAGGATGTAATTGAGGGCAATGTCGAGGACCTGCCAGGGTGGCTGATAGAGATGATGGACACAATTGGTGATGAGCAAGCAACATTGCGGACTGTGGCAGATATTCATGCTCTTCTGGTGTGTGTGACTCTCCTTGTGCTGCATTGCAATGTTTGAGCGGCTGGCAAGTCAGCATGACTTGAGCTGCAGGTGGCCGACCACCAGTACATGCACGAGGCCATGGCGATGGCGCAGCGATTGCAGGTGATGACCTCTGCATGTGTCATCTCCGATAGCTGCTGCTCCCTTGCCGACCTGCCAGCTAACAGAGCTGCAGTGTGCAGGCCCGGTTGCATGGTGTTGAGCGGCGGATCCAGCAGCTCAAGCACGCCCTGCTTGCGCCAACACCCAGAGGCACACTGGCAGCATTTGCTGATCAGCTCAGGACCTTCATCGCCAACGCCCTGACCCGGCTCAATGCTGTCAGGTACTACCTGCTCTGGCCTGAGTCCTTTGCGTTGACTGGTTCTTGCAAATGCATCCTCTCACCGTGCAGGTTTCACGAGGATGACGACGAGCGGCGCCTTACTATTGCTGTTGCCCTGATTGCTTCAATCTCTGCCATCAAGATCTTGCACCACCACCTCATGGCCAGCATGGGCTGACATTAGCAGCTCTCCTTTGTCTGTGACTGTGCGTGTGCGTGTGAGTGTGCGTGCGTGTGAGCACTTCAGTCAGACTCAAGATTGCGCCCAATGAATCGCGTCCACTGTCAAAGGATGCTCAGTCCTGCTTGGTGCAGTGGCATGCCCATCTGAGGAGCCCAAGGGTCACACATCTATAGGAGGTAGCCGTGTACAGACCAGGGGGATTGGTCTGCACCCTGAGCATGTGTGCAGGCATGTGCCCAGTATGATGCCACTTGCGCTGGTGGCACCATGCTGTCCTTGCAGTGGAGGCAAAGGTTCAGCACAACTTCAGCCTGGAATGACCTGAACGTATGCGCACGAGCTTATGTGTTCACATGTTGCCAGCCTGAAACATGTTGCATCTCAGCATGCTGCGCAGTTGAGAAACACCCCTCTGAAGAAGAAACTGCTCATGCTGCCGTAGTGCTTTTGCTCATTCATTGGGTTCAAACCTGTGAAATTCTCCAGCCGGCAGACAGGGCAAAGGTGCCTGAGCAACAACACATACAGTCTGGCGCTGAACAGGGGTCATGCCCTGGCAGTGAACAACTTGGATCTGAAGAAGCACTGCATGCATCAGCTTCTTCCTGCAACATCTCCTCATGTTAAAGTATGGTCACCTTTTACTTGAAGCAGCAGTCCATGGCCATGCACACACAGAGCCTGCCCTACAGACTGGCACGGCAGACAAGCAGCACAGCACTGGTCTGCAATACAGACAAAATTCAGAGCCAAACATGCCAAGCCAGCAGATACTCTCACTCAAAGTGTTCAGGGAGTGACTGCTGCTGTCATGCCCTCAGCCTCCTTTCGGAGTCCCTCAAAGAGGGCGCTGCTCAGGTAGCGCTCCCCAAATGAGGGCAGAATGGTCACAATGAGCTTGTCCTTGTGCTCCTGCCTGCGCCCCACTTTGAGGGAGGCCAGGACAGCTGCTCCGCAAGAAATCCCCACCAGCAGACCCTCCTCCAACGCCAGCCGCCGGGCCATGTCCACAGAATCCTGGCTGGAGATCTGCACGTAGCAAGAGGAAGCACCGTCACAAGAGGCCGTACGCGATGCTGGCTCTGCAGGGGCTTGATACCTACTGTCAAAACACCTGCCACCCAGCCTCTGCAAGCTGCTCTGCAGCAAGACCAGGTAGGCTTGTGCCAGTACATTTGTCACACCAGAGTCATATCTACACCAATGCTGCCGGCATACTGTGCAGCAGCATGCACGATTGTATGGCAGCATATCATGAGGTGGACATGTAGGCAGCTTTGCAGGTGCAGCTGACAAGCTGGCAGGCTGTGTGCTCCCCCACCTGCAAGCCGACAGCACCACCTGTCAGCAGCAGGGTCTGCAGCTGAAGCACTGCCTGCTGAGGGTCAGCGAAACATCTCTGTGTGGGACATGGGTTTAGTCCACTGAACTTGAAACACCCATTCCTGATTGTACTGGAAAAACCCAGGAAGGACCCAAACCCACCTGCACCTGCTCACTGTCTCAAGCTCTACATACACACTGCTGGTCAGCCGAACCATGCCATTGTCCCAGGCAGGTGTTCAGGCTGAGAGATGTTTATTTGAATTCTGCTGACGAACAAACATCACTTGATGTGCCTCACCTGCACCCCCTAGCGTCCTAGACGGCAATCGTTGACCGCGAAACAACATCTGAAATTTCTACTGAGGGACGACCTGTCCTCAGCACGCCTCACCTGCACCACCTCATCGATCAGAGAGGTGTCGAGGTTGCCAGGAATGAAGCCTGCCCCGATCCCCTGGATCTTGTGGGCGCCAGGGGCCCCGCCTGAGATGACAGGGCTCTCTGTTGGCTCCACTGCCACAATCTGCAGGAGCCACAGAAAGCTGTGTTGACAGGACAGTGTGAGAACCTCGTGAGATGACGCAGATGCCCCGTGAGCCCAAATCCCAGTGCAGCTCTCTGCCAGTGTTCATGGTCTGCTCCCACAGGCAGTGCTGTCTGCAGCATGGCCCTGCCTGCCCCGATGCATGCAACAAATGGCAAATGACTGCCTGCAACCCACCTTGATGTTGGGATTCTGCTCCTTCAGGTAGCGCCCAGCTCCTGAGATGGTGCCCCCAGTGCCTACCCCAGCCACCAGGACATCAATTTTGCCTGCGGTCTGCTCCCAGATCTCTGGCCCTGTCGTCTGATAGTGCACCTGAAGGCACAGATGGCAGCTTTTGAGGGCAGCCTTTCCAGGCATCGTATGCAACAGCCCTGTTGCCTCTTGAGGGTGCACCTGGCAAGTCATGCACAATGTTGGGGGAGCAAGCAACATCTCCATAGGCCCCAGTGCCTTAAAGTGCCTCTGGGTGTGGAGACATAGAAGCTCTTGAAGCCCGCTGTGTCAGTGCAGCGTACAGGGCAGCAGGTGCAGCTGCGGAGGTGCATGGACACTTGGGGGTTTGGCAGCAAAACGCACAAGGTACTGTTGAGGTCCCATCTCTGAGCCTGGGCAACTGCTGTTTGCGAAAACAGAAGACACTGTATTGCACACAGAGCAGAACAGCACAACTGCAACGTTGGCACTGTGTTCTTGGGAGGCGCTGGCACCAGTGCTCTGTGCGCGCACCTTAGGGTTGGCAGGGTTCTCAAATTGCTGGAGCACAAAAGCGTCTGGGGTTGCAGATGCAATCTCTTCTGCCTTCAGGACAGCGCCCTTCATGCCTGCAGCACATGTACAGCTGTACAACGCTGGACGCAACAACAGCATGGTAATTTTCAACGACCGCCTATCTGTAAAGGTGTTCTGCCTCTGTAAAGGTCAGCCAGCACCAGCTTTGCCCGCAAAGGCCACACCAGACTGGAGTCTAATGCAGGGTGCTGAGTCCTCCCTCTTGTGGCAGGATGGCCAGAACCAGCCCTGCCCGCAAAGGCCACACCAAAGTGGATAGTGTAAGAGTGCATCCCAGCCCCAAGACTTGCCTGCGCAGCTCAGTCAGCTCCACCTCTGTCGTGAACCTTCTCAGCCACATACCAATGCAGGGCGCAAGGTGCAGCAGGACGTGCGTGGTAGGTGCCCAGCATAGTCTCAGGGTTCTTAGGTCACTCATTGCATGCGCTGCCTCCAGAGGCCTCACCAACATGGACTCCAATACAGGGCGCCGGCACAGCTCCCAAGGTCTCATCCTTCGTAAAGCAGCCAGCACCAGCGCTGCCCTCAAAGGCCCAGCGCAGACTGACATTGCAGGGTACACAGTGCCAGCATTGGCTTACCCTTAGCAGGGTTGGTCACCACCAGCTCTGCTTCAGAACCCCTTAGCAGGATGCCAATGCAGGTTGCCGTCAGGTTGCTAGCACAGCTCCAGGAGTCTCACCCTTGGCAGGATCAGTCAGCACCAGCTCTGCACCAAATGCCCGCAAGAGTATGCGACGCTCCAGAGACATGGAAGCCGGCATGGTCAGCACCCTGCAGGGAGAAGCCGAAGCTGAGGGCATATGTGCTTCAATGTATCTGTGCTGTCTTGAGGGGGAGATGATGTTGAGGACGTGTGCCCAAGCGAGTGCAAGTCCTCTCTTGTGTGGGCTTGATGCTTACACGAGCATGGTTGGCACCCCGCACTCACAGCCAGCCATGGCGGCCATGGATCATCGCCGCATACAGTGTGGCATGTGACAGGCACATGGAGTGCAGAAGCATGCTGGCCTGCAGGAGCATGCTGGCGTGCCATGATGGCTCCATGACAGGCAGCCGCGGGTAGAGACAAGTTTGCCATGGCCATAAGCTGCAGCATACACAGCACTTGTACCCCAGCTGGGATATGGCACTAAGCAGCTGGCACCCCAGGTGTACAGCATGACAACAGCCAGGCAAGAAGTCAATAGCTGATGCCATGAAGGGAGCACTAAATAAGCGGTGCAATAGTGCCAGCACGATTATGGGTAGGATGATGGTGAGCCACTCACAGCTTGTAGCCCTTTGCGGCCGCCACAAACGCCAGGCCGATGCCGGTGTTCCCTGAGGTAGGCTCCACTAGCGTGGTCTGCAGCCGCAGAATTATGGGATGTGAGGCCTGATGTGTGGAGGGCAGCTGTGCTCCTCAACTGCAGCTGAATGCCACAATCTCTGAGGAGGGCTCCACCAGCGTGCTCTGCAGCACCAGCAAAGGGGCTATCTACCTGCTGGATGGGATGCAATACTTCATTGCTCCCCTTGGGATCTACCCAGTGCCTTATGGCTGTGGCAGCAATGTGGCTGGTCACACCATCCCTTTCATGAGGCGGCACCCTGCCCTGCTCCCTCAGTGAAGCCCTCACTACATATGGGGCCTGCCTGGAGCCCTGATGGCATGAATCCTCTAAGCATCGCTGCACAGCATCAGTGCTTCGGCCCGCAGCGCTCTCCTGCCTGATGTGCCAGGCAGCTCTGCATCACTCAGATACCCATGAGAAACCCGACTGTGCACAATCAATGCTTCTCTGCTTGGCTCCTGACCCTGCCTGACCAGACGCCCCCAGGTTGCTCTGCATCTTTGACCAAGCTGCACCCTAGATGGGTTCCACACTTGTACCACCCCAGCCCAAGGTCTTGCCTTGCCCTGCGTGCCTGGTATACCACCCGCTTGTTCAGCATCATGCACCCCACAAGCAGTGGCTTGACAGATGCAGCACTGCCCATTTTGCAGTCCTGTGCCCAAACCAATGAGGAGCGAATGTCCCTGTCACTGACGCACTGCCTCTGCTCAGCATCTGTGACTGTAGTGCACCCACTGCAGAGCTTGCTTCACCTTGCCCAGCCTGATGTGCCGCCCCTCTCCAGCACCTGCCACTGCGCTGCACCCAAAGCAGTGCTGTCCTCACCTTGCCCGGCCTGATGTGCCCTGCCTGCTCAGCATCTGTGATCATGCTGTAGCCGATGCGGTCCTTCACGCTGGCGCAGGGCTCCATGAACTCCAGCTTGGCTGCGATCTTGGCCAGGGAGCCCTCCACCGTCCTATGCAGGTAGACCATGGGGGTGTTGCCTGCAGCAGGGTGTGCACAGCAGGGTCATTTGCTGGCAGTGGCAGCCGCGAGATGCAGGCAGACTGACAGCTCTGAGGGCCTGCCTCCTGCCCACACCACAAAGAGCCCTCTCACATGCTGCTCCATTGTTATCTTGTTGAGGAACCCCCACTGTGCCGAGCAGACAGACCATCGGGGCCTGACCTGCAGCAGGGGTCATGGAGAGCAGTTTGCAAGGTCTGCACCTGCAGCTAGGGTATGTGGCAGGGTTCCTGCTGACATCGTGGGAAGCCCTGCCACATGATGCGGGGCTGCAACCCTGGCGACAGTGCCCCAATCGTGCCATGCAAAGCCAGGATTGCCTGCAGCACAATCCCTTAGATGAGAGCCATGCGGCAGTGGGGTGAAGCCTGCAGCAAACGCCAGGGAGACTGCCACATGCTGCACGGCTGCATTTTGGGCCCTCCGCTGTATGACGCGGGTCTACAAGCAGGTGGCGCCTTGCGGCAGACTCCAGCGGGCCGTGTCTGCTTCTGCCAAGGCAGTTCCATACAGCATCGGTCCTGCATGGGGGACTGGCTTGCAGCAGACGACACAGAGAGCCCAGTCACAGGCTGTGTGACGTGAGAGACCAGGCTGTTCCCTCAGCAGGCCCTCATCAAGCCCTTCCCAGCCCCTGCTGGGAGAGCCACTCTGCAGACATGACACAGAGGGCATGCTGCTTGGCCTGAGCACTGGCCAGCTGCCTCTCCAGGTTAAAGTGCGATGATGGGCATGCACCCAGTGCCTGCATGGCATGCAGGGGCGGCCACTCCACATCTTGGCGCAGAAGCGACGTGCTCCAGGGCCGCATGCTGTGCTGTGCAGCATTGGGCCCCTCCAAGTCACCACGAGGGGCCGTGCATGGCGGCTCAGGGAGGCGTAAGCATGATGACTGCCACCAGCTCAGTAAAGCAGTGCAGCTCGACAGATTGTGTTCAGGGCTGCCGGCAAACAGCATTCACGTCCTGCCTCCCTGTGCTGCCTGGACTTCTCTGTGGCATGGCACAATGGGAGCGAGCTCGCAATGGATACAGCAGCCCTCATGTGGCACCCACAGCTGGATCACCCCAGCAGGGGGGCCTGACAGCACACCTATGAGCTGACTGACGTCTCCTGCAATCCTGGTCTCTGCCTGAGGTGGCGCCGCAACCGCAGCATATACATTCACTGCCCTCTGGCGGTGGCAGGACTGGTGCCTGGAGCGTGGGGCAGTGTGCAGTGCCTGGCGAGCCTGCAGGGAACAGGAGGGGTGAGCCTGGCCTGCTCAGGAGGCTGGATGTTCTGCATCAGGCAAACACACACCGGCAGGACATGACAGCCCACCAAGCCCATCTGCTGTCTGTTCAGGACATTCATGCTGGCCAATGCAGAGATGTGCACGTGTTGACGTGCTTCCCCTTTGGGTTCTTTCGTAGCTCAGGTAGGTCAGCCGGCTCTAGTAATAGGGGCCTTCCATACTCCACAGAACAGTCAGGGGACATCTTCCCCACCGGATCGGCAAGATGGGCCGTCGGCCGGCTCGCTGCTACAGGTAGGAACCATGTCTTGGGTGGCATGCTGGCCATGCTGCCTTACGATGGCACCCAGCTTCGTGGCGTGCAGCCAGCTCTGCAGCCAGCTCTGCGCCTGGAGCTGCCTGCACACTGCGCTGTGCACCTGGCTGACACTGGGGGCCATGAGCTGCAGGCAGATCAAGAACAAGCCTTACCCCAAGAGCAGGTACTGCCGAGGTGTGCCAGACCCCAAAATCAGGATCTATGATGTTGGCGCTAAGAAGGCAGCTGTGGAGCAGTACCCACTCTGCGTGCACATGGCCAGGTCAGTGGCGCACGACGCAGCTGCCCAGCGCAGCTGCAGCAACCGGCATTGCTGGAAGACTGGCAGGGCCCCAGCTGCTGCCAGCTTCAGGGGCGCCTCAGCCTTCATGGGAGGCCTGAACAGCTGCAATGGCCTGCTCAGCAGAGGCGACCTGCAGCTGACCAGTAGCAGCTGCGGCGATGGAAACGATTGGAGACCGCCCTGCAAGCAACGCAGCACATTGCAGGGCACTGCAAGCGCGACCCTCCACAGGTCTTGGGGGGTTCTGCTGTGCCAGTGCCCAGGCACTTCAAAGGGCCCTTGGCAGCAGCAGGTGTCCTCTGGGACGCACCCATGTCTCCCTGACAACCAAGCCCCTCCTGCCTGCAGTCAGCGTGGCTGCAGCTGGCAGGCACATGCCAAAGGTATTCAGCGCCCTGCTTGGCTCACCGTCTGCCTTCCTGTGTGCAGTTGGGAGAAGGTGTTGGCGGCATCCGACGCCGCCCTCGCACTCTGCATGCGACCTGCTTCCGCTGACCTGCCCTGCTCTGCAGCTAGGCAACACTCAGAGGCCCCCTTGCGGCATAAGCTCATGCCTGGTTGCAGGCTGCTTCACCCACACGCACCTCAAGCAGGTCCCCAGCTCACGCTGCCCACTTGGCGCCCTGCAACTATAGGGCAGCTGCAAACTCAGTGTGTCCTCAAGAAGCCCTGCAGGCGGCCTGCATTGCTGCCAATGTGTGCATATGCTCCCTGCCTGCAGTTAGGAGAGGGAGCAGGTGTCCTCAGAGGTCCTGGAGGCTGCTCGCACTGCTGCTGATATGCCCATCTCCTGTTGCTGACTTGCCCATTCCTGCCTGCAGTTGGGGAGGAAGAGCAGGCTTCTTCAGGGGCCCTGCAGGCAGCCTGCACAGCTGCCAGTATGTTCATCTGCGTCTGCTGACCTGCGCTCCCTGCCTGCAGTTGGGAGAAGGAGCAGGTGTCCTCAGAGGCCCTGGAGGCTGCTCGCATTGCCGCCAACAAGTACATGGTGAAGAACGCCGGCAAGGACACATTCCACCTGCGCATCAGGTGAGCAGCCAGTGCTGCCGGTGGTCAGCCAGCGCGGCGGGTCAGAGCTCAGGGTCTTGCTGAGCACTCCAGCAGCATCTGAGCTGGAGTCGAGGCCTGGCGCCCGGCCACCTCTCACTCCACTGCTTGGGCCTGTGCTTCGGCCTGTTGCAGTCAACCCTGTTGCCGCTGCTGCACCTCTTCTGCAGCAGCCTGCGTCAGTGCTGCCTGAAACTGGCAGGGCACCTCTGCAAAGAGGTGCAACACTGTCGCAGCCTGCGCGACCGCACTCCATCTTTGACCTGGCGCCCAGACCTCACCAGTGACACACTGCCAACTTTCCGCATCACCATACTGAGGGTTCCCCACAGGTCATGGGTGACACAGCTCCTGCCCCTGCCTGCTGTGCATCCTTGTCATGTGCAGTGACATGGCCCCCAGCCCTCATCACTGGACACCAGCCCTCATCACTGACACAAAGCCTGCCCCTGCCTGCAGGGTGCACCCCTTCCACGTGCTGCGCATCAACAAGATGCTTTCCTGCGCCGGCGCTGATCGCCTGCAGACTGGCATGCGTGGTGCCTTTGGGAAGCCCCAGGGCCTGTGCGCCCGCGTGGCGATCGGGCAGATCCTGCTGTCCATCCGCTGCAAGGACCAGCATGTTGCAGCGGTGAGCGCTGGAAAACCTATCCCCCAAAAGCACAAATTTTGTTAGGGCGACTTTGAAGCAGCCAGCTGCAAAGAGCTTGGTGCTTGTGCGCAGCCTTGTGGTATGGTGAATTCTGATACAGGCAGGCTGAGTTGAGCTTTGTGGGCCGTGAATCTTTTGGCTACTTGCAGGGCAGATGAGCCTTGTGGTGTGCTTGCATAGCTCTTCTGCTGCCCATTGCTGCTGTTTTCGGGCTTGAGGTCTGGGAAGAATCCTGGTGGTAACAGATTTGCTGTCTGCTGAGCTACCCTGCTTGATGGGCATGTGCTGTGTAAGGGTGGGTCTCCGCTAACTGAGCTCCACCTTTCTGTTGCAGGCCCAGGAGGCAATGCGGCGGGCAAAGTTCAAGATTGCCGGGCGCCAGAAGATTGTGGTGGGCAGGAACTGGTGAGCAGCCTGCCAGCTTGTTGACTTCAGCCTGACGTAGAGTGTTGGTAACAATGTTGAGGGAGATTTGCGCAGCTTGTCTGCCGCCAAGCGCAACAGGGCAGCACTGCTGCAGCAAGAGGTGCCTCGGCTCTGCTCTTGTGGCTGCACCACACGGTTGGCTTGTCTCGTGCAACCCTAAGGCTTGCTGCAGTGCATGGCAGCCCCAAGCATGTCTTGAGCCCCCTGTTGCCTTCTCCTCGTTGGCTGACCCCTGCCCGCCTGCCTGCAGGGGCTTCACCAAGTTCTCTCGCGATGACTTTCTGGCATGGAAGAAGGAGGGCCGGCTGGTGAACGACGGCGTCAATGCTCGCCTGATCAGCAACCATGGCAGGCTACACCTCAAGCGCCCAGAGCACCTCTTTGAGACCCCTGCCATGGAGGGCAACAGGCCCCTGCACACAGAGGGGTGAATGCCTCTCACACGAGCCATATGCATCTGCAAAGCTCAGTGAAAAGGACCACTCCTGCCCCATTGAGACCTGGAAGCCTTTCACGTGTGCTGCCCTTGTGTAACACCCAATGAAGGCGCAGTCAGCAGCTCCACTAATCTCCGGAGTTCCAGTCAGATAGGCGGATGTGAGTCAACGGCGCTGTGATCAGGATCCAGGACCACTGGGCTCTGGCAGCAGGCCCATGACACTGGCTGGCACGGTCCTGAAGCTGCTGGATGGCTGGCCGCTGCACAGGGTTCCCAGCTAACCGCACACTCCCACCTCTCCAGCACAAGGCTGTGGAGTTTGTAGCCCCTGAGACGCTCTGGCGTTCCCTTCCGGTGCATTGGGGTAGGACCGGAGTTCCGTCCCTACCCACCTGAGTTGGAATGCTGAGGAGTGGACTGAGGCAACTGCTCAAAAGAGATGGAGGTCAGGGTGAGTCCAAGGGCGCATGCGCCTGGCAAAACCTCTCTCCCACGGGCAACGCTTAAGTACCAGCACAGGCCGCAGGGTTCACTTTGAGCTCACCAGCCTTGCCAAATCACAGGAGAGCAGAGTGCGAAAATATGCGCTTGCTGATCAAGCAGAGGAGGCCCTTGTGCATGAGAAATTCAGGCATCGCATCACTGGGTCCCCACCCCTCGCTGCTTTTCGTGAAAATCCCAGAATCACAGCTGCCTGCAGGCGAGGCAGCAGCTTCAGAGGCAGCAGAGAGGGCTGTGCCAGGGAGTCCACTAGACTCTGACTACCCCAGGTCAGAGTAAGCAAGCACGCTGCTCTGCAGCGCCCGTGCAGCACAGAGGCGGGAACCTTTGGGTGGCATTTGATGCGAGAGCCATGCCCCTCTGTCTGGCATCCGGTGCATCTGCGATTGGCGTCTGGTGATTCATGGCGGTGACCCCAAACCCTCCCAAAAGGGCAGCTTGCCTTTCACGCCTGATCCACATGACCGGGTGCTCCTCGTGCCACAGCGCAGCATGCCTGGGCTGCCCCCTGGAGCCTGAGAGCCGGCCTGGGGGACCGGTCTGCCTCCTGTGAGAGTGATGGCGGCCAGCTGGGGCAGTGCCACTTCTGGGCTGCGATGCAGCACAGGTGGCGCTGCTCGCTTGGGGCTGCAGGCCTGCTGGGAGTATCCCCTGTGATGAGAGTGTCCCCAGCTGGTGCAACCCTCACAGGTGCACACTGTTGGCAGGCCTGTGGCCTCAGGCGACCAGCAAGGTCTGTCAGCTTCCGGGGCCTGCAGCCCAGCATGGGATACTGGCTGCCATGTCTGTTCCCAGGCTTGGGGCCGCCCTGGCAGCATCACAGTGGTGCACTGTCCCAGCATTGCCGCTCAGGTCTTGCAGAGGCCCCGGTCTGCTGTGTGTCAGCCTGCTGCGACATCTCGTGCCAGCAGCAGGTGGATGGCTGGTGGGGCTCGTGGCGAGCCTTAGGGCCCTGGTGCCCTGCGCTCGCTGCAGCTCTGCCCATGGGGGAGTGCTGCACAGTGACCCGCTGCAGCACACCCTGGCCCTTGTGAGAAACCCTCGCCCCTGCTGCCAGCAACCACCCTGCGGACTCAGCTGCGGCGCTGGGGCCTCTTGCTGCACTTCCAGCTCTCCTGTGCTGACAGGCCCTGTTCCCCTGGCTGCAGCCGGGTGCCCCCGCCGTCTTATGAGGAGGAGCTTCCCCAGCAGCCGCAGGAGGTGCAGAGCCAGCAGCAGCTGGCCTCAGCAGTGCGGCATCTGGCGACACAGGTCAGCCCGGGGAGGGCTTGGCTGTAGACAGTTGTCAAGCTCGGTGCGGTGCGGTGGGGCAGCGGATGGCGCCACTGCTGGAAAGGCGGTTGAAGTGCAGCAGTGCTGAACGCATGGTACTGTTTTGTGGCCAGGCTGTGGTAGGCCTGCCAGAGCAGCAGCACCCGGATGTACCTGCCTGTGGTCTTTCTTTCCAGAAGAAGTTGTTGGGACGAGGTGGGGGGGCTGAGCAGGCGCGCAGGGCAGTCTGGCAGGGCATCACCTCGCACTGCCTCCTGCCGTCAAACTGCAGTCCTCCTTGCATGAAGCTTGGCTGGGTGCATGCCATCCAGGAGTCTCTGAGTGCTGGACGGCACAGTGCTGTAGGGGCAGCTGCGGTGCTCTCCAACGCTGCATGCCTGTGACAGGGTGCAGCCCCTTATGGCCGGACGAGGCACCATGACTGGCAGCCTAAGCGTGCCTGCATGCACTCTCCAGGCTGCCACTCCGCTGCCTGCTGGGCAGGACACGATGGCCGCTCACTCGCCTGCCTGCCCAGGCTGCCACATGCCTGGGTCTGCCTGTCTCTGCGTGCTGCATGGCTGGCGCCGGCTGCAGTGGCCTGTCTGCACAGGCTGCCACCTGCCCGCGCCTACCGGTCTCGTGGCACAGAGCTGTACCTTTCCCGTATCTCTGCCTGCCTATGGGGTCATGAACAGTGCCAATCTGCCCTACCATGCCTGCCTCTGAGAGCTGCACAGGATACCTGGCTGCCTGCCACCTGCACAGTGTGCCTCTGCCCCAGACGGCCAACCCTGCAGGCCTGTCATGCACACTAGCAGCGAGCGAATTGTGGCCCCATATGACTGGGCATATGTGGATAGGCCATGTAGGGCTACATGTGTTTGCTGGTCCCATCCTCCCCACGTGACTGGGCATGAGAGGATTTGCAGCCCCATCATGACTGTCTGTTGATGAGAGCCTCATGGAGGAAGAATACGCATGAGTCAGCATCATGACCTGCTGCATCAGCCAGGCCCCAGCCACCGGCATCGGGCCGCCTGAGGCCTCTTGTACATTCAGAACGCTGGGCGTTGGGTCTGATACCCCAGCTGCGGCACTGCGGTAGTGCTGCAGGCAGCTCTGCCTGCTTTTGGTGGGTGTTGGTGCAGCAGGAGTCCTGCAGCAGTGCTGTCCTGAAGCTGGCCGCTGGCCTAAGGCCCCCCTGCCTGGGCGGCTTGCAGGTACTGCAGACCATGGCATGTTTTCCAGTGGGAGCGGCCAGCAGAATGCCACCATCACACAGCAGCAGCTGCCCTCTCATGCTCCGTCCTGGGCCCCTCCTCCCTGCAGGTGATCCGAGCCCATGGGACGCGCCAGAAGGAGCACGCCGTGCTCAAGCTGTACGCTGTGCTCTCTCAGGCACAGTTTGTGCAGCACCGCGCCAGTGAGTGGGAGGCGGCCTTTGTGGGCCTGCTGGAGGTCGGCGTGTCGCGCTTCCTCAAGCACGCCGCCGGCGTGGTCATCAGGAAAGACAAGGGGTTCAGTAACATGGTGAGTTGGGCTTGGAAGAAGGGCAACACATTCAAAGGATTGTGTTCTTGCCAACTGTTCTCGTGTGAATTTCATGGGTTTCACGTGTTGAAATGTGAGTGGAGGCAGATCTCATGGGCCTTTTTGGGCGTTGGTGCGTCCCTCCTCCCCAAGCGTGCCGCTGCCATGGTCATCAGGGAAGACAAGGGGTTTGGCAATATGTGATGCAGAGTCAAAGGCATGCTGGCTCTTCATGGGTTCTGTGTCATGTTGGGAGGAGTGCATGGGAGGCAGACCTTCTTGTCCCAAAGCACATGGCCGAACTGGGCCTCTGCATGCTGCTAGTGGGTGGCACGCCAAGAGGCCTCCAGTACGGCATAGCAGGCAGAATCCAAACTCTTCTGACAGGGCCTTGTATCTCATTATGTGTTTTGGAGAACCACAGCTGCCAGCCAGGCTGACAGCCACTGCATCGGTTAGGTTGAGCGGTCGCTGAAGCTGGAAATAGCGGAGGTTGGCAACCTTGCACTTCTGCATGAATTGACTGACAGAGTGGTTGCAGCCAGCCTGGCAGGGCTGCCAAGCTCTGCTGAGCAGGCACTCTGTCTGCAGCCTATGCTAGATGCCATCTGTGACAGGGGCTTGTGTCTCGTCGTATGCAGGTCAGAGCCATGGCTGCAGCCATCTTGAAGATACTGACGCGGTGGCTGGAGCATCAGCTGGCAGGCTCCTCTCCTGTGAAGCCGCTCGTGGCTCAGGCGCTCCAGAAGATTGCACAGGATGCGCTGCCCCGCTCAGAGCGTCGAGGGAAGGACCCCGGGCAGAATTCCATCCCAGGTGTGGGTCTGGGTCTTGTGGCTGCAGGATGGCTGTGCCGAGTCTGCAGAAGCGCCCAGCATTGCTGCAGCGCATGGCTCAGGAGGCTTTGCTGCGATGCCCATGCAGCTGGTTGGCAGGTGTCAAGCCTGGGGTCTGAGGCATGTCAATGGGGTGCCCTGCACGCAGAACGGCAGATGAATGTCGGGAGCAGCTGCCAGCTCAGCCAGTTTCATCTGCCTGTCACGGCAGCCCAAGTGCTGCCAGAGAGATGTGCCGGGCGGTGTTGCATGCTGTGCAGCTCACTGCAGAGGCAGCTCAGAAGTCAGGAATGGGTCACCAAAGAGCTTGCGCAGCGCCTGGCCTACAGGAGTCTGATACCGCCTCTTCTCAGCGGCCAAACACACCTGGCTGGCCCATGCAGCAGCCCTGTGGCTTTGGTAGCCTGCAAGAGGCCATGACTCTCAGAATGTGCTCCTGTGGCCTGGCCCGCCTGGTGTGCCTGTTTGGCAGCCTTCCGGCCTTGGCAGCCTTCCGGCCTTGACAGCCTTCCCGGCCTTGGCAGCCTGCAAGGAGGCGAGGCTCATGGCCGATAAACCCCTGCCTTGACACTGCTGCTGCAGGCTCCATGCTGGATACGGGGTCCCTGGTGGGCCTGCTGGACTCGAGTGCCAACCATGGCTCAGCAGGGACAGCCCGCGAGTCCTCCCTGATGGACTCAGGCCTCCTGGGGACAGCCATGGACACCGGTCGTCTGCAGGCGCTGGTGCATCAGTCCCCCGGCATGGGGGAGGGCGTGATGGGCACCCACCACCTCAACACTCAGCACATCAGCTCCCTGGGTGAGCCTCTGCATCAGTCAGAAGGGCGTGATGGGCACCCACCACCTCAATGCCCAGCAAATCAGCTCCCCAGGTGGTGCTCTGGTGCGTCCCATAGCAGGGCAGCGCGTGATGAGCACCCAGTGGCTCAATGCCCCAACCCATCAGCTTCCTAGGTGGGGCCCTGAAAAGCGTGTTAAGTTTCTGTGTGTTTCGGGGGTTACATTCTGGGGCCTGGGGCAGATGTGTGTGCGTTGTGGCGCCCAGCAAATGAACCAGGCTGCATTTGAATGCTCATGCATGACTCTGAGGTGCAGACACGTACCAGATGCACTTTGAGCAGATGTGCCTGCACCACCTAAGGCAGCTTGGGTCTGAAGGAGCTTGACAGGACACCTGGCTGAGGCACAAAGAAGAAGAGGCCCTGCACAAGAGTTGCGTTGTGCTTGACTTGCGCTCTGCTTGGCTTGAGCTGCCACCTAAGATGAGCTCAGCAAGTCACCCGGCTGGGGCCCAAGAAGAAGGAGAAGCCCCTGCACCACACACCTCTTATTGCAGGCAGCGGCCTTCATCCTGCTTGACTTGCGCTCTGCTTGATTTGCGCAGCCGCCCCACTCTGCAGGCAGCGCACTGGACACCGAGGACGTGGCAGACCAGATCCGGCAGCACCGCGGGGCCATTCGGGCCGCCTTCTGGCTGATCAAGGTGGGACTGTAAGAGTCAAAGTCCGCAGGGTTGTGAGTCAGGCCATCTATTTCTTTGGCAGCCATGCTCGGTTGCTCTAGATCATTGTATAGCCAAGCCTGCACGCTTGATCATAAAGGGCTGTCTTTGCATTTGGTTGCGGTACTTTGGGGTACTCCTCAATGGTGAGAAGCTGCCAGCATACATACCGCGCTTTGGCGTCTGCCAAGCGCACTGTTCGTGGTGGCCTGTGCACAGTCTCAGGGACAGTGGCATTGACCCGCTTGCCATCTGCTGGCCACAGGTGGGTCAGCTGGACCACCGGCATGCAGCATTGCTCTTACCTGCCCTCTGCCCGCCACGCGTGGATCAGCCAGACATGTGTTATGCAGTGTGGGGCATGTCCCTACTCGCCGTCTGCCTGCTGCAGGTGGACCAGCCAGATGGCTGGTACGCAGCAGCCTCCCTCATTGGCAGCATTGCCAGTCTGGGGGTGCCGCAGGCGCGTGCCATTGGTGGGGGCGGCCTTGTCAAGCCCATCCTGTGGGTCCTCAAGTCGGAGCTGCCTGAGTGCCAGGGGGCGGCAATGCGGGCTCTGTCCCACCTTGCACGGGAGCCGCAGGCTTGCGCCACGCTGGCACAGGTAGGTCAGGCAGCCTCTCAGGGTTCCAGCTGAATCTTGAAGCTCCCACTAACACGGCTTCTCTCAATATGCTTGTCTTGCATGCCTTGCCACACACGATAGTGACTCGTGTCTCTCATGCACTCCAGCCAGAGGCACAAGGTGCCCAGCATTGCTGACATGGGCTGCCTGCAGGCAGCACCAGCAGGGGTTCACAAAAGTGGCGACTGTGCCTGCTCACTTGCCTTCTTGGCTCACTCTGCTCTTGCAGCCAATGCGCCAGGCTCCTTGTCCGCTGGCTGGGCCTGCACCCTTCATGCATACCTGCCTGCCCGCAATGTCCCTGAGAAGCTGCTCACACTGCCGGTGCCGCTGCTGCAGCACGACTCATACCTGAAGGCAATCGCGAGGGCCCTCCACCGCGGCAACAGCGAGAGCCAGTTCGCCGCGGTGGTGGTGATCAAGTACCTGGTTGCTCACAGCGCCAGCACACATTATGTTCTTGCACAGGTGAGCCACCTGAGCCTTGATGGTGCATGTTTGCATGATGCAACCGATATGCACAGGGGATGCAGTTGAGACTTGGTTGGGTGCGTGTGTGCATTGCCTGATGCAATGTGGGTGCACAGGAGGGTCATGTGAGAATTGGCTGTGCCTTTGTGCATGACGCAATGTGGGTGCGACCCACTCCCTTGCTGACTTTGTGCGCCCACAACGTCAGCAAGGGATTGGGCTGCAGTGGCATAGCAGGCCACAAAGCCACATGATGCAGCAGCCACTCTGTTGTATGTGATAGCCACGAGTGCCCGGGCACGTATGGCAGCTGACCCCTCACAACCCTGTGACCACTGCAGGCTGGTGCCATCCCAGGCCTGCTCGCAGTCCTGAAGTACCCCCACAGCCCCCTGCACGTGAAGGCTGCGGGGGCCCAGGCCCTGAAGCAGCTCACTCTGGCCAGCCAGAAGAACCGGAACCAGCTGCTGACCCTCAGGGGACTCGACTGCCTGCTGCCCCTGCTGGCTCAGCCCTCGGAGGAGGTGCAGTACCACACTGCGCGCATGTTCAGGCACCTCGCGCTGGGGAGCCAGCCGGAGCACAGGGTGGCCGCGCTGCGGGGGGCTGTGCCCCTCACGCTGGCCCTGCAGGTGAGAGACACAGAGGACAAAGAGACTGGGAGACATAGAGAGAGGGTGTGAGAGAGGAGCCGTACTGACTGTGCAGGGATGTGACAATACAAGTCTTCACCTGCCCGGCTTCTTGGGACATGAGACCCTGCTGTGGGCGACACTGTAAGTGTTCTGACTGTGGTCAATCTCCTTGCTGAGCTCTGCTGACATCCCATCCAAGGTGACCCACCTTTGCATGCAGTGAGCTGCTGCTGTGTCGAGAGTGCAGTGTGCTGCTGCCCCTGTAGCAGCCATGCTGCAGAAGGTCATCCCCCACTCTGTGTCACTGTTCCCCAAAGTCGCTCACGCTCTGCTCGCAGAGCCCCTGGCCGCGAGTGCAGTATGCTGCTGCCTCTGCACTGGCCATGCTGGCAGAAGGCCACCCCGCGGTCTGTGAGTCCATCATGAGTCACGAAGGGCCCCAGGCTCTGGCAAAGATGCTGCGCTCCAATGTGGGCCACGCTCGCCAGGCTGCCGCAGAAGCCATGCAGGTGGGTCTGAATTACCCTGCCCATGGCGCTCAGTTCGAAAGCTCAACTTGCGCTGCTTTGTGGTGCTTGCTGGTTGCTGTTCGTATGGTCGCCATCACCTGACATTCACGCTGAGGCCCTGCCGCACTCCAATTGCACCAGGCCTGCAGAGGCTTCAGCAGGCTGCAAGCAATTGGCTTTTGGTGAATGTCGGCTGGGTTCGAAGCAGGGTGCAGCCATGCACCCTGAGCTGGCATGCTGCGACATTGGCAGGTTGCTATGGCAGGTTGCTACACCTGCAGGAGTTGCGGCACTGCAGCCTCTGCTGCAGCTTCTGGGGCTGGTGTCAGCGGTCCAAGGGCTTTCTGTGGAGTGCTCAGGGAGGAGAGTCCCAGTGTCTGCCAGCTCTGCCTTGGCCTGGGTACCAACCCCTCCATCAGCTGTGCGCTCGACTGCCTGCAGGCTCTGGCGGCTGAGGGGCAGGACTTGACGCCTGTGGTGCTCAACTCGCACATCCCCGCCATCCTGGTGCACATGCTGGGCTCAGGTGGGGGCTGTTGACACATACACAAGGGGCCCAGTGCAGCTGAGCTTTCTGCATCACAGCGGGCTGCTGCATTGCGTGCCTGTGAGCTGCAAGGTAAGCTTCACACTGTGAGGCGTGTGCGCAGGGACTTACTGTCGGACGTGGTGTCTCATGACACAGGCGTGGTCCCCACTCGCTGAGACTGCAAGCAGCTGCAGGCTGCAGCAGCACCGTGCCAGGCCACTTGCCTGGCTATGAGAAGCAGTCTCTGGCTGAGCTCCTTGCTGTGCTGACTGCTGCCATGTGCTGCCGCCTTCAGGCTCCCCCCAGCAGCAGACGGCCGCTGCAGGGGCCCTGCAGTCCCTCGCGCTCCAGGCGGGGCACCACACGGCCTTCATGCAGTGCGGCGCCGTCCCCGCCCTGGTCGACATGATGGGGCGCCAGCACGTCGCGCTGGCCAGCGCCGCCGCCGGCGCGCTGTGCAACCTGAGCCTGGGGTCCACCCAGGACAAGGTGGGCTGTGGCGTCTCTCTTTCTTCTTAGCCTGGCAGGTGGTACTGTGCAACTGACTGGGTCCTCTCGGGACATGGCAGAGTGTGCACTTCGAGCCTCACGTCCTCTCGGGACATGGCAGGGTGTACGCTTTCAGCCTCAGGTCCTTTCAGGAATTGGTGGAGTGTGCACTGTGAGCCTCAGGTCCACTCAGGACGGGGCGCTATGTAGGCATGCTGTGTAAGGCTTGCTGTGTGAGCGGAAGGCTGTGTATGGAGATGCCATGCAGAGCCTGGGGGCCACTCAGGGCGAGATGCTGTGCCGGCATGCTGCGTAAGGCTTGCTTTGTAAATGGGGTGCTGTGTAGAGCCTGGGAGCCACTTCAGACAGCAAGAATTGCGTCTGAGCCTGGGCTCCGCTCACCTGTGCCTGCAGGTGTGCATCGTGGAGCAATGCTGGAGCTGGCCTATAAATCCCATTTTCACTGTCTGCAGTCAGCAGCCCGCGTGCTGCTGCTGGGAGCTCTCAACCAGGTTGCTGCTTGGTGCCTGTGCTGTGCTGTGCGGGAATGGCCTGCAGGAAGGGCGCAGGAAGACTGACCCACACCTGCCGAAACTTGCACTGCAGGCAGATAGGTAGCAGAGGCAGTCACACTGTGAAGGGCTGATCCTGGACCCCTGCGCCTGTGCCTGCAGATGTGCATCGTGGATGCTGGAGCGGTCCCAGTCCTGATCGAGATCCTCTCGACGGCCCAGGCAGACGGGCAGTACAGCTGCGCAGCCACGCTGACCAACCTGGCCATTGCGGGGAAGCACGTCCGGCTGGCCATGATGGTGTGTGAGGTGGTCCCAGCAGCAGTCAGGCTGCTGCAGGCGGAAAGCTGGTGAGTGGTGGCTTGCTGCCGCACATCGGTGGGAGCAACTAGTGCGGACAGCGGTCGGTGCGTATCTGGGTGGCTGGCAGGCCGCTGCTGGAGTCTTGAATGAGACCGCAGTGACAGCGCGTGAGGCTGTGCCGACTACTGCCGGGCCGCTACTGGAGCTTTGAATGATACCACAATGTCAGCACGTGAGCCTGTGGTGGCTGCTGCCGGCCTGCTGTGGGCAGTGGGCTGGTGAGTGCTGTGGCTGCGATGGCTGCTGAGGAGGGGATCATAAGCAAGAGCTATGGTGGTCGGTGGCTGCCAAGATACTGCTGGAGTCACAGACAGAAGCAGCAATGATGGTGTGTGAGGTTATGTCGGTCATTGGTGGACTCCCGCAGGCCGCGGTGAGTTGAGCATTGCAGCTCAGGTGTTGCCCAGGTGCAGGGCCTTCTGCTGTTATAGAGGGTTGCAGTTGCAGCCAACAAAATGATGTAGCTACCTCCTGTCTGACTGGTGTTCCAGGGTGGCCACTGGCGAACCAGGTGGCGTGCTGCAAGGGCAGGCTTGGTGCCTGCAGCTACCATGCAGACAGCAGCCCATCAAAGCCATGTACCAGTGGTGGGCAGGCGTCCTGCTTGCGCGAACAGCACCTGCTAAAGTCTGTGTGCACATGGTGGTGCAGGTACTGCCGCATCATCGCTGCGGAGCTGCTGAGCCGCCTGGCGCTGGATGCTGAGCATCGCCAGATCATCGAGTCGGCCCACGCAGTGAAGCCGCTTTGTGAAATGCTTGGAATGCGTGCCCCTCAGCAGGTGCCCTTCCTGTTCTTTCTTTCCCTTGCCTGCCAGCTCTCCTCCAGGGGGGTCCTGCTTGCGATGCACACCCCTCAGCAGCTTGTTGATGCACTCAAATTGGGTGCACTTGTTGGCTTTGACTCAGCTGCCACAGTCAAGCCGCTCTGTGACTGACTGCCATGAGCGCCCTGGAGCAGGACATGCACCCCTCAGCTGCAGAATTGCTCTGTCTGCCGTCCTTTGGCGGCAGGCTTAGCTCAGCTTCTTGGATGAGTCAGCTCGCTTGCCTGGCTGCTCCACCTGCCCAGCAGTGCTGCTGCCATGTCTGTGTACCATGCAGATGCACCTCATGGTGCCCTCTGGCACTGGCTGGTCACCTCTTGCTTGGTCTGCTGTGTTCAGCAGCTCAGATGATGGGCAGCCCAGGTCATCATCTTGCAGCTGCAGTGTGCAACCTCAGCCCGCCCCTGCCTAGCTGCCTGCAGACCCCCCCACCCCAGCCGCCAATAAAAATAATTATCCCCAGCTTCTCTGCTGGCAGACACCAGACACGATGTCTGTCATCAGCTCTGGCCGCCGCCAGCCTGACCACTCCTGGGTTTTTACCTGCCTGGAGGAGCCATTCAAAGTCTCTTGGAAACCCTTCTGGACCCCTGTCTGGCAGTGTCTGTCACATCTTTCTACTGATGTAATGCACTGATGTCCTTTCCACTGCAGGCTCTGGATCCCTCCCAGGCTGGTGCCCCAACCCACCTCGTGTACGAACGGGGGGAGGACGTCATCGTGATGAAGGGCTACAAGTTCTCAAGGGCCAAGCTGGCGGCCACAGCTGTGCTGGGCTGCCTGGCGTCCTCCCGGGGAGCCATCGCAGAAGTCCTGGCTCAGGTGGGGCATGCTTCAATCAGTTTACTGACGGGTTGATCTGTGCAGACGCCAAGCTGGGCCACATCGCTGCTGGGCCGTAAGGCAGGCTGTGTGTGAGCCAGGCTGACAGCTGCTGCAGCTTTGCTTTCAGGCTGCTGCTGCTGCTGCTGCTTGATGGCCTGGCGCCCTCCACTGTAAAGTGCTGGCCCCAGGTGGGGCAGGATTATTGAGGAGTGTAGTCATGCAGTCGCCACGCCAGGTTGTTGGGGCAGGTGATGCGCAGGCCAAGCTCGCTGATGCAGCAAGTCTGCTGCTGGGCCTGCTGCAAATGACGCTCCCTGTGCCTGACCCCACCAGTTGTCACCAGGTTTTAAGCCCCTGTCAGCTGTGTTGCTCTGCTTGGCATGTAGCACTTGTTGCTCGGCAGACAGCACTACTGGCAGGCAGCACTGGGTGCCCCCTCAGCACGTGTCAGTGTCCCCTGAGGTCACTGCACATTGTGCTAAACCTCAACATATTTCGTTTCTTCGCACCACTTTGCCCATTCAGCCTGCCAGGGCTCAGTAAAGTGATAGACAGATCGCCAGAACCTCAACGAGTGCACACCAAACAGTGCAGCCCGTCTGTACTAGGCTCCACACAGTGCTACACCTTAACAAGCTCACCGCACTGCCCTGCAGGAGCCCTGCTTTGATCACCTCCTGTCCCTGCTAGAGGTGGCTGGCCCCTACGACGCCGCCCTTGCAGCTGCCACGCTGGCAGTGGCAGCAGACTTCGGCGCAGATCGTGGGCAGGTGGGCTCCTTGCAGGGTTGCTCTGGGGTTGGTGGCGTCCAAGCCACCCATACATCATGTGTGTGGGGCCCACAGCGGCAGCAGCCACAGATCCAGGTGATGTCCGGGCATGTCGTTGCCGGCAAATGTGCTACTGATGCAGACCTTCTCCCCTGTTCGGGTGGAACAGTAAGTCATCTCGTTGATCAGTGAGGATTGTGCGCTGCCGGACTGCACCACTGCAAAGCGCACTTTCCTTCTGATTGTCGCCATGACTACGTGACCTTGCTGCGGCCACTTTGGGCGCAGACACCATGACTTGGGCTGCACAGCTGACAGCCTGCTGTCCGTGCTGTGTTTGTGCCGCTTCAGACGCTTCGCATGAAGGCTCAGGGTCCTGCCTTGCTCGGGACAGCTGCTTTGCTCGGGACAGGTGGGGCGTGCAGGCCCAGTCTTCGACAAGCCTTCTGCAGCTCAGGCTCCTGCCTTGCTGGGGATGGGGAGCGCATGCATGCCCAGCCTTTTGGGTATTTCACAGGTTTCCATGTGTGACACAATAGCAGCTTTGCTGTGGAGTTGCAGCGTGGCCATGCAGGTACCTAGTCACCCCAGCTGCTTTTTGATAAGGCTGCTTTGTGCAGATGGCCCAGCAGCACATCTACTGTGTCTCTCTCTGCTGAGTAGAGTAGTTGCGGCTCTGGAGTGTTCACACAATTACGGTTACAGGAGGGAGAGGCAGCTGTGACGGCACAACTCTACCGGTGCTCCGTGCTGCTGTGCAGGTGGTCTTGGCCCTGGTGTGCCTGCACACAGCCGAGTCCCCTGCTTGCCTTCCCCTCTCTCTGCATGACGCAGCCGTGCGGTCAGAGGCTGAACAGCTGCCCCATAACTGCTAACCGCCGGTCCTTGTTCTGTAGCTGGACACGGCCCTGGTGCGCAACATCACCGCAGAGTTCCCCGCGGGAGAGGCAGCCGTGCTGGCTCTGGCCTCCATGCCTCTGCCCTACCAGCCAGCACTGGGCAGGGAAGCCCTGGAGGCTGCAGCCAAGCGCCTGTCAGTCATGGCCCAGGAAGGAGACCAGAGGCTGCAGCGGGCAAGTCAGCGGGTGGGCCACGCGCTCATTTTAGCCACACAAGGTGAGGCGCAGGCATCTCATTTGCCTGTGGACCTGACAAATCGAATTGTCCTGCACTCCTGCCTGCCACGCTTTCCCCTTTCTTGCTGGCCTGGTGCAGCTGCATGTGGGCGTGACTCCAGTTGTGCCCCACGCGACTTAGCCCAGCGCCCAAGCAGAGACACCTGGTTGCAGGTCAGGAAGAGGCTGTAGATGAAAGCACCCAGATGCCCCGCTTAGACATCTGTCCCATTGTTGCGTACTGGGCCCAACAGGCTGCAGAGCTCCCCAGGGGGCACTTTGCAATAACCGCAAAACCGAGCGCCAATGTCTATGTGCACCTTTCTGGCACAGCTGCACCTTTGTAGTCAGCTGGAGGCAGCTTAGAGTAGAAGTGGGGTGCTGCCATTTGCATGTGGCCACGACTGGACATGATTTGTTCACGACACCACCTTTTTTTCCTCACACCATCCTTCTATATCATTTGCCTTGCTTTATGCCTTGCTTCGTGCCTGGCCATTGCCCCCAACTTAATGATGACTTTACACGAACTGTCAAAATTTGCTAGTATCAATGAAACATGTCCTACCGAATGTTAGGTTTGTTCCAAGCAAATTGGCAAAGAAATTGTTAAGATTACAGGTGGTACGGCGCGTAGAGCTGGTCAGCCTGACTGTGGGACCACAGCCTCACCCGCACTGCCAGCCTTGATGTTCTTGATCACCTGCACACAGCAGCATGGGATGGCTGATGGCTAAAGGCTGGACATAACTGATCAAATGCCCGGGCCAGACAGCTGGCAACACCCAGTGGCACAGTGCCGTCATAAGCAGGCCACAGGCTGGGCACAGCCCATTGGATGGGCAGAATGCGCATTCTGCCGGCCAACAGCCAGCTGGCACTGTGTTACCGTATGACGATGCAAAGAGTCAATGCTCTTCCTACGCGTGCACACTGCCACGACAGGCAACAGCCCACAGAGGAAGCAGGGAAGCGGCTGCCACACCCCCTTACCTGCCGCAGCATGAGGCTCTCCCGCTCCAATGTCTTCACTCGCTGCTGCAGCTGCTGAACCTGCTGCTCCTGCAGCAGCAGAGGATGGGACAAGGCATCAGCAGCAAATGATGAATCAGCAGCTGGCTTGCATGTAAAAAGGCAAGTACGAATGCACAGTGCCCAGCTGCAGCTGGCCACACCAGCTGCAAGAGTGAAGACAGGCTGTAAGCACGTTGCGGGATCCAGCAGTCGAGTGCCAGACAGTGACACTGCCTCTGGATGCCAGATTGGCATGTGAGCCACTGAAAGCAACCGCAGCTGCCACACACGTGTGCCAGCCTGATCTGGGCTGCCCTGTCGACACGTGTCTGATCTAGTCCCAGCGTGCTCTGCCTTCAAGGATACAAGGGAATAACATGTGTTGTGTCCCTTGCTTGTGGTTTTCTCCGCAAGCGGAAGCACAGCAATTGCTGTGCACCAGCAGCTGCAAGGGTGTCACCTGCAGCTGGTTCCGTTCCTCCAACGTCTGCACATAGTTCTTCTTTCGCTCCCGTGCCTGCTGGGCCGACACCCTGTTCCTAAGCAACCTGCAATGGCAGTTCATGCCACCGTCAGCAGGACACCACAGACGTTGCAGTAGCAGGCCAGCCCTGCCCAGCACCTCGGTCTGAAGACAGCTTGCCACTGTATGCACAAGAGTGCAGGGCCGGCTGCCTGAGTAGCAGTAAAGCGCCCTGGGCCTGGGATGAGGCTGCCATTGGCCTTCTGGGTCGTGACCCTGAGGCGATGACCACCAGCTTCCCGCACAAGGACTAAGCCAATGAGGCAATGCCTGAGCTGAGCAGGAAGTCGGGCGAGGAAAGGAAAAGAACCTGTGGCACCACAGTCAAGCCAGTTGGCCCCTATGCTACCCTGCGCTATTCCTTCAGATACTGGATAGCCAACAGCCAAGCTTCAAAAGCTCCAAAAGCAAATGCTCAATTTCAACAGCATGAGCACCTTGAACCTGCTCCCTGCTGAGACTACCTACAAGCAGCATTGCAATGCACAGAGGGGCAAACCCTATGCAAACCCTAGCCCCACCTTCCCAGCAGCTGTGTGGGCGCCCACACAACACAGTAAGTGCTGTGCACTGGCACCAGACATCTGCCCACCTTTTCAGGCGCTTGGCCTCTTTGTCTGCATCCTCCCGCGACTGTGGCACGTCATGGCTCTGCTCTGCAGCTGCCGCTGCCTGGTCAGCCTTCTTCCTCTTGTACCGGGCTCGCCCTGCAGCACAGGCAGCCCAGCTTGCAGCACACACGCCTGGAGCAGTTACTGAAGGGACCTTATCTTGCAGCGCACCACGGGGAGCAGACACACTGGCGTAGACCGGACCACGAGGTACCTGCAGGGCACCGCCAGGAGCACTCGTGCAGCCCCAACTGCAGCACATCGAGTGGACCAGACACCTGAGTGAGCTGCAGGTGCGCCCCTCAAGCTGTGCAGCGCGCCGGCAGCAATGCTCGCGCAGCCCGCTGCTCTGTCCCTGCAGCGCAGGCGGGCCAGCTTGCAACGCACTGCCTCAAGCAGATGCCAGCCAGTGCGAGCTGCTGCACCCCGCCCGCCCTGCAGCGCAGCGTCAGGATTGCTTAAAAAGTCTGCTGCTTGGTCTCCGCAGCACCGCAGCGCACCATGTGGAGCAGCCAGAGCTAGTGCTCGGCGTTCCCTGCAGTCAGGCAGCATGCCAAAGGGGCTGACAGACAGCACAGCATCCGGCACCCTGACTGGAAGGACTTTGAAAACTTCTGGTGCTGTCCTGCTTGGCTGCCATGCCGTCGTCCATCCTGCAACTGCAGGCAGCACAGCTCACAGCACGCTGCCTGGGATGACCAGCATGGTCCAGGAGGGCTGCCGCCTGGTCAGTTCCCCTCCAGAATCCCTGCTTGTTCTGCGCTGCTGCCAGCCTGCACTGCAGCGTGCACCAGTGGCAGCGCTGCCTGGCGCGTTCCACGGCCGCCATGCGGCCTGCTGCTCACCCTCTGCAGCACAGGCAGGCCAGCTCGCAGCTCACGGCCTGGAGCGTGCCACCAGCCTCCAGACAGGTCTCAACAGCAGAGACAGCCCAGCGTGCAGCGCAAGGGCTGAATGCGAGCAACAGGCCGCTGCTGTGCTCTCAGAGGCCTCTTCCAGGATTTGCATACATGCAACAGCCCTCGTACCGCTGCTGCAGTCTGAGAAGTGGCAGATGCACACACGCAACGGCTGTCACTACACTGCTGCTGCCTGATAGGCTGCCTCGCGCAGATGCGCACATGCAGCGGCGCTGACTACACTGCTGCTGCCTGAGAAGCTGTCTCCCAGAGATGCACACATGCCCCAGCCCTCACAACACCACTGCTGCTGCCAGATCAGACTCTGTCTGCAGATGCACGCGCGGTGCGGCCCTCACATCACGGCTGCTGCCCCAGCAGCCCGTGCCTGCAGATGCGCTCATGCACTGCAGGCCTTGAAGGGGCACCCTGCAGCGCAGCTTCGGGCACCGCTGGCTGCAACAGTGCTGGAGGCCTGGACACGCTGCTGCCTCCTTGCGGGAGGAGCGCCACTGGTCCAGTGGAGCTGCGCAGGCCGTGCGCAGGGCTGGGGTGTTGTATGACCTTGCGCAGCGCCATGGCATGGTACCTGGGTGCTCTGCGGCAACCCTGCCCTCCTCTCTGTGTGTGGCCGAAGGGTGCAAGCACTCTTAGCCCCGTTCTCTGGCAGGTGCCGCCCCCAGCAGCCGCATGCTACTGCCTGGGTGCAGCGCTGCAGCCGGGTACAGCGGCGGAGCCTGCGAGAACAGCACGAGGCGCCCCAGGTCCCTGTGCTGGCAGGGCAACCCTCCCCATGCCTGCTGCAGCCCAGTCTCACCAGCCATGGCTTTCTCTGCACGCTGCCTGGCCAACTCCAACTCCACTTTCGTCGCGGTGGACATCTGGGGGTGATGCTGCATGGACGCTGGGCCTGCACCATGGTCAAAATAGGGCCTCTGCAGGGTCCTTGCGCACGGCTGCTTGCAGAGGTGTGGGCCTGCTGCGACACGCATTTGGGCTTGAAACCATTCTCTGGCCATTCAGACTTGTCGGGGCCTGAAGCAAGGGGAACACACCAGGGTCCATGGTGGGCACAACGTGAGCCTCGTCGCTCATGTCAAGTGAGCTTGTTGAGGTTGGTCCGCCTTCCAGCTTCCAAGGCTCGTCTGAGAAGTCCAGCCTGCCGGCTTGTGTGTTCAAAGGCTTGATGAAGGTGTCTGGACGGGGGTGCGCACTTTTTGGGGCCTTTCAAGGGTTTAGTGTTACTTTGCTTCTTGCAATCTATGCCGGTGCTCTGACCAACATGAAGCTCGATCTGGCTTGGAACCTGCTGGTCCTGGTCCTTGTCTCCGTCGCATCGCAGGCTGCAGGACCAAACCCAGCTCCCGCTCAAAGCTTGCTGGTGGCCCCTGGAGTGGCGGAGCCGAGCATCAACGATGCTCTGCTGGTGCAGCCGCCGTCAGCAGGCAGCGGCTTCAGGGACTGCAACACAGATCCAACTCAGCAGGGCTGCACAACCAGCGGCCTGGTCTTAGTGCAGGCTCCCTTTGATCCCGTCACAGCGTGCCCTGACACTCCCCTGCTTGGATCTGGGCTGGACACAGGGTCAATCGCAGACCAGGTGAGATTTGACTTTAAGGCGTACGAGAGGACAGGCTTGCCTCCTGCTGCGGCGGGTAGCTGGCAGCATGCTGCTGCTGCCGCAGACTTTTTGAATGCTCTGATCGATTGGCAACTTTTGACTGCCAAGGCCTGCCCCCAGACGCTCGCCCTGTCCTGACTGTTTCTGCTGTGGGCACTGCCTTACCGTTGGAAGTCAAGTGCAGCAGGCAGTGACAGAGCCTGTTGCCTGCAGGTGTCCCTCTGCATCAATGCCATCCGCTCCAACCCTGATGCCTTTGCCTGTCAGTACCCTTGCAATTACACAGAGTGGCGCACCTCAGTGGTCAACCCTCCTCGCGGCACGCTGACGAGCTCAGGCACCAATGGATCGGTAGAGCTCACCAAGTGAGCCCTGCAACGAGCCAATGAGCGCTGGGCTGCTGGCTGAGGGTGCAGGCAGCCAAGTGTGGGGCAGTTTGTTCTGTCGTTTCCCAAGGCACTGCAGCCGATATAGGCAATCTCAGGCCGCCTCCAGTCAATACAAGGAGAGTTGACCCTCAGCAGGGCACGGCAGCGTAATCTGCAGCGTCACGTCACTGCTGCTCTGTCTTGCGGAGCCACTGTGGTTTTGCGAAGCCACTGTGACACGCGCAGAGGACCAGCACTGGAAGCCCATGCGGTGCTGCTCTGAAGTATGAGTCCTGTTAAGCCCCTGGGCCACAGCACAGTGCTTTATCCATCCAGAGCCTCATCTGACCAGTGTTGCTTTCTGCGCTGCCACTGTGGATCATGCTGACATCAAGGTCTTGAACCACCCTGTTCATGACGCACCGCTTAGGTGCATCCGTGTCACGGCTGCCCTGCAACCTTCTGCCTGTGTTATGCATCTGTGGTGCACCCTACACGGCCAGTGCACACCTTGTCTGCAGCATTGGTGGAGCGCTTCACACCGTCAACAGGTCAGACAATTAACCCTGACTTCACTTCGCTGAGCACTTTGCTGACAAGGCCACCAGCTACTGACCAGCCCTCATCATGTCTGCTGTGCAGTCCTGCTGTAGCCCAGACCTGAAGTGCAGGTACAACAGAACCATGTGCTGACCAGCACTTGGGGGCGTGGTCAAGCTGGCTTGCTTCAGTCTATATCTCACAATGAGTTTATACCTGTGCAGTGGCCTGATATGTCCAAGTGGCTGTTGCACGGCCCGTTGCAATCCACAGCCGCACACCTCGCTGACCATTACCCCAAATGAATGTGCAGTGCTGCCGTGGGGCACTCCGAAGACATGGGCATCAACAACTACTTTAGCCACGTGGGCTCGAACAACAGCACCTTACAAGACAGGGTGCAGGCGGCTGGCTTCTTGACCTTCCCCCTGGGCGAGAACATTGCTGCAGGCTACAACAGCGTCTTGGACACTGCGCTGGCCTGGATGTGGTGGGTGCACAGCGTGGCCTCAGTGGCCAGCACACCAATGTGCTAACAGGTGTCTGAGTGGCCTGGCGGTGGGAAATGTCACAGCATTCCCTCACTCAGCTGTGCCTGTTACCCAGACCAGAGCCACCCCAAAGTGCAGCTCACCAGATTGCCTTCTCTCTGTGATGGATATTGGATGGCGCACAGGCTCTCTCGTAACTTCAGGAGAGTTGCTGGTTCAGTATGTGCGCAGCCGTCCTGGTCTGAACAGTTGCACAGAGAGTGGCAGCATGCAGCGCCTGGTGCAGCTCTGATGCAGTCCGGGTTGCAAGCCAGGTGCTGCCTGCCGATCTTGGCTGGCGCAGCTGCTGTTCCTGCTAGGGCACAGGCACCCTGCGGCGCAGTAGACCAGATGCAGCTGCTGCCTCAGCAGATAGGATGGCAGCGCTGCCTGGTCCGTCAGCTGCACACCACGCAATTGCCAGCTCTGCATTCCTCAGCGCAGCTGACATCAGCACCACCCCTGCAGCAGCTGCAGCCCTGGCTCTTGCCTGCAGCTCTGATGGCCATCGAGTCAACCTCATGGGCTGTGGCTTCGACACCTTGGGCACTGGTGTGGCCATAAACGACACAAGCGCTTACAAGATCTACTACACCCAAGACTTTGGATGCTCCAGGGATGATTATGACTGCACATGCCCCGAGGTGAGCCTTGTGTAGACATCCGCAAGTCTTGAGCTCCTCCTTGAGGCATGATGTCGTTGCCTGCATGTTGCTGCCTCTCAGCTCCTGAAGCCCATCTGGGGCAGCACTTCCATGCCCAGGCGGCCCTCTGCTTTTGCAGGAGCCAGCAGGGTTCGAGCCAGAGCCGGCCCCAGTCTGCTCAGCCGAGACAAATGCTCAGGTGGCCACCACAGCAGGCTCCCCGGAACCCACCACAGTGGCTCCAGCGCCGCCTGCAACTACCACTGCAGCACCAGTGACAACCACAGCAGTCCCCACCACCACCACTGCAATCCCTACAACCGCCAGAGGTGCGAAATTCTTTGCTGTGTGCTCAGATTGAACAGTGCGCAATGCTCTGAGCGACAGCCGCCAACTCTGACTTGCTGTCTGTGCAAACTGCAAGCTGTGTGGGTTGGAAGGGTGACTGCCTGCACATCACTGCTGTGCAGCGCCTCCGACCACGACAACTGCAGCTCCCACCACCACCACTGCTGCACCCACCACGACTACGGCGGCCCCGACCACGACAACTGCAGCTCCCACCACCACCACTGCTGCACCCACAACGACTACGGCGGCCCCAACCACAACTGCAGCTCCAACAACCACCACTGCTGCCCCCACAACCACTACAGCGGCCCCGACCACGACAACTGCAGCTCCAACAACCACCACTGCAGCGCCCACAACCACCACGGCTGCCCCTACCACTACCACTGCAGCACCCACCACGACCACTGCAGCACCCACCACGACCACTGCAGCCCCAACCACAAGCACGGCTGCACCCACCACCATCACTGCAGCGCCAGCGACCACCAGCGCTGCAGGACTCATACACTCCAATGCCAATCTTTTCAGCCAAGCAATGAGGTGGGCGCTCACAGCACTGCTCTGTTCGTACAGCAATCTGCAGATGGCATTCAGACCTGCCCAGATGATTGCTGGTGTCGAGCATTGCGGTCCCTGGCAAACACAAAGTTCGCCCAACCCGCAGTCTGCCATGCCACTCAGACTACCTTCTGCCGCCTGCAGCAGCCCACCTGCCAGCCCGGAGGCAGCAGCTGCCACGCCAGATTCCTCCCCAGCGAGCGCTACAGGCTCTGCCCCTGCCGCTGGCCCAGGCAGCACGACTGCTGCAGGCACCACCCAGAGTGCCAGCACCAGTCCAGTCTCGCCGGGACAGGGCGCAGCAGGCGGCTCAGGTATGCCCTGGTTCATTCAAACCCTTTGTATGGCCGACAGCGTGACGAAAGATCTTGGCCTGCACTCCAAACACCTGCCGCATGTCAAAGTATGCCAGCAGCTATGCCTGCAGTCACTCTTGCTTGGGCATGCCAGAGCATTGGCACTGCCCTCCAGGTCATTTCCAGAAGATCTCCAGCCAAGTCCACGGCTGTCTGTGGGCACTGCAGGTGCATCTCCTCCCGCAGAGAGCCCAGCAGCCGCCACAGGCACCAACTCGGCAGCCTCCCCATCAGCAGGCGCTGCAGCACCCACCACTGCGCTGCCAGCCACAGCCGTGCAGGACCTCAGGGTGAATGCCCCAGCTGCTGCTGGTCAGCAGGCTGGTGTTGCAGGCCTGGCCCCATCGCCAGGTGAGGCCATCTGCTGCAGCTGTTCACCTGAGCTGGCAGACATGAGGGCCAGCCACTGGTGCACTGAACAGCCTGACACAAGGGCAGAGAGGAGTCCACTCCTGAGGCTGGTCCCATGCAGCACCCCAGCCAGCATTGTGGTGGGTCCCAAAGGATCAATGACTGGGTGCAGGCACTGCGGCAGCCCTCCCTGTCAACCAGACTGCAGGCCCCAGTGGGTGCTTGTACACAACGTCCATGGAGCTCAGTGCCACAGGTGAACATGGTGTATGCACTGGCTGGCAGTGCCTACCTTGCTGTTCACGGCCTGGTGGGCGGCCGGGGACATCATGATGCATGCTCCACCAATCTGGTGGCCTCCCAGAGCCACAAGGTGTCTTGCTGGACAGCCCACACCCCTGTCTGCCCCTGCAGGCTCCCCGGTCACAAACACAGACACTGCAGTCGTTGTAGCATCCTTCAACAGCACTCCGCCCGTCCTCACTCAGGGCGCCATCGCTGCAGCTCTTTCCAATGGGACCTCTGCAGCAGTGACAGCTGTTCAGGCCTTCCCAGGGCAGACAGGCACCTTCCTGATTGAGGTGGGCCAGGCATGAGGAACAAGCGTTGCAGATATGACTGGACTGCAGCAGCCGTTCTGGCAAGCCAGACTCTTGACGCCTGTTGTACTGTCTGCAGATCCAGCACCCTACAGACTACCAGGGCTCTGTGACTGTAAGCCTACCTGAGGACTCCTCTGTGGCCCCCCTCACCTACACGCTTGTTCGCCGAGCGTTGCGTGTGCAAAACACAGCTTTTGAGGGCAGCTGTGCTGCAGCGCCATGAACAGCTGGACATGCCCACCAGCAGCCATATTTGACAACCAGTGCGCTGCTGTCTATTACTGGCGATCTTCAGGAACGCAGCCCAATTTGATAATGGCCTTTCCATGCCCAATTCAACGTCCAAATTGAATTGCAAGAGCCCTCAAGCACTGGAGTTCTTGAACCATATTCTCTCTCTGTTGGCCTCCCCCTCCTGTGCCGTGGCTGGACATACGCCATCTACTGATTTTAGATAGCAGGAGTCACCACGGCTCGGCAAGCTGACAGGTTGCTGCAACCACACCTAGTACGCGGCACAGTTGCCACAACACTGCAGAGTGAAGACAGCATCGCTGATGGGCGTTTTGGGGGTGGAACAGGTCCTGATCAGGCTGAAGAGTGAGGCTGATGAAGAGGAGAGCCGTATGGCACACAAATCCAGGGCCTGCTCCCCTGAAGGTCAGGCTGCTTAGAGGCTACAAGTCACAGGTTGTGGGTTGCTCCAAAGGAGGGCTGCCCATTCTGAGAGGAGGCCGCATGTCTTGCGATGTGCAGAAACACAGAGTCATGTGAGACCGGCTCAATCTGGGCTCAGTTGCTTTCAGCTGGTGTGAGTCATGGCTGCATTGAGCGCACCAGGTATCAGTCAGGCTCAGGCTCAGCCTCCAAAGCATTGCCATGAGCCTGCTGCTCGTCTGCTTGCTCACACAGCTGGAACAGGTGTGCCTGCAGGGAGTTGTGCTGGAAGCGGCGCAGATGCTATGCTTTGCCGGGTGTGCAAGGCATTGGCAGAGTGATCCAGATAGTGTAGTCAGGTGCAGATTGACAGCATGGTGACATGGCAGCCCCTGGTTCCAGCGAGACAGTGCCGCAAGTCTCAACCGCAGGTATACAGCAGCCACGGTGGTGCTGCCAAAGCGGTAGCACATGCAAAAGTATGAGAGGCAAGCTGCCTGCTGGCCATGGGGAGCTAGCAAGCGGTCAGCTTTGCGAGCATACTCAAGCAGTTCTATAAGCTTGAAGCAATGGAGGCAGTCACAATTATGCACAGGGCACAAAGCACTGTGCTGTTGGCCTCAGGGTAGGATAGACCAGGCCCCAGTGAGCAGTACGGAAGCAAGCTGAGCTGAGCTACTTGCCATGCTGGACAAGTTTCCGTGAACACCTCGCCCATGGGCCATGACATGCTCAACAACATGACATCAGCAGAGGATGCGACTATGGAGCTGTGATGGTGGTGGCATTCATGTACACCACCCCTTGTGCGCGTGTCAGTCACAGCTTTAGGCTCTTTTGTTCCTGCCTTTCAGCCAGCCCTGGGCAAGTGAGCATGTGTCCTCATTTCCTCTGAATGGGACGTGCCTGCAATGGATCATACTGTCTGGCTGGACTCAGTTGGCTGTCGCTCACATGCAGTATCTGAAGAGTGACAGCCAAGCGCAAACCAAACAGGGTGGCTGGGAGTCAGCACTGCATTCGCGGCAGCTCAGAAAACCTCTCAAGACCTGAGCACCCAGCAATTTTACAGAGCTAGCGTGTCCTGCCTGCCTATCCGGCGCCAGAGCAGCCTCGGCTGTCCGCAGAGACCCCGTCCAGGTGTGTCCATGATTCACAGAGCGCGCGCATTTGCACCGGCATGCCTGCCACAGCCAATGGAATGGCAGCGAGCGCCTAGCCGGCCTGCCGGGAGCCATGGCCTGCATTGCTGGGTCAAAGGCCGGGCCTTGTGAAGGGCAGCAGGCCAACAGCGTCGCCGAGCTGCCCTGCAATCAAGCAGCCCACATGCAGCCAGGGACATCCCCTGCATGCGATTGGCGCAATCGCGGCAGCCGCCCTTGGACCTGACATGCTGACACAGCCCCGTGATGCCAGCCCACACTGCCTGCAGGCTAGCACACGCATTCAGGCGCCATGTCGGAGCGCAAGGCAGTCATCAAGAATGCAGACATGAGTGAGTACTGTTGGCACTGTGCACCTTTCAGGGAGCACCCCTCCTGCGGCAGCCTGTGCCACCCCAGCGCCCTATCCAACACCTGCAGCAGCATGAAGCGCGCCAGAACAGCCTCACTCTCTGCATCTTCTCAGCCACTGCCCCATTTGTGCGCACTGTCCCGCAGCAGCCCTGGAGCATGCCGCACCTGGCCTAAAGCACGTGAACCCCCTCAGAGCTGCACGTCCTGTGAGCACTCCCCCTGCAGCAGCCCTGGACCATGCAGCCAGGCCACCTCTCAGGCCAACCACCTGCACCTGCCTGGAGCATGCTGCACCTGCCCTCCCACACTCCCTACACCTCTTGTGTGCATGGTCCTGCCTGCTGCCCCTGCCCTCCCATAGTCTCTGCACCTTTGGTGTGCACCATTCTGCCTGGGCTGCACATGGGCTCCGTGGGCTCCATGGGCCAGCTCTGTCCGCTGCGCTGACAGACCAGCCACTACCTGCGCTGAGCCAGGGGCCCAAGGCGCTTGCATCTGCAGCCAACAGCACTGTGGTGCATTGCTGACTCCCCATGTGCAGCAGGGGTGCCGTCTCCACCTGGCACCGCAGGGGGTCGCCAAGGGGCCATCTGCAGCTGGGTGGCTGGCGCATAGCCTGCATGTCCCCAAATGGGCTTGTCGCCGCGATTCACAACAGCCTGTAGATGTTGCTCAAGCCAGCCCCCCACTGCTATGCAGGTGAGGACATGCAGCAGGAAGCGATCGACTGTGCCACACAGGTGAGCTGCAGCCACAGCCGCCTGGCTCCTGGTTCATGTGGCCGACCCAGATGCTGCAGAGCACCTGCCCCCTCTCAGTCTTGTGCTGGGCTCAGTGGTGCACCTGACCGCGCTCCTCTCTCAGGTGGTCTGTGCGCTGTATCGCTGCGGAGCTAGTTGCACCGCCTGCACATAGACTTGGCTGCACGCTGGCCATCTGACTTTGAGCGCCGTCGCTGTGCTGTCCTGGTCTTGCCTTGGTGTCAAGTATGCCCTGGACGGCCTGTGCAGTGACCCTGCATCAGTGGTTGTCTGCAGCCATCATGCTGCGCCAATGTCTGCCAAGGTTGAGTCGTGCATGGGGCGGGCTGTGCAGCGGACCTGCATCAGTGCTGCCATGCAGCCCAGCACGCTGGCCTGGTGTCCGCCTGTGGTCATGCCATGCACAGGGCAGACTCCGCAGCGACCCTGTATCACCTGATGCATGCAGCTCATCACGCTGTTCTGGTCTGGGGTCCATCCATGTTCTGGGGGCGTCACTGGGGTGTTGACTGCAGTCTGTTGTTGCCTGGCCTGATCCATTCCAGGGGCCGACTGCCTGCCATGGCGTGCTGGAGTGCTGCATGCTGATGACTGTGACTCCAAAGTCAGGTGCTGCCTGCCTGCCTTGATCAGGCCGCTGCCTGTGGGCGCCTGGCTACCAGTCCCAGGTGCCCGCTGCCCGCCTTAGCTGCTTCAGGCCACCCATGCCAAGCCAGCTGAAACCTCCTTGGGTGCCCACTCCAGCCTGCAGCTGTCGCGCTCTGATCTACTAGCCATCTCGGGTGCAGGCGCAACATCAAGCAAGCACTGCATGCTGCTGGGCGGCTATGATGGCTCTGCCAAGATTGTGCAACCACAAACTTCAGTATGCCTCCTGTCACAGCGTAGGCAGTGGAGAAGGCACAACTGCAAGGAGCCCATCTTCAGTCAACAGTTCTGAAGCGTTGTCTTATCTGGTGCAGGCGCTGGAGAAGTACAACATTGAAAAGGACATTGCAGCCTTCATCAAGAAGGAGTTTGACCGCAAGTACAACCCCACGTGGCACTGCATCGTGGGGCGCAACTTTGGTGAGACCTTGCTCAGCTAGTGCTGCAGAGGTCCCTGACGCACAGCCCCACCTAGGCGCTGCAGTGCAGAGCAGCTACGCTGCAGCTGTGGCGTGCATTGTTGTGTCAGCGGTTCACAACCTCCCCTTACTGCCTCGTGGTGGGCGCTTTCTAGTGGCCAGAGTTGTGCATGCATCTGTGTAGCCATGCATTGTGGGGGGCTGGAAACAGCCCAATTGGTGTGACTGGCCTGCCCATTTGGCAGCTCGGTGAGGCACTGCTCTTGCGGTCATGGCTCAACACCTGGCTATTGCGTGAAGTTGCCTCCTCAACTGTGCTGCTTCCTGGACTGCAGGCTCCTATGTGACACATGAGACAAAGCATTTCATCTACTTCTATCTTGGTGAGTGCTGTCGACACATCGATCATGGCTGCACTGGTCACCTGTCTACCTGCAGCAGAACGCTGCTCTCTCTTGCAATGTGCAGGCCAGGTGGCAGTGCTCTTGTTCAAGTCAGGATGAGGAAGGGGCAGCTGGCGCTGGTAGCTGGCACTGGTAGTGCTGGATCTCAAGCCAGCTGAAACTTACAGTCAAGAATGGCATGCCGCTGTGACGTTTAATAAGTTTATATGCCAAATCCTTGAAAGACAAACACTGACGCTTGAGCAGGTGAAGCTGCTAGTCTAGGCCTTCTGCTTCAGGATGAGTTTATCGCCAAGGGAGAGGGCAATGCCTTGTGTCTTGGACCTGCAGAAGGGGCAGCCAGATGCTGCTAAGTTCTGTATCTGAGGGTGGGCAGGCAGCGCTGCCCCATCGCACGTAGCCAAAACTCATCCTAGAAAAGCTGCACGGCACCCATGTGCTGAGAAACACCCACCAGCTGGAAGCTAAGGGCTCCTGCACTTACCAGCCACTATGTGCAGGCTTGAAGGCAGGCTGTGCCACAGCATTGAGCTCACCACGAGACGTGACTGCAGCGCCACTCTGGCCTGGCAAGCAGCCCACCTCCACCTTGTGCCCAGGCAGGCATGCAGCCTAATTTCCTCCCCTCATCAACCTGGCGCGCCCAGACACAGAGCACATGCAGCCTACAGGTCATGCCCTCCGATGTGCAGCCTGCAGCCATGTCTTGTCAGCCCAACCCACTGCCAATGGACGCCACCAGCTTCCTGTCAAGCTGGTCCTCCACAGTGACGCTGACCAGGGCATCCCAAAATACCGTCCAAGCGCTTCCAAGCCTGTGTAGCCCACCTGCTGCAGATGTACCGTGCTGACCCCAGACATAGTCCAAGCTCCCAAGCCCTATGCAGCCCACCTGATGCGGATGTACCCTGCCAGTTTCCCATCGGGCTGCTTCTCCACGCTGACATTGACGAGAGCATCCTCCCCAAAGACGGACTTGGCATAGAGATTTGCCGCCAGGAAGCCGCAGTTGCCGTCCAGGGCAGAGGGGGGGGTCAGGCAGCGCATGTTGGTGGAGGCCACGATGTGGTCCAGGAACTGGTTGACGTCCGTGATGGTGGTGTTGACTGCCACCTGCAGTACTCAGGAGTGGCAGTGAGGGCACAGGAGACCAACAGTGTGGAGTAGTAAAACTAGGTCAAGCCTGTTACCTACATGACTGCACAGAGCTGGTGGTTCCACACGGGCTGTGCAGGTGCACACAACACTGCATCCTGCTCTGTCGGCATCCCTTCCTGCATATGGCCTATGTGCTGCAGGCTCAAGCTTTCAAGCCGTGTGCCAGGGCAGATGTCATTGCGTACCTTGTTCTCCCACTCAAACTCGGCCCACATGCTGCGGAACTGGACGTCCACGCAGCTCGCGGGGTTTATGTAGTCCATGATGTCAATGTGGATGTCGTTCAACACCACCACGTCTCTTTCGGCACGCGCCGTCTCGTACACGATGTTGCCAAAAATGGCGCCGGTCTCGGTGGAGGAGACCTTGATGTTGGCCCTGCAACAGAGGAGTTGCTGATCAACAGGCTGCCTGTGGTCTGTGTGTGACATCGCAGGACGTGAACCTGGGGCGATTTGGCAGAGCTGCAAATGATTTGCATGCTTCAGAAGGCGGCTGCTTTCTAAAGAGGAAACCTTGATGCTGGGCCTGCAGCACATGACTTGATGTCTGGCAGGGTTGCCAGGAAGCAGCCTTGCAGCAGAGGCAGTTGGTGCTGGCAAGGCCTTGATGCTGGACCTGCAGCAGGGCCAGCGTCGCCAAGAAGAGCAGCCTCTGCTGCCCTGTGGCAGAGATTTTCGCCCACCAGGGAGCACTTTGTTCTGAACTGCCTAAGACACACCCATATGGACTTCACAGTTGATGGTCTCAAGCGCATGTGGCCCCTACGCCCGGTGCTGTGGTGCCTGGAAGCCTGCCCAATACCACTGCTGCACCATACGCTGCTGGGGCATGTTGAGACCTGCCCAGCCCACCCTGGGCCCTGGTTGGAGCGTGGGGCCAGGCTGGCCATGCAACTGACACACAGAACCCACAGGGCTTCACCTAATGGTCTTGTGCGCATGCGGTCCCAGCGTGTAGTTCTGGGGCCTCTCCACCAGCTTCAGGTCTCCCATCGTGGCCAACTCCAGGCACACGTTCTGCAGCGTCTCAGCTGCGGGCAGGGTCAAGGAGGGTTCAGTACAACATCGGAGCAACATGCCGTGCAAGCACACATCACCTGCTGAGGTGCATATTTTGTGTTGCTGAGCATGCTGCCAGGGGACCTTGTGCATCTGGAGCAGAAGTGTCTGGGATGCAGCATTTCAGTTCTGCCATGTGAGGCAAGACGGGCCCAGCATGGAGCAGGTCAGCTCTGCTATGCAAGGCAAGACAGGCCTTGCATCGCAAAGCAGCTGCCAGAGCAGCTCCCAGGCACCACAGCAGGGAAGTATCAGACCATGAATGTGCTGACTGGTAGTCGCGTCACAGAACAGCACTCGCCATGACTCCAGAGTGCCCGCCCAAGCAGATGTAAATGCGGTGACGCAAGTATGCTGGCACGAGCCAGCACTCAGCAGCCAGCAGTGCTCAGGAACACCAAGTCACCTGTGCGGTTCATCACGGTCACGTCCAGCACGATGTCATACTGGTGCACCGTGACATAGGCCTCCGCATAGATGGGGTCAGAGAAGCCTGCAGGGCATCCAGGGGAGCATCTCATGTTTGATGCTTGATTTTCTATGACAATCATGTGTGACCTGAAGGCATCGTTCCTGTGCCTGCACCCAGCTTATACAGCAGCAAGATTGCAGGGGAGTGGGCATGCCGACTCCTAGAGATTGACGCTGTCCCCTCGCAGCTGCTGCAGGCAGTACAGCCCCACCTGCGAGCCACAGCACGCGGTGCAGATGCAAGGCCTTGGCCTGACCCAGCTCCAGACTGGCCCTGTGGCTCATCTGTGTCTTTAGTTTGAGTAGGAAGAAATGTGTGGTGGGGCTGCTCACTCCGACCCCCTGAGTCTCCTCCTGTCGCCTTGCCTGCGCACAGCAGCATGACAAGCAGGCACAGGGTTTCCCAACCCTGTTGCATTCAATGCTGTGGACTGCTGCTTTTATGGCGCTGACACACCCACTGGACACATTGCACAGTCATTGATCCCACGCAGGTGCCTCAATATGACCTGGCGGCCTGGCCTGTCAGCTGAAGCGCACCATGCAGGTAAGGCTTGCCCTGCGCAGCCCCCTGTGCTGACTGCTATCCTTCCCAGCGCCTTGCAGGCTTTCACCCCCGAACCAACCCTCAGCGGTCCACCCACCTGTGAGCTGCAGCACGCGGTGCAGGTGCGAGGCCTGCCCCAGGTCAGTGTCGGCCAACCCTGTCGCTCGCTGCAGGTCTGTCTGCACCTCGTCTTCGATCTCCAGCTGGGACATGCCCCTTCTGGCCTTCAGATGGTGGAAGTCAATCAGCTCATCTGGCTGAGCAGCTGCCTTAGCTTCCTGCATTGTCAAACAAGCCGGTGGGTCGAGTGCTGCTGCTCCTCGGACAGCGTTTGACAGCGTTTGCTTCTGGTGGCAGAGGGGCATCAGCTCAGGTGACAAGGCCGCCGCCTTGGCTTCCTGCAGCGGCGCCAAGAGATGAGGCTCAGGCATTTGGTTGAGCAGGCAACTTGGCCTCCTGGGTGGCAGGTCCGAGGCCCCCTGACTGGCAGGCCACGCTCACCTCTGACTGTCAGCTGCAAGCCGCACAAGGCCACCATGGGCAGCTGGGAGATGGCCCAGGCACTGCTGCTGCTGCTGAAGGAGGCGGCGGCAGCCAAGGGGAGGGTGAGCATGGCTCCTCTTGGCTGCAACCGCTGCTCACATAAACCAAGGCAGACGGACTCTGCAGCCCGCCGGGAGGGTGCATGCATGATCCCTTTAGCTGCAGCAGTCATTGCAAACAGACGCTATGCTCGCTTACTACTCAATTTAAGCTGCCACCCTAAAAGCGGGCAGCAGCTATGACTGCCCTGCCTCTTGACTGCAAGCATGTGTCAGGATGCATCTCCCTTGGAAGCAGGGACCAACGGAGCCCATGCCGCTTTCATCTAAGGCTCCAGCTGCCGCCCAGACACGCGGCGGCAGACATGACTCTTGCTGCCATGGGCACACGTCCCGCAGGACACGGGGTGCTGCACTCCCACATGGACCGAGCACCGTGATGCCAAGCTGCTCTGTTTTCAAGGCGGCTTCAGGCCAGAGGCAGGGCTGTCACAGTTGCGTTGGCCGCACATTGCAGCTTCGAGGCATGCAGTGCACAACCAGCGCAGTTGTGACAGCCCTGCCTTCCCTGCAGGGCTGAGAGCGAGCTGGTACAAGGGAGGTGCCAGCTGCAGGCAGGCCGCGGCAAAGCTGCAGCCCCTCCAGACAGCAGAACAGGCATCACCACAGAAGCGTTCGCCCCTACCTCCTTCTTGGCTGCAGCTGCGTCCCGCGTCTGCTTCTCCCGAATCATGATGGAGAAGGACTGGCGGCAGTCCCTGAGCCACACATCTGCAGCCTCTGCGGTGGGGTTGCTCAGCACCTGCAGAGTGCAGATTTGGGGGCACTCATATGGGGTGCCAGGCAGAGAGCCTTGGGAGGACTGCTCAGCACCTTCAGGGGAGCAGATACAGTCAGTGAGAGCAGGCTTCAGGCAGCGGGATTGGAGACGTGCACAGAGGCCCTGCGCAACCTCGACGATGCAGCCGAACACCCCACCCTCAGCTGTACAGCCAGGCTATGCTGGCAGAAGAACGCAACTCAGAAGACCTGAACTTTTGCAGAGCATCCCAGCTTGCAATCAACCATACGCACCTCAGCTGGGCAGTAGGCTCACCTGCTACCAGCTGCACTGGCTGCCCCTGTGTCAAGGCACCTTCCTCGATGACTTCCAGAATTATTGAGAGGATCCTAAACCCCAGGCAGGTTATCCCTGAGACAGCGCATGTGCCCATGCTGCTCTTGCAAAGGACCAGCAGCAGGCACGGCATCCCACTAGCCTGCACAAACTTATATGATTTGTTGGCAGCCTGGGGTACAGCAGCAGACCAAACCGTTTGCAGGCTGCAGCAGCGCCAGTCTTTCGCGCAGCAATCCCCCAAGCCAGACTGTCAGCCACCTGGCATGCAGACGCCAATGCAGCAGATGGCAAAGGCCAACTTGCCTTCCTGCCAGGCAGAGGCAACACCTTTCTGTCCCCAATGTCAATTTCTGTCCAAATGCAAATGACCTGCATACAGCTCCCACCCTCTTCCAGGCAGGATCAACGCCCCAGCAGAATCCCAAGTCAACTGATGCCAAGCGCCTCTGACCCACCTGCGTGCAGCTAGATTGGGAGCCTGCTGCATGATCAACAGGCTACAGCAGGACATAACCCTCGTCCAGCAGCGAAAAGCGTCCAGCAATCCGTGACTCAGGTGTTGCTGGCTACTACCCAAGCCAGCAGGTGCTCAGAAATGCAGGCTGACCTGCATGCAGATGACCATCCGGTCGGCCGCATCGTCGTCGACAGGCTGCGGCAGTGTCCCGCTCTCCCCCAGCCGCAGCATGGACACTATCAGCAGCAGAGCCTCCGCCGTGGCACGATTCTTCTCCAGGGTGGTCAACTCTGGCAGACCGTGTAGGCGCAGCACCAGCTTCGTCAGTGCACCCGCAATGACGCCCCCCAAGAAGAAGTCCCCGCTCAGCAGCAGTGTCCTGCACAGGCACCAGCTTGTACTTGGTGCTGGCAGAAGGGATGTGGCACCCCTTCCAGAAGGTCTTGACAAATCTCAAGCAGCGGCATCTTAAGTCAAGTAACTGGGTATCTGCAGCCCGTGTGTGCGCATCATGAGCTGGCTTAGCGCGCCGGACTATGACGCGCCCCAATGAGTAAGCCCCAAGAGGAAGGCCCTGCTCAGCAGGAGGGGGCTGCAGCGGCTACAAAGATGGACACCTGCCAGCAGGCCTGACAACCATGTCGGGCTGCTTGGTGGATTGCTGACACTGCTTGTGCACCTGCCCTGCAGACGCTCCAGCTTGCCCCTTGTTTTGCCTCAATATGCATGCCACCTGAGTGTCTGGAATTGGCTAGCTCAATCTTGAACAAGTGCACCTCCAGCAACATGGAAGCCATGTAGCTCAATGTGAATAAAGTCTGCCTGGGCGGTTAGGTGGTTGAGGTTGTCTGGTGGGTTGACCGCCTTGGTGGCACACTCAAAGGTGCCTGCCAGTAGCTGTGCACATCCCCACTGCCCCCACACCAGATCTGCTTGTTACTCAGCAGACTCTGAATGGTGAGCCAGTACCCCACCTCAGGTTCAGAGGTGAGGTGGAAGCCATGCTGGGCATGGTGAACGTGTCCGTCAGGGCAGTCTGGGATGCGTAGCTCCCATCTGCCAGCACAGCTGGCCGGTGGCTGGCCTGCTGGGCCTTGGCTGTGGTCGCGGACCCCTCGGCCTTGCTGCCCTCATCAGATGCCCCGTTCTGCTGCGCCTGACCATCCTCCTCCTTGAAGAAGGGGGGCGCCCCCAAAGCCGCCTTGATGGCCTGCAGCAGCATGTTGACAGTTGAGCACACCCTGTGGGCCAGTATTGAACCGGACCTGTGTGATGGTGACAAGTCAAGGGCAGGTGTGTGCAAGACATTCCATAGGCATATCAAATGCTGACATGTTCACCTCCAGAGCTGGGGTTATCTCCCCGCACCCATGGCAGTACTCCCCAATGATCACAAGTTGAGGGCAGGTGTTTGCCAGACATCCCACAGGCTGCAGATCGCATGCTGACACGTTCACCTCCAGAGCTGAGGTTATCTCTGCGCGCCCACGGCAGTACTCTCCAATGATCCACAGGCTGCAGCTGCACACGCGGCTGCTGCGGATCTGCGAAAAGGAGTCCAGCAGGCGCCCCAGAATCACATCCCTCAGCTTCTCGTTGGTCTCCATGATCTCCCTGCAGTGGCGGCAGTCTTGACGGATGACTATGGTTTTGGGCGCAACTGCCGGGCACCAAGTTTGTGTTACCTGGCAGGAATCGGATCGTAGCATAGGTGAGTAGATAACACTTGCTACGTCCAGTGCCGTGGCTACTCTTGTGTCATCCAAGCCCCCAACAGGACATCTGAGGGCATTGCGCACCAGGAAGCAGCCCAGTTCACTGAATCACCGCACCTGACAAAGAACACCACGTCCAGTGCGCTGGCGGTGTTGGTGTCTCCCAAAAAGTCCATCAGCAGGTGGATGACGGCGGTGGCCACGTCAGGGAACTTGACTGCACAGGCGTGAATGGCCTGCAGCGCAGTTGGAACACTCTGTACAGAGGACCCAGTGCTCTGCCTGCCTTCAGGGGAGGGCACAGTGCAGTGTGACTGGCGCGCAGGTGCAACAGCCCAGCCAAGTCACACAGCTTTGCTTGTGACAGCAGATGCCCGTACTGGAGCTTGATGGCACAGGCGTGGATGGGCTGGACCCAGGACACAGGCTCTTGAACATTAAATGGACTCAGGGCTTCACACGGGTTGATAGGGAGGCATGACAGCGCAGGCGGGACCCATTGTCAAGCTCAGTCAGACAGCTTGCTTGCAGCAAAGTCAGCAACACTTGAGATGTTGACGCAAACATCTGGGCGGGCTGATCCCCAGAGCAAGCTGCAACACCGTCCTGTTGAGGGTGGAAACCCCTCCAGAGCCATGCCCTAGTCTCTGAGCTGGCAGCGACTGGGAAAAGCCCTCCAGAGCCATGCCCCAGTCTCTGAGCTGGCAGAGGCAAGCCTGCCTTGCACCAGCAGCTGGCGACCCTGAGACCCCTGCAGACTGCTGCAGCCCCACATGCGCAATATACCTTCCACTCACATCTTGCTTGTACTAGGAGGCTTACACACCACCACGTTCACAGCACAACCCACCTGCACCAGCAGCTGCCTGTACTCCGGCCCCTTGTCCAGCTCCCGGTTCTGTGTCTTCATCACCTCCTTCTTCAGCACCATCACCACCTGCAAGAACACAGCAAGAACGGGGTCAGAACACAACAGCAGACACCAGCTGGCACCGTCTCCTGCAGCTCCATCTTGCCCACCACCATACTACAGAATGTTCACGAGTGGGCCAAGGACTGACCCTCAACAGGAACCAGCACCTCTTCCTCTCCCCATCACCTCCGACTTCGCGATCATCAGTATGAGCATACAGGAAGGGATGTGGACGCCTGACTTGCATGCAGCGCGTGCTCCCCCATCAAGGCGCACAGCTAAGCCCAGCTCCTACAACACTGTGGCAGACCCCCAGGCCTGTCCAAGACAGCACCTCACCCCCCTTTTCCGCCACAACAACAACAGGCACAGGAAGCAAGCAACACCAGACCCTCGGGCCTGTCCAAGAGGGCACCCGAACCCCTTCTCCGCCACCACAACCACAGGCACTGGAAGGAAACAACACCATGGTGCACGGCGGCCAGGTCCAGATGCTTCTTGCAGACGTGTGTGTCGGATCCAAAGGCGGCCACGACGACAACCACACCAGCCAATCCTTGTGGCATGCACTCACATATTGTGCCAGAGCTTGAGGTTTGCCCTGCAGGGCTCCCTCCTGCAAAGTGCTCTCGAGCCGCAGGTCAGTCAGAGGAGAGCTGCCTACCTCATCGATGTTGCGCGCTGTGATCAGGTCCAGCGCGATGTCCAACGTCTTCTTGCGGATGTCCATGTTGGGGGCGGACAGGGCCCTCAGCACATCCATCAGCATCTCCTGCATTACCTCGCGGTGCTTCTCCTTCAGCTCCTGCAACGACAGGCACTTGATGTGAGGACACAGCTTGCATACCTCCTTCTGCTTGTCTGGCAGTGTCAGACAAGGCACCAACTGTTCAGCTGACAAGCAGCTTGTGCAGTAGCACCCCCACACACAGAGCCTGGTACACAACCAGGGGTTACACAGCAAGGGGTTGACCAGCACTTATCCAGCCTTTTGTTGGCGCAAGCCCAAAGACTGGCAGCGACCTGCAGCACTGCCAACTTGCAAAGCACCACCCAGCAGGGAGGGCATGCTTTGACACCAAGGATTCACCTGTAGCCTGTCCAGCACGATGAGCTTCACATTGTTGTCGCTCTGGGAGACGAGCAGCTGGCAGAAGCAGTTGGCGGCGGCGCGGATGGCTGTTGGCGCCTGCAGTGACAGGGAAGCCCTGAGTTGCACTTGAGACTTCGAACAAGTAGACACCAAACTGGATGACCACCTGATACGAAGAAGCACCAGGCATGCAAACAGCTCCAGAGCTCAGACACCAGCCTTGCCCCAGCAAACACAGCCACCTTGACGCAAACCTGGCCGGGAGTAACCAGCGCCACTGTGCCCTCATACACACCACTGCCTCAAACCAACACATCCAGCTGACTGTCAGCCATGTGGCAAGCAGCTCACACCATATTGATACACACCTGGCTGAGGGAGACCAGCGTCACTGCGCACTCATACACCACCGCCGCGCTGGTGCTCTGGAGCAGGGCTAGGATGATCTTGATGTACTTCCCCTTCTCCCCAGGGCTCTTGCGGCACACCTGCAGGTGAGAGCCAGACACTGCATGAGAGCCTGGGCATCATGTCAAGGTGCTTCTCTCCAGGGTCCTTGTGGCACACCTGCAGGCAGAGGTCAGATACTCCTGGACGGAAGGGGATCCATGCACTACCTCTTCTCTGCACGATCGTTGCAGCACACCTGCAGGTCAGCACGCAAATCATAAGACTGCTCAAGAGGTCCTATGTCTCCATTTGCTGCTACCCATCATGGCAAACCTACAGGGTAAGAGTGCAGAGGGATGTTGCAGAGACCCAGGCACCCTGCACACACGATGACCACTTCCCACGGAGGTCCTGACGGCACACCCGGGAAACAGGTCGGTGTGATGCTGCAAGCAGAGGGCCGGACCCAGCGCAGCCTGGGGCCTTTGGCTGCACATCGTTTTCGTCTCACACATTGCAACAACTAATGGAAGGTGCCCAGTTTGCAGATGAAGCCATCTCCTTCTGCCAGCGTGCCACATGCACAGCGGCACAGTCTACAACACAGGGCAGAGTGCAGGCAGCAAGTAAGCGTGCCCGCTTGGCAAGGCTCACAGCCCAGGGGCCAGGGACAGATGAGGACCATCTGCAGAGCACTCCGCAGGAGCACAGCCCTGACCAGCCTCCAGCAGCAACATGGCCAGGACAGACAAAAACACTAGCTTTTTATGAGAAGATGGAGCCCGGCCAAGCTGATCTGAGGCTCTCACCTCGCAAATCAGCTCAAACACAGACCTCTGCAGACATGTCCATCACTGCACTACATGCAATCAGCAGCATGGCAGGCAGTCCAGCAGAAGAGTGAAGCCCAGTCGTGATTGTAGCACAGGACCTCCCTCCACAAGCATGCGACCCAGCTCCTGCGCCAGCCTCCAGCCCTCTCAGAGCTGTGCAAAGCAGGTCAGCTCTAGGTCAGGCTGTGGCACAGGCGAGGGCCTGCCCACCTTGCGGATCAGCTCCAGCACCGACATCTGCAGAATGTCTCCCCACTGCGCCACGTTGTCGGTCTGCGCCAGCAGATAGTTGACCGCCCGGTCCTGAGCGTGGTTGCACAGCATCTGGAAGGCGTTGCGCTGGGTGGACAAGTCCTGCTCGCTCTGCAGGGCAGTTGTTTGATTTGTTTGTTTTCGTTCTTGGAGGGCACGCAGCCCCTCTCAGCTGCAGAGCAGCTGAGGTGGGCATGGTCTGCTTGACCGGCAGGGGCCACGCCGGGCTTTGTGAGCATGAAGCTTAGGAGCAAAGGAGCTGGAAGGGAGCTGCACTGGAGGCGGCAGGTCCTGCTTGCTCTGCAGGGGACAGACATGGCAAGTCAAGCGGGTGGCTCAGCCGCACAGCACCTGGCAGAGGTGCTGAGACTTCATCTGATCTGCAGAACAGTGGCAGTCGGTGTGTCACAAACAACAGAGTTGCAGGTGACACAACAGACTTCATCTGATCTGCAGAACAGTGGCAGTCGGTAATGTTACAGAAAACTTATTTGCAGGTGACACAATACCCAACAGGTGTGCGCCGGTGGCGATGGTGTGAGGTAAGCACTCAGTGCAGATGTGTTGACACCTGTGTCCCTTCCCTTGCAAACTGAACAAGCCGTTGTACCGGTTCTTCATCTATTCATGGGGACAGAACCTGCTCCGATGCTGCAAGAGGCAACCAAGACTCACAGCTGTTTCAGCTGACCACAGCTGCCGGATGCACAGCAGGAACAAGTCAGGCATGCAGCAGAAACAGGAACAGGAGGTGTCTACCAGTAGTCCAGATCGCCGAGAGGCCGCCGAGCCAAGGTCACAGGGCACTGTGCCTGGTTGTAGCACCTTATGCAGCGAGTGAGACCTGACAGCGGCAGGCCCCCGGGGCGCAGACGCCAGACAGACACCCTTCAGACACCCCCAGCGATGTGGGCTGACAGGACATGCCCCACCTGGAGCACCTTCTCCACCAGGTCGGGCGCATCTGACAGCAGCAGCTCCCCTTTGGGCAGCCTGTAGATCGCGTTGATGGCCAGGACTGCGTTGCGGCGCACATAGCTGCAGGCAGGGGAGTGACCATGTGCACAAGTGTGCAGGGGAGGCCGCGGCAGCAGATCACTGCATTTCTAGGACTTCCAGATCAAAGATTGGCCTGCAGCTGCGGCAATGGACTGAGTTGATGGTCGCCCACCGCGTTGCTGCGCACACAGCTGCAGTCTGGGGGATGCTGTGCCGGCGGGGCAGCCTGAGGGATGAGAAGCACGTCGATGAGAGGCTGCAGCAAACAAAGCTGGACCAGTGTCCCAGGCAGGCACCGCGGCATCTGGTAGCAGGACATCGCACAGCAGCCCTACACTCCACCCAGAGGGGCATCTGCTGTGGATAACTGCGCCTCAGCGCATTTTCTGGGGGCAGCTGCGCCCTCAGCCCACACCGATGATGGTGGGTCAGGCAGGCTTGCATGCTGGAAGCAAAGGAGCGGCAGATCTTTTCAATGACCCCAGCGGTGACAGCCAAGATGCCAGAAGCCAAGGGGCAACACACAATCAGGGAGCCTCCATGTCAGGGCCTTTGCAGCGGGGCTCATCTCACGAGGACCCTTGGGTGACCTGTGGCGGTCGTCCAGGCAGGCCAGCACACTGGGGAATGAGGGGCTCCCCAATAAAGGAAGTGCTGACCCGTGGCGGTCGTCCAGGCGGGCCAGCACACTGGCAAGCAGGGGCTCCCCCATAAGGAAATTGCTGACCTGTGGCGGTAGTCCAGGCGGGCCAGCATGCTGGGAGTGAGGGGCTTCACATATAACAAAAACCTGCTGACCTGTGGCAGTGGTCCAGGCAGGCCAGCACGCTGGGAATGAGGGGCTCGACACAACATTGAATGCTGACCTGTGGCGGTGGTCGAGGCAGGCCAGTACGCTGGGAATGAGGGGCTCCAGGATATCCTCCTCATGGATGCGGCACAGGAAGCGGAGGGTCACCCCCCGGATGTACTCGTTGGGGTGCTGCAGGTTGTTGCGCAGGTTCTGGCAGATGAGGATCTGCAGGCAGGGGGTGTCATTGTGGCTGACTAACATAGCACCTGCTGCTGCAGGCTGTGCGTGGAGCCTGGTATCCCAGGATTTGCTTGAGTATTAGCTGGGGTGTGCAATGCAATTGAGGGACAGAAGTCCCCGACTCCTTACTAGTCTGCCTGCCACCTCAACGGGGCTTTGTGCTGGATGTCAGTACCAGGCGGGCGTCAGGCGCTGCAGGCAGCTGTGCATCAAGTGACCACTGCAGCGCCAGGGCCACGCGCCAAGGCCATCAATGTGGCAATGGCTCAGCAGCTTCTCAACTCATGCTGTTTAAGAGGCACTTGCTGTGCTCACCATCTCAGGGAGGATCTTGCCAGAGGCATCTGTCTTCTCAATGGTCTCCTGCAGTGCAGCACACCGTTGCCTCAGAAAGCTCATGTCAGTGCACGTGCTGCCCCAGCAAACCCTGCATCTCCTTAGAGTGATTTTCATCGAGGCTGCCAGAAAGCAAAGGACTGCCTGAGCACGGCAGCATGCAGGTCAGGCCATGGCATGCACACGGCAGCCTCAGTGTCATTCTGATGTGCACGGGTCGGATCCACACGCGCAGGCCGTTGACAGCAGAGAAGGGCCGCAGCACGCTGTCCTACAACCGTGAGCGCGTCGCGTATGAACGGCCAATCTCTCTGCCTGGGGCTCTGCGTACAGCTGCTACAGTGAACCTAGCACCAGAAGCAGCCTCTGCATGCTGGAGTCTTCACAGGGTGCCACATTGCTGTTCAAGTATGCAGTGCCCAGCCCTGGTGCACCAATCTGCCACTGCTTCCTGCTACAGCGCTTCCTGCTGCAGCGCTTAGGCTCAACAGCTCCCTACCAAGTGCAGCAGTGACTGCTTGCTCTGCCAGACACGAGCAATGCCCTCTGGTCTGCCCATATCAACCATGGTTGCTTGCCAGCAGCAGAGCAGTCATGGCATGCTGCCGCCCTGCATAGAGCGCTGGCGGCTGGCAGCGCAGCCCTGAGCGCTGAGCAGACAGGCAGACCATCTCCAAGTCTGGCAGAAGCACACCAGGCGCAGCAGCAGCAGCAGCGGCTGCTGCACGCGGCAGTCCACTTGAGGGCGCTGGCAGCTTGCAGCGTGACGGCCCAAAGCCTACGAGCGTCAGGCACAATGTTGTCCCAACACTTGCAGGGCCTCACCAGATACAGGAGCAACAGCTTCTGCACGTTGTGGTCCTCCGAGGGCAGCACGTAGCGCACAATGGTGATGAACAGTGCCGGCAGCTGATCCCCATTGAGCAGCATCTTAATGGCCCGCTGCATGGCCTGCACCTTGGCCACATTGTTGCTGCCCTGCAGATGCACAAGGGGGCCTGTCAGCTTTTGACAGGAGGTTTGGATCTGAGGTCCACATGCTCTGGTGTTGGCTGCCCCTTGTGACCAGTGCCCTGCCTAGACTCAGCACCACAAGAGCGACTAGTGAGCAGCATCTCGACACCTGCTGCATAAAAGAATTGCGTCTGCCCTGCAGAGGCAAAAGGAGGCCTGTCAGCATGTTGTAGGAGGGCGGCTTTCGAAGGCCCAAATGCCTCTGGTGTCGGCTGCCCCTTGTGACCAGTGCCCTGGCCTCGACTCAGCATGACAAGCATCGGCACTGAGCAGCATGTCACCTGTTGCATGAGTGCAACACTGCTGATGTGCAGGGCAGAGGGTGCTTGTCATGACCTGTCTGGGAAGCAGAGGAAGGAGGACTGAGACCTGCACTGTGTAGGCTGCCTGTTGTGACCAGTGTGCTGCCCTGCAGACGGCCCACCAAACACAGACAGCCAGTCCCTGGCACTTAACCAGGGCTCTGCAAGGGCAACAGCATCCTGGGAACACTGTGAAACCCTGTTTCTGCTGCCCTGAACATCTGAACGATACCCTGATCAATTACTGCGACGCCTGCAGCTCGGCACTGTGCTGACGCGCTGCAGATACAAGGCCTAGGCAGCACCACAAGTCCTGCAGCAGCTGCCAGAGCAGGCCCGCCGAGCAGGAACAGCCACTGCAGGCAAGCTGCCCCCCCACCAGCATGGACGGTTGTCTCAGGTCCGTGCACACTGCAGAACACCTGCTGCATGCCACGCCTGAGTCTGGACGACTCAAAGACACAGGGCACACAGACTCTGTACAAATTCCGTAGTAGGCTGATGAGCATGCTGCTGCGAAAAGTGGACATGTCAGACAGCACAACTGCCCGGACACTCGCCTCCAGCGCCTCCTTGATCTCACTGGCGCTGCCAGGCTTGTCGTCTGAGATCAGCATGGAGCAGCTCTTCTCGATAGACTGGGTCACCATGGCTGCAGACTGCCGGGAGCAGCTTGCCTCCTTACTGCTTGGCCCTCACTGCCGCTTGCAGCGCAGGGGTGCTGCGCGCACCTGGCAGGGACCTAGTCAAAGCCTGCAGGCAGGGCAGAGGTAGGCATGAGGCAGCTGCAGAGCACGATGCTGGCAGCCGCTCGCCCTCTCTACTGCCTATGCTGCACGGCCTGCTGCAGGGTGAATGCGCCGCCCGCTCCTAGCAGCTTTCTGAGTACAGCCTGCAGACTGGCGGCGGTGAGCATGAGGCAGCAGCTTGCCACTGCCATGTCCTTGCTGCCTTCTGCAGGGTGAGGGGCGCTGCCTGCTGCTAGCAGGGAAGCGCATCCTGCAGAAGGGCAAGGGCGAGCATGAGGTAGCAGCTTGCCTTCTCACTGCCTCTCTGCAGCTCCTGGCGGCCACTTTGGCAGCCTGCAGGGATGGCAGGAGAGGGCTGCAGAATGTTGCGTTGGCAGCAGCTTGGCTCCTTGCGGCCTGGGGTGCCCTGTCTGCTGCAGGCTTGGATGCCTATTGCTCGCTGCGTGCTTTCTGCACCATGGCAGGATGAGCACAATATGCCTGCAGAGTTGGTGTATCCTTTCCCCAGGAAATGCAGCCCTGAGCGAGGGGAGGTAAGGGCGGTGCCTGCTCCAAGCTGCTCCTGAAATGCGGCTGGGCCGTGTATACATGCCATGGGTGAGCTGCAGGGTGCAGTGCTGCCTGTCAGGAGGGCAGGCATGCTTAATGCAACAAACAGCAGTGAGGATCTGAGAAATGACGCATGCATGGCCTGATGCCCCTGCAGCACAGCAGCACAGGCGCATCTGGCTAGTTAAGAGCTCAGCAGTGCACCCCACAGGCTGTCAGCAGCTACAGATGCCAATGAGGCATTGGCAAATGAGCTGTGCATAGTCTCAGCATGGTAAGATGCAGTCTTCATGCACTGACAGCTGTTCAAGCAACGGGCAGCTTGACCAAAACAGCTGTTCGCCATCAGGCCCATGTCCTTCTGCACCATGCTTCCCAGGATGTACCTTGATTGCCTGCTTGCCCAGAGATTGCTCCAGCTGCCCACTGCTGGGGAGTGCTCTTGGGCACTCTCTCAGGTGGCCGTCCCCCCACCCCGGAAAAATTGCCTGCTCTACCGATTCTGATCGGCAGAGTCACCTCCGGATAACAATGTGATGAGTCCGGCCAGAGGATCTGCACAGGCTTGCTCCAGCACAGGCTGGTAGGTTTGGGGGCAGGGCTTTGAGAAAAAGAAGCACAGAGATTCTGCTGGCCAGACAGCCACCCAGGCATTGACAATGTCTGGGTCCTCTGGCATATATACATGCTGAGAGGTCTTGCTGAAATGTTCGAACCTTGGAATGAGAGGGTTCATGATACGACGAGGCCTGCTTTAGCACAGCACATCCTACATTCTTGGTGCACTGCAAGCAGCCATCCACCACTGACACTTGAAACGTTGCCAGCAGCCCTGCCAAGACCCTGGTGTTGGAGCCCAGCTCTGACATCAAGGCGATAACTCAAGCAACACAAAGGTGGGAGCGCAGCTGATGGTCAAAGCTAGCACAGTGCTTCACAACAAGTGTCGCTGCTGAAATTGGGAGCTTGCCTGATTAGCACCTGTGTCCACAGCTGTGACGTTGAAGGTGGCTGGCGCCCACCCTCGAGCATGCTAGGCTTGCATCTGTCAGTGCTGAGGCCTCATGCTGCGGCCAATTCTGTGCAGCAATGCAGGCTTCGGTGTCAGGCAGGCTGATAGTTGATGGAGTAGCCAGTGTGCAAGCAGGGGTCCATACTCTGCCATGCCAGTGATGTTGCCAGCAGCTTGAAGCTCCCTACTTGTGGCAAAGATGTTGCTTTGCAGGCCAAGGCTGTTGATGTCCAAAACATCGACAGCAGGTCTGTGTGCAGCGCAGGAAGACTCCTGAAGCTCTTGCAGCAGATGGTTGGTCGCACAGTTGGGGCTGAATGCTGCTGCAAGCGTCACGAGACTGCTGGCGGCAGGATGTTGCTGACACCTCAAAATCAGCAGCATTAAATTGCTTCCAGGAGGTATCGGATGTTGTGATGAGATGCTGAGGGTGTGGCATGTCTACAGGGCAACAGGGCAAAGACAATGGCCAGGGAGCAGGCTTCAAAAGTGCAGGCCTCAGCTCTGGCTGGGCAGAGCAGGTTGCAAGGCAAACGCTCATTACACCTGCCTTCTGAAGGACCCTTCTCGCAGATGCAGCTGGAGTTGCAGGCTGCTGTGAGCTGCCCACTGTACGCTCATCACTGGGCACATGCATTGGCAGTATGGAAGGCAGAAGACTTGGGGGTGGGGGGTGTGCCTCGCTCTGGCACAGACTCCCTAACATTTTGTGCTTGAAACATTCATGGAAACTGTACTGCTGAAGCTACTGAGTTTGACTTCACGCCTTCTGACGGTGCCAACAACATGATCAATTCTCTGCTGCCACTGCCTGCCATCTGGGCCCTTCCAGGCCATAACCTTGGCTGACTGCACTGCTACCTCACTGGGAGTCAGGCCATCATTTGATTTAAAGTCCCACAGGTCTGCTGCATCTGGGCACTGCACAGCCAGGGAGTTGCAAGCACACACAGCCATCCCAGAGGGAAACGGGGAGCCATTGTTCAGATTGATGCGATGATTTGGTGATGCCTGCCATCTGTGCACCAGGCCCAGCTTGCACGCGTCTTGCACGACCCAGTGCACCTTCTTCTCCGAGCCGAGAGTGACCTGGTCTGGGTGTGATCCATGTGTCACGTTGGCTTCCCACTCAGCCAGCAGGTGTGGTGCTCCAATGCTGATGCTGGGCTGCCTTGTCTTAATGCAGCTGGCCTCACGCCCACACCGGGCCCATCCAGCCCCCTGGAGTCTTGTTCTGCTCACCACACTGGCGCTCCATCTGTGCCCACAGAGGCCACACCTCCAGGCTGCCTTGGTACTGCTGCTTGCTGTCACAGTCTCTGGTGTCCTTTCCCCATTGGCCTCCCAGTCCCACTCCGCTGCCACCTCTGGGTGGTTGTGGGCCAGATCGTTGCAGGGGCAAACTGCTCTGCCGCCGTTGTAGGGACAACCCCTGCCATCTGAGCGACTGCTGACCCTTGCCTGCCACCTGTGCGGCTGCCCAGTCTTGCACATGCCACTGCTCCACCAGGCCTTCATGTGGCTGTGCGGCGCAATCATGATGCTGCCCAGGTGGGCGTTTGCCTTATGTTCCCACTCCTGCTGCAGGTCTGGAGCCAGCTGGCTGATATCTGGGCCAGCCTGCTCATTGGATTTGCCTGCAACCAAAGCTGGTGTTGTGCTGCTGTGCTCTGGGTCCTGGACAACAGTAGTGCAGCACCATGCAGTTTCACTTGCCTTGAAGGCCACTCATCTGTCTTGGCATGGTCTTGCCTAGGGTGGCTGCATGGTGAAGCCTCTGTAGCTCTGGCAGCTTTGATGCAAGGTGCTTCATGCATGACATCAGCATCTCATCTGGGATCTAACACCTTCAGAAGAAGGGTGCATGCTGCATTGGCTCCAGTCTGATGAATTTGAGGAGGGCAGCATGGAACCACAGCTGTGGTCCATAGTGCCCCATGCACAGCCCAGTAAAGGTAGCCTCTGGGCCCCTTTCACTCTGTGCTGACTGTCCATATCAGAAAGACACATTGGCTGCAGAAGGGGCCTCATTCAAGCTCCATGCTGCCTTGATGTTGCTTTTTGGCACCATCGTCTCTGGTGTCCTCTTCTACATTACCCTCCAAAACCCAGTCTGCTGCTACATTTGTCATCACAGGTTGCCAAATGCTCTGCCGAGTTTCAGAGGAGCAATTGCACGTCCATTTGCAGACTGCCCCGTCTTGCAGGTGCAACTGGTCCAGCAGCCTTTTTCTACCCATGGTGAGATGTGGTGGTGGTTCTGCCCAGGTGGCCAGATTCTGCTGCAGGCTCTGGCCCAGGCGGCTGGTCTTGGGGCCAGCCCTTGCCCCAGACTGCCAATCTTGCTTGCAGACACGGCAGATGCTGCCCCTGCTATATCAGTGAGGCTTGAAACATAACGCTGAGGTCTCATTGACAGGTCTGCCCTCAGTGAGGCTGCTGGGTGTCGCTGTGGGCCTCTCCTTGTGACCCTGTTGCTCTGCATGGGACCTTGCTCTGTTGAGCAGAGATGTGGCATGGCCCCTCGTGCAGGACTTCGTCTGCACCACTGGAAAATGGTGCCGCCAGTGTAGGCATGTGGCCGCCAGCCGAGCCCAGCACCAGCTTAAGGTACGGAACACACACATTGATTGTATGTGCACGCTTCAGCCAGGCGTGCGAAACAGCAGCAGTGACTGTGGGATTTGTGGCTGATGCCATCAAAAGGCAAAGTCTTCTGTCACCTTGTCAACAATGATGGCGGCAGCCTTCTGAGTGTCCACGCCTGCAGATGCGAGTAGAGTCACAGGCTGCTGTGAGCTGCATGCTACGCTTGTGCATTGGCAGTCTGCAAAACAGACACATCATGCACGCAACAAAAGTGTGCGCCTGATCCTGGCACAGACAAAAGCACATGTCACCCGGCCTGAAGAATCCAAGCTGGCAGTTGCACTGATGAAGCTAGTTCTTCATCTTTGCTTCATGCCGTCTGAATTTGTTGACAACATGATCAATTCTCTGCTGCCACTGCCTGCCCTCTGGCGCTTTCCACCATTTAACTCGAACAGACTGCACAGTAATACTGTCAGGGGTCATGCCCCCATCTGCCTGGTGGTCCCACAACATGGCTGCCTCTGGGCACTGCAGCAGCAGTGACTGTGTGATTTGTGGCTCAGGCCATGGCCAAAGGCAAAGTCTTCGGTCATCATTGACAATGATGGCCGCAGCCTCCTGAACGTCTACGCTTGCAGATGCAAGAAGAGTCGCAGGCTGCTGTGAGCTGCATGCTGTGCTCATGCATTGGCAGTCCATGGATTGGCCAAAAGGCAGGCATTTTACACACGCAAGCGGAGATGCGGCTCACTCTGGCACAGACAGCATTTCAACCTTGTCTGAAGGCCCCAAGCTGGGGATTGCATTGGTGAACAAAGTGTTTGTTCAATTTTTGATAATTCCTGACTCTGGTGACAACTTCACAAACCCTCTGGCACCACTGCCTGCCATCTGGGCCCTTCCAGGCCACCATTTTGTGCGACTGCACAGCTACATCACTGGGAGTCAGGCCACCATTTAATGTAAAGTCCCACAGGTCTGCTGCCTCTGGGCACTGCACAGCCAGGGAGTTGCAAGCACACACAGCCATGCCAGAGGGGAAAGGGGAGCCAGTGTTCCTTGCAGTGCGACTATGTGGTGGTGCCTGCCATCTGTGCACCAGGCCCAGCTTGCACTCGTCTTGCACGACCCAGTGCACCTTCTTCTCCGAGCCGAGAGTGACCTGGTTTGGGTGTGATCCATGTGTCTCGTTGGCTTCCCAGTCCCACTCAGCCAGCAGGTGTGGTGCTCCAATGCTGATGCTGGGCTGCCTTGTCTGAATGCAGCTGGCCTCACGCCCACACCGGGGGCATCCAGCCCCCCGGGGTCTTGTTCTGCTCTTTACACTGGCGCTCCATCTGTGCCCACAGAGGCCACACCTCCAGGCTGCTTTGGTGTTGCTGCTTGCTGTCACAGTCTCTGGTGTCCTTTCCCCATTGGCCTCCCAGTCCCACTCCACTGCCACCTCTGGGTGGTTGTGGGCCAGATCGTTGCAGGGGCAAACTGCTCTGCCGCCGTTGTAGGGACAACCCCTGCCATTTGAGCGACAGTAGACCCTCGCCTGCCACCTGTGCGGCTGCCCAGTCTTGCACATGCCGCTCATCCACCAGACCTTCCTGTTGCTCTGAGGAGTGATGGGGATGCTGCCCAGGTGGGCGTTAGCATTATGGTCCCACTCCTGCTGCAGGTGTGGAGCCAGCCGGCTGATGTTGGGGCCGGCCTGGTGCTCAGACTTGCCTGCAAGTAGATCACTTGATGTGCTGCTGTGCTTATGCGCGCGAATGACAGGACTGCTGCACCAGGTAGGCGCGCTGGCGTTGGGCTTCACTGATCTGTTTTTGCATGGCTTGCCTTGGAAGGCTGCGTGGTAAAGCCTCCTGTGGAGCCTGGGCAGGGGCAGGTGTGGTGCCAAGTGCCTCGTACATGATCCTGGCAGCACAGCTGAGTTCTGGTGGCTGCAGGATGGACGTTTAGCCTCAAGCATCACTTCTGTTGCTTCAGTCTCATGGTTTTTAAGGAGGGCAGCATGGAACCACAGCTGTGGATTTCCTGACTCGAACTCCATGCACAGCTCATGTCAAGCCCCTTATCAGTCTGCGTAAGCTTTTCAGATGAAAAGGAAATCAGATGCTGCAGCAGGGACACCCAGCCACCCCATGCTGGCCTAACACTTCTGGCTTCTGCCGGGCACATTGTGTGGGTGGCTTGGCACTGTTACTTAAACCTGCGTCAGACGCCCAACAAGCCGGAAGACCAACTCAATATTTGCCATGCCAGATGGCAAAAGCGCAGTCGCCCGCCTGGCAATCGCCCGGCAATCAGGCATGGCCATGCCTTCATGCCTTTGCTGCACAAATGCATGCCTTGCAATGCAACAGCAGACTTTGAACTGTTGGTTTGGAGCAAGCCCTCATGCCACAGCACTGCATGAATGTTCTCGCGTTCAAGGTTGTGCAAGCCCACCAATCTATGGCTGTCAGGCAAAAGTGAATCTGAAACATGTTGCCATCAGACTGGTCGAACAAGGTGTCAAAACATGCTGTGAAAGTCTGTGCTGGGGCATGTCTCATAACCGTGGCATCAACGTCAAGCAGCAGTCATTTGGGAAGCCCGATCTCGCTCATGAAACGCTCATACTCGCTCTGCACTTTAGTGCTCTCATCAGGCAGAGGAGGTGCTGGCTCAGAGGGCAGAGCGGGTGCAGGCTCTGGCGCGGGGGGGCCATAACTGGTGGGCGGCTGGCCATAGCCTGCAGGGGCAGCGGCTAAGCGTCAGACACAATGCTGTCATGCCAAGGCAAGATTGCCAGGCCCAGGTTGCGCAAGGGCTTCTTCAGACAAAGTTCACCTGGCGCAGACAGAGGAGAGCAGGGATAATCGGGCTGCTCTTGAGAGCGTGCCGCAGCCACAACAATGCAAAGACTTCATGCTGTGTGCCCAAAGTTGTTGTGTTGGCCTACACGACGGCCATGCACACCCGCGGCAGAGGGCAACCGACCTGCTGGTGGTCCATACCCAGGGAAGCCAGCTGGTGGGCCATAGCCTGGGAAGCCAGCTGGTGGGCCATACCCAGGCATGCCGTAGCCAGGCGGCGGACCATAGCCTGCGTGCACACCACACAGGGTCAGCCCCACTGCAAGCGTGCAGCAGCGCACAGGCCAGCGGCTCAGCAGGCAGTGCCAGTATTGCATGAGGCCCCTGCGTCGGCTTGTGCCGCAGCTGCCGCCAGGCAAACATACACAGGCAGTGCACGCAGAGCCTGATTGGCACGTGAGTTTGGCAAGGCTGGCAGACCCCAGCAGAGGAACTGGCACTGCAGATTGCGCTGTCACAGCAGCCAGCCCTGCTGGTGTAACAAGTTGCAGCCAGAGGCCTGATGCCAACCCCAGCAGAGAGGCTGGTGCCGCTGCCACTTGCCTGGAGGGGGACCATAACCTGGGGGGGCGCCCATGAAGGGCCCTGGCGCTCCAGGGGGGGCACCATACGGCATCATCCCAGGACCTGGCGGTGGGCCTCCAGCATAAGCTGGCTGCATGGGACGCGGCCCACCCATGCCTGCAGGGCAGCAAGCACACCAGTTGGGCCTTGATTGCTGAAGCCAGGGGTGGTGACACCATCCCTGCTCCCAGTAATTGAGTGACTGCAGAGGGCATGGACCATGGGTGGGTGCCTGTGCCAAACAGCAAGCGCAGCTAAGTCACAGCTGCCATGGTGGAGGCCAAGAAGCAGCAGCTATGTCTGCAGAGCAGCAACGTACGGCAGCTGAGTCACAGGTGCGATGGCCAGAGCAGCAGCAGTGTTTGCATGGAGCGTGGGCTGCTCATGCCTGCAAGAAAGCAGTGCAGCGCTGAGGATGCTGGCAGTTTCCGGCGCAGAGGTGCAAAAAACGCCGGTGCCTGCAGAAAGGCAGGCAAAGCAGCTGAGCCATGGCCGCCGCACCGCGGTCGCAAGCACTCAAGCACGGCATGTGACCAGCTTACACAAGCCTGGCTTGGGGTTCATGAGCCTGCCCCGCCGATCGTCTGTGACACTAAGGGCAGCGCTGGAGATCTTAGGAGGCGAAAACACAAAACAATGAGGCTCCAAGAAGGCCCTTTTCTGGGCTCCTTTCAGGGCTGCTTCACATTGGCCTGTTCCCAGCATCTCCCAGGCGAACCTACTCTGGAGGCCCGCGAACTGACCTGGAGGTGGCATCATCATTTCGCCCCTGCCCCCTCCAGCCGACTTGTTGGCTCCAGCCATGCGCACCGAGATGGGCTTCTCCCCAATGCGGAACCCTGCCAAGCCCCTGCATCAAGCCATGAGGCCCTAGGCAAACCAGGCGCTGCAATGGGCAGATGCATCTCAGCTGTCTGGCAGGAGGCAGTGCTGCCTGATACTCTACTATCCCAACATGGTCAGCATGCAGCGGCAGGCGAAAGTATCTCGCGATAACCTGGCAGGAGGCAGGGCTGCCCATATACCAATCCCGCAGTTTCCCTTGGGGGACTCAGCAGCAGGGATGCCTGCATGCAACCTGGCATGGGCAGACATCTGCTGGTGATCAGAGCACAAGGCAGCATGCAGCAGCGCATGGCCAGGGCGCCTTCTCGCACTGTAGCAGAGAGCGTGCTCATATCCTCGGCGTATATCATGTCGATCGAACGGTGTGTGCTCAGTGCTGCTGCTCACACCTCATGGCATGCTGGCCCTGAGCAAAGCCCTCCAGTAGGTAGCGTGCTCACGACCACAGCCCGCACCATGCCACTGAGAGCAGTGGGTGTTGAGTGCTGGCCTGAGCAAAGCCCTCTAGCAGATAGCGTGCTCTGGACCACCCCGCACAATGTCAACCGAAGCGGTTTGTATGAAGTGCAGCACCAGCTCTGCTCAGACCTCCTGACACGCCGGCCCGCGCAAAGCCCCACATGTCGTTTGAGCAGTGTGCAGTGTGCACCAGCAGCTCGCAAGCCCACCTCATCGCACTCTGGCAGGAGGCGGGGCTGTCCATGGTTACGAAGCCGTAGCCCTTGCTGACGCCTGTGTCGCGTTCAGTGATGACGCGCACATCCAGCACGATGCCGAACTTGCCAAAGGCCTGCAAGCAGACCAGGGAATGATGGCGGCTGAGCTCAGCAGTGACATGCGCGCCCAGGACAGTGCCAGCCTCGCCAAAGGACCGCAGGGCTGGCTGGTAGAGAATGGTTAGTCTTAGCCTTCAGATCCATACAGGCTGACATGGAGAATCACTGGACAGGGGCACAGAGCAATTGGCAGTCAGAACACGCTCACTCATGCTGATACTGCAACGCGGGATGGGCGTGTGTTTGCAGACCTCAGTTGTAAGAAAGGGGACCCCACCTCTCTGAGCATGTCCTCATTGGCTGTTGGGATCAGACCGCCCACAAACAGCTTGGTTGCATCCCTGTCGCCCACCCCAAACTGAGGCTTCGGACCGCTGCGGTCATCTGGTCGCGGAGGCCCTGCAGGCAGGATTACAATGGAAGGCCGGTGAGCTAGCCTGATAGCAAACAGCTGCAATGGCACACAGAGGAACGGGTGCAAATGCATGAAGTGCAGTCCGAGCCAGCAGCAGTATTGGGAACGCTTCTCTGCCAGCACCTAATGGCGTGGCCTTGCAGCGCAAGCGCACAGCTGGCTGCTCGCCACCGCCGACAGGGGCGTCTGTTGCACCAGCAGCGCCGATAGGTCCAGCAGATGCGCCCCACTAGCCAGACTCCAGGTCACTGCTGCGCAGCACAGCACAGCTGGCAGCTCACCAGGGCCACCGCCGCCGCTGCCCGGCGCCTGGGACCTCTGCCGCACCACCAGTGCCTTGCCATCCACCACCTTGCCAGACAGAGCCCTGGAGGCCGTCTCTGCACTGCCAGGGTTGTCCATGTGCACAAAGCCGTATCCCCTGCAGCACAGCACATGAGACTTGGGTGAGGCTGATCCCAAAGGGAAGCAAGGCGGGTGCTCAGGAGGCAGTTTGAGACAGCCATGTACAAGGTAGCACATACCAAGATTTTGGTAAGCTGACTGCCTAGGGAGAAGCAAGGAAGGTGCTCAGGAGTGGTCCAGAGCCAGGCATGTGCAACAGAACACACATCAGGTTGGGTCATGAGCACGCTGGGGTCAGGTAACCAGCCACAACATATGTTCACATGACACGGGGTGCTCGCTGCACATCACAGTAAGTGGGCTTGTGGCATGGCCACAGGAAGCTGTGGATGCTAGGTCAGCAGGTGCCGTCCTCTTCAGCTGGCCGCTGGGCAGCCTGCCTTGTCCTCATGTTCTGTGCTGGTGGTCTGTGCTGCCCTGATGACAGACAGTCAAACAGCACAGCTGCAGGGGCTAACCTCACCACCATCAGAGCCCAGCCAAGAGGAGGGCTGTCAGCACAAATGGCATCCACAAGCGTGCCAAAGGCCGAGATTGCAGCCGTGGCCTTGGCATGGCCCAACAACAAGGCCCTGTGAAATGAAGCCGTGCCTGTTCTGCTGCAAGAAACAACGGCCTGCAACACGGTGCTTGACGGCGAGCCCGCAGTAGCAGCCGAGAGTGGCCCACAAGCAGCTGGTCTGAGCGTCAGACCTCTCACCTGCTTTGCTGCGTGACCTGATCCATGAGCACGATGGCATGCAGCACTGTGCCAAAGGGTGAGATCATGGCCTTCAGCGTCTCATCAGTGATGTTGGGGGACAAGTTGCCCACGTACAGCTTGCAGTCATCGGGGAACTCGTCGCCCGGCCTCATCTTGCCATGAGGGCCCCGCGCAGCTGCAGGGAGACGGGGTGATGTTACAAAGAGATGTGATGTTGCCCCCAGCAGATTGGGGGAGTGTGGCCCTCATTTTGCCAGAAAGTTGTGGGTTGCCACCCTCAGCAGGGCCAGCACAGTCAAGCGCAAGCCAGCCGCCAGGTGAGACCAGACCTGGAGGCATCGGCCCCTGCACCGCAGGAGCCCACGGCCCTTGCAGCCCCAGGCAACAGCTCCAAGGCGCTCACACCAGACCCTCACCTGAGCCAAGGCCAGGCCGGGAGGTCTCGCCCCCTGCAGCCCTTGGATCTTTGCCCCCGAGCTCGGCCAGGAAGGACTTGTACTCATCCTCCATGGGCGCCGCACCCTTCTCGCCAGCCATGCGAGCAATGTCCTTCTGGTACAGGGCATTGACCTGCACAGGGGAGGGCAGTACCAGCTCTGAGTGTGGACAGCCAGCAACTTGCATACAGGTTGACCACCCAGTGCAATGACGTGTAGGCAGGCGGCAGGGACCCTGACCAGCTGCAGGCCGGGCGGGCAACAATCAGCCACCTGGCCGAGCGACAGTCAGCTGGCAACACTGGTGGAAGCCGCATCTGACAGCGGCAGGGCAAGAAGGGACAGCGGCTGCCAGCAGGAGTGATGGCGGCAAAGATGCCACCCAGGTGGGCTTGTTCTGTGGCCTCTGACGCAACAAACAGGGGGTCTGCCTGAGCTCACCTGCTCCTGGACATTCTCGGGCAGCTTGTAGATCTCCTGCTGGTTGTTGGGACACTCTGTTTGCCTGCAGACATGGCATTGCAGCCTGCATGAGCTGAAGAGGCCAGTTCAAGTCTCCCAAGAGGAACCTGGCGGCCACACCGCGTGTCCCATACTGGGCCACATGCGACAACAAACAAGGCAGTCACCTCGCAAGTAGCAGATGCCCCACCTGCGAGCCACAGGCATGACAGGGATCCCAAGCCACAACAGTTGCTATATATATATCAACGGCAGGGCCACCCAGGAAGTACACAACCAGGCAAGGGGTGGAAGGTTGCATGTACATAGGAAGCAGGGAGAGCCCTGCCTGCCCTGCACCAGACCCCGCCCCCCGCATGCGACTTGCCAACAAACTCATCTTCAGCATGCCAGCAATTGGTAATGCTTGCCACAGCATCACTTTGGCCCCTACGGCACCACTGATAAGCCTGACCCAAACAGGAAGCTGCTGCCACAGGCAGCAAAACTATTCTAGAGCCCACTTGTATCCCACAGAGCCAAACAGGCAGAACCTTCACCCATGTCACCAGAGCCACACAGGCAGCACCTTCATAACTGTGCAAACAGTGCCACACAGGCAGCAACATCTGGCAAGCACAACCCTCCCCAGCCTGTGTGCCCAGCACAGAGGCAGCCAGGCAGCAGAACGCCCCGCCTGTCAAGGCGCCATCAACCAGTGACACCTGCCCGAGCCTCACCTGGCCAATACCGGCAACACAAGAAACACCGCCCCACACAGGGAACAGCTCTTTCTCAGGACCCACCTGTGCCCGGCAGAGCCGCATAGGAAGCAGAACTCCTCATCCTTCAGGGTCCCGTTGAGGGCTGCCAGCTCGCGCAGCTGCAGGCGCTTGTGCTCATTGCGGGACTCGTCCTCGGGGCGAAGCAGGTCCCGGATCATCCTCTCAGCAGCGTCTACCTGCAGCGACCAGCGTGCCTGATGGGTTTGGGGTGCATGGCTGTGGTGCAGTCACTGGCGGCACAGTGTGCAGCAACAGGCTTGCTGCGTAGGCGCGGCAGGGCCTTGATTGTGATGCCGTCCTCAGCGGCAGAACCTGCAGCAGCAGGCGTGCCAGGTGACCTCAGTGTGCAGGGCTGCCGTGTTGCAGCTTGGCAGCCACATCTGTGCTGCGTGGATGATGGCAGCTGTCCAGCTGCTCGGGCCACATCCTGCCGAAGCCTCAACAGGAGCAAGTACAAGCACTGACCCCAAGCCTTCACAGCAAGCGCGGCATGCCATACAGCAAGCCAGCAGCTCACGCCCTGCCTGACCACCTCGACAGGAGCACGCACAACCACTGAACCCAAGCCTTCACAGCATGCATGGCGCGCAAAACCAGAAAGCCAGTAGCTCACATCCTGCTGGGTGTCCCCTGAGATGAGCACGTGCAGCTCCTCCTCTTCCCCGTAGTCATACTTGGGGTCACGGCTGGCGCCGTCTTTGACCGACCCCTTGCCACGGATGGCAATCTTGGTGTTGGTCTCCTTCTGCATGCGCTTCTGGGTGTTGCCGCGGGGGCCGATGATCAGCCCAATGAAGTTGTAGCCAGGGTACTCCTTCTGGGGGATGAAGATCTTCTTCTCCTTCTTGCGGGGCCGGTAGTCTGCACACAGCAGGCGCAGCGTGGCAGTCAGCAACGCTGCAGTGAGCCAGCAGGGGGAACCAGTCTCATGCTTCCTCCAGCAGGGGCAGTGATGTGCGGCACAGGCTGTCAGCGTCGGCGCCAGGTCCCAGCAGAGCTCAGCAGCATCGCACAGCCCCCTGGCACACTTGTTGCAGATGTCACCTGATCTTGAGTGCTGACTGGACAGTGTGAAGGCCCACGTCAGCCAGACGTACGTCGCTGGCTACCCCACTGCATTGCACCCCGGTCTCGGCCTCAGCAGAGCACACCCAGCGCACCTACAGGAGGCCTGTAGGTAGGGTCGGCCTTGATCATCTCTTCAATGAGCACCTGACGCCGGTCCATCAGCTTCTCCTTGTACCGAATCTCGCGCGTGTTGGTGCGCACACCATTCTGATCGTACCTGCAGCAGTGCAGACAGGACAGAGGGTGAGCTCAGGGGGAAATGCCTGGCAGCAACTGCTCTTGCCTGGCTGTGGACCCCATCTGCAGGGAGGCGCACAGCACTGGGCTTCATGCTTTGGTATGACCTGAGAAGTCACGGATGCAAGCAAACATGAGCAAGCAGTGCAGAGTCTCTCACCTGGGCTCAGGCGAGGGCGACCTGAGGTGCTCAGGCGGCAGGTCCATCTCGTTTCGCAGGATCTTGCGGTTGACCTCATTCAGCTGCTCCTGCAGGCTGCGGATGTGGGGGTCGTTGCTGGTGATGGCGCCTGTCAGCGCAGGGGGCAGTACCACCTGCAGGCAGGGGCACCAGAACATGGCTTCTTCTCACAAGTGTGCTGCAGATAGCTTGCCAGATCTGCCCGGCAAAGCTGCCGCTCAGTGCTGATCCATGGCGGTGTCCTGGTCTGAGCTTCAGAGGAGCCCACCTGCTGTCGCTGCCCATCTGGACAGCGCCCCACAGCATGCAGCGTCTGGGGGTAGCAGCAGCTTAAAGCCCTCTGCTGCCAATCCCCGGGCCTGTTGCCCACTGTTGCCCACCCCGCAGCAACGTCTCACAGCTGACCTTGATGCCCCCGCTGAGCACAATCTCCTGCGGGAACCCTGCGCCCCCCTGCACAGCCACGATCGCCTTGCTGGGCTCGGCTTCTGCCTCCTCCCAGCGCGACTTGCGCTTCCGCTTCCGCGCCAGCTGCTGGGAGTCGGCCTTCAGAGGCACGTACTCGGCGGGGGGCCCCCAGCGCTGCCTCTTCCCCGTGCCATCCTGCAGCAGTGGACTGGATGAGGCTGCCTTGCTTGCAGCAAGCTGCATGGGGCAGCTGTTGACAGTCAGCCCTCGCACTTCAGCAGGGGGACCCAGCGCATATGCTGTCCCAGACAGGCCGGGGCTACACCAGGCCGTCGTCAAGCGCATTGCGACATGGGGCCGTCTGCTGAGCTTCCCCCTCCAAAGGCGTGCGCCCAGCAGAAGGGCTTCAGCGCTGTGGTCTCCGATCCAAAGTGCAGCAGGCTACTCTGGCAGCTCCCCGAGGCCAGGAGTCAGAGACGTGTGTGCCTCAGAAACGGCAGTTGCCTGCCTCAGAAAGCAGGCCACGTCTGTGTAAAGGCAACACACCTGCGCTGCCCCGGTGACGCCGTTGGCAGTAACTTCCAGCTTTACTGGCTCTGCCTTGGGCTCTGCGGGCTCTAACTTGACCTCTGGGGCGGTCTCTGTGGGTGCAGCCTGCTCTGTATCCATGGCATCTGCCTGTGCAGCCGCTGCGTTGCCAACAGCCTCTGCCAATACAGATGCGACCTGCCCCTCTGGTTCTGCCGCAGGTTGCTCCGCCAGGGAAGGTGGATCAGGCAGGGTGTCAGGCTCTGCCATGGCCTCGCCCTGCTGCCTGCAGGCCAGCACCCTTTCTGGTGATTATCTCCGCCTCAAAGGCAGCAACTTTGTGCAAAACAGCCAAGTCATGATGCAGACATGCCTGAGAGACGCTCTTCGGTGCCAGCTGTTGCACAGGTCCTGTCTGTTAGTCCCCCTGCTGGATCTGTTGGCTGCTGTTCCTCAAGCCGCTGGACCTAGCTAGGGCCGGTCAAGCCAAAGCGGGTCAAGACCGGAAGCAAATGCAGTCTCAGGTGATCTGCAGGAGTGGGGGCGGGGGATACCGTGGTGGAGGCAGAGGTGGAGGGGGAGCGGGCAGGTGAACACTGCTTGGCCACAATGAGTTGGCACTTTCACTTCACGAGAGTGGCTCAGGCTTCAAGTGCTCTGGCCTATCGTGACCTGCCAGCAGCAGTACGGTCGGAGCTGGACAAGCTGCAGGCATAGCATCTCAGCAGCTGCACTGCTTGGGAATGTCTATGCAGCTTGCTACAATGTTGCAGCAGCTGCAACAGGATTCCATTTGCATGCGCCAGCAGGAGCAGCAAGCATGCATACAAACAGAGGTGCAGCTCTAGCCAGGCTGCCTGCGCGGGCTGCACCACAGGCAGGCCAGCTGAGCTGCGCCTGCTGCAGAGGCAGGTGCAGCATGCACTGTTGCGTTTGTCGCAGCACCATCACAGGCATTCTGATGTGCTGCGCGTGATGGGATTCCCTGTTGCAGGAGCAAGTGGGCAAGCCTGTCGCTTGCAGAGAAAAGTATAAAGCAGGCATCCTGCGGCACTGTGCACCACGTCACGCCGTCACCTGAGCTGCGCATTTGGCGAGACAGGGCCAGCATGTGTTGCATACCGTAGTCAGCTTTTTTCCAATGCAGCCTGAAAAGCAGGCATGCCTGAGCCGCCATGCCTCTCATCGTGCAGGGGTGGTGGCGGTCGCGGCCAGGGGCAGGGCCAGTACCAACAGAACCGCCCTCAGCAGCAGCGCTACCAGCTGCAGCCGCAGCCAGGGCAGCAGCAGCAGCAGCAGGGGGGGGGTTTTCGCCCCCCTGCCGACCTGCAGCGGCCCCCCCAGCAGGGCGGTAGCAATGGACAGGACAACGGGCAGCGACCCTACCGTCCCCCACAGCAGCAGGTGTGGGCAGTGGAGCAAGGTCCTGCCTGGGACAAACATCACTTTCCTGCTGCAGTTCCCTGTGTGCACCACAGGTGCATGTTGGGGTGGTCCATGCCTGCACACTGTCTTGGCGGGCCAAATGGGTGCTGCTGCCACGTGTTGGCATGCCCAGGGGGTGCAGGATGGGCTTCAGAAGGATGGTGCGGAGCCCGATCGTTGGCAGCACGCCTGAGAGGGTTCTGCCTGGCGATGCCTGCTGTGACTACACTGCTCAGCATGTGGGAATCCTGAAGCCTTTGTGGTTGCTGTGCTGCCTTTAGGCTGCACAAGGTTCCCTTGGCAACTGCGTTGATGTGACAGTCATGTCATGAGCTTGTGGGCAACAGGCTGTGTGTGAAGGGCAGGCCCCACCCACTGCCAGAGCAGATGCCCCTGCTGTGCTGCCTTGAGGTCGCACAACACTCCCCACGCAGCACAACAGATGGTGAGCTGTACTTTGCAGGGCGAGGTGGCCAGCCCCTATCCTTGCCACAGCAGCTCGGCTGGCCAGCTCGGATCCTGATCTGGTGGGCCTGTATGCTGCAGGCAGACCCAGGTCGTCACTGCAAATCAGCCCAGCCACACGTTGGCGGCTGCAGTGTCAAGTACTACTGGTCCTACCACCTGCCACAGCAGACGGTGGTGCTGAGCAGCCTAGTCGAAGTCGGGTCTGCTTTCAAGCCACGACATTGTTGCCCCTGGAGTGACACTGGTGATGAGCAGGGCTAGGCCACAGCAGCTGGGTAGCTTGGAAGCTGCCTTGACATGAACAAGTCGCCCTGCACCAGCCCTGACGGTGACCTGCATGCTGCAGGGCGAGGCCAGGTCCTACCCTCCGCCGCAGCAGCTGGGCCGCAACGGCACCCAGGGGGAGGGCCAGGGCCAGGGGCAGGGAAGGTCCTACCCCCCACCTCAGCAGCTGGGGGGCCTGGGCAGCCAGGGGCAGGGTGAAAGCAACCGCGGGGGCCCAGGCCAGACTAGCGGGCAGGATCGTCGGCCTCCGATGCAAGGGCAGTACAGGCCGCCGTCAACAGGTGACAGCCTTGCACACCTCCCACCACTGGCACTGTGATGTCTGAGGGAGGCCAGCCTGTGAAGCCTGGCCGTCATGGGAAGCCCTGCTGAGGTGATTGCTTTGCACACCTCTTCCCACAGAGACACTTAGTGTTGAGCAGAGCGAGTGTTCATTGCCAGGGCAGCACAGGCCGCTGCCACCAGGTCCACTTGCATGCCGCGCAGGTGGGTATGGGCAGATGGGAGGCCGTGGGGGTGGCGGCGGCTTTGGTGGCCGGGGCGGCTTCAGCGGCGGGCGCGGACGGGGCAGGACAGGGCCGGAGATGCAGCCCCGCGTGATCTCCAACGAGCTGATCCAGTGAGTGGTCTCCGCCGTCGTGGTCTCGGCAGCTGGGACCATGGCAGCCTCATGGTGCGGCCCAAAGCAGCCCGCCATGGTGACTGCTGCATACATGATTCAGCAAAGGGACATGGAAGGGTTTGCAGTGATATCCTTCGGCGAGGCTGTGCAAAGCGTCTGCAGGCTCAAGTGCTGTGCCTGCAGGAGGGTTGGCATGCTGAGGCTGGCACCAGCTGCGGCAACAGCGAAAGACAGACTCCACTTGCCTGCAGGGCCGCTGAGGTGCGCCTGCTGGGGCAGGACAAGGAGAACATGGGGGTGATGTCCTACAATGAGGCCATGGACAAAGCGATATCAGAGGAGTTGGACCTGGTCCTCATATCTGCCGATGCAAGCCCGCCAGTGTGCCGGATCATGGATGCCAGCAAGCACAAGTATGAGCTGGAGAAGGCCGACAAGGAGTCCAAGAGGAAGCAGAGGGAGGCGCGGTGAGTGAGTGGGGCGTGTGGGTGCACCTGCACCGAGGAGCAGCGGAGGGCAAGGCTGACAAATGGTCCCAGAGAAGGGGGTCAGAGGACAATACTGTGTGCAACATGGGGCTGCAGCCTGGGCAGGTCCCCACTGCAGTCAATGCGGTCAAGAAAGAGACTCAGGCAAGATGAGCTGGGGATTGTGTTGTGCCTTTCAATAGTCATGACAGGGTGTCAAGAGGGCAGCAGAGAAGTCACAGAGCCGGCGTGGCAGCTTCTGCATGGGACTGGCTCATGAAGTGCACGAAGGTCTCCAGGGGGAGCAGGGCGAGGTGCAGCGAGCAAGCTGGGCAGTTGCAGGGGCTGATGATCTGAAGTTGCTGTTTCACGTTGCCCAAGCCTATGAGGGCAGGCTCCTCGATCAGCCGGAGTCATTGTTCTAAAGTGGAGCTGCCTGGGTCGCTGAGGTTATGCTTCTCAGCAGCAGCATGCCTCAGGCTGCTGCCTGCCAACTGCCTGCGTGGCCTGGCCTGGCACTACGCCGTCTAACACATGTCTTTAGCACCAAGAGCCTTACGCAACAGATGCTGTCATGGCTGCAGGCAAGACCTGAAAGAGCTGAAAGTGCGGCCCAGCACTGATGTGCACGACTATGAAGTCAGGTTACGGTCAGCAGAGAAGTTCCTCAAAAAGGTAAGGCACAGCTCTGCAGGAGCTCTGCTTGGGGGTGAAGCGCAGCTATCGGCTGAACTGCGGTTGCCTCTCGTATCTGGGATGTGCATGCTGCCCTTTTGAGTCGACAACAAATGCAACTCAGCAGAGACAGCTAATGCATAACTGGTGGATGGGCACAGCTGGACTGATGCAGTCTGATGGCTCCATGTGAGGTGCACCATGATGTAGGCTCTTTGCATGGCGCTGCCTGCGATGCTTCTGCACTCATGGCCTGTGCAGGATAACTGCTGCCAAAGGCTGCTGCTGACAGAGTGTCTCCCTGGGGTGCAGGGTGACAAGGTCAAGTTCACTCTGCAGTTCAGAGGGCGTGAGATGCAGTATAAGGACGATGGCCAGCAGATGTTGCAGGTGAGTGCAGTCTGCACGACAAGTGGGGCCAGTGCAGCAGAACCATTCCAGGCAGGGGTGGCACAGGCCACGATTGCTGAGCTGAGGGTGTGGCCCCTCTCTTGCTGGCTGGTCAAGGCCTGTGTCCCAGTCATTCATCATGACCCACTGCCTGGCTTTGCCAATCTGGCAGCCACCAGCTCAGGCCATGCATGCTGAGCTGAGGGATTTTCGTCAGGCTGCAGTGCTAGCCAGCAGTCGGCTGCAGCAGTCGGCTGGGCTGCCCTGGACAGTGTCTGCCTATCCATCGCCTCTTAGTCTCTGCAGCGCTGTCAGTCATGCTCCAGCTCACACCCTGCATCACAACCAGGGTGTGCCGCTGCTCTGCAGCGCTTCTTGTCTGATCTTGGGGAGCTCGCCAATGTGGAGAGTGGGCCACTCATGCAAGGCCGCCAGATGATCATGGTCGTCGGTCCCCAGAAAGCCCAAGCCCAAGCCTGAGCGAGCCTCCTGAAACACAAAACAACAGATGGCTACCCATTTTTCTTACCCTGAGCCGTTTCTGTGCCTGCCCCGGAGAAGCCCACAACTGTGCTCTGCCTCTATTGCCGTCATGTCAAATGTGATCCTGATTCCCCTGTGCTGCTGACCTGGCAGAAAACAGCAAATCCTCGATCTCACATTCAAAGACAATCATGGCTCCTCACGTTCAAGTTCTGGGCGAGTGCAACAGCGAACAGAAGTCCATCTTGTCCAGCGAAGCGCTGCAATTTTTCGGCGTGCTCCAGGAGAAGTTTGGGCAGCGCCGGCTCGATCTACTGAATGCCAGGAAGGTGGCCCAGGCAAGGTGAGGCCATGCCGCCCTTTCATGCGGGTCTGGGCTTGCCTGGCATCTGCATGATCACACATGAGCCTGCCTACTGCAGGTTTGATGCAGGCGCCAAGCCAGACTTCCTGGTCGAAACGCGCGGCATCAGGGAAGGGGATTGGAAGGTCAGCCTCTTGTCCAGCCTGGCAGTTGCCATGCTGGCAAGGAAGTTGATGAAGTGTTGCTGGCTGTGGCAGCAGGATGTCATGAGACTGCTTGCTGAGGGTTGCATGCAAGCAAACATAAGGGCGTCCTCTGTAGCGAATGCAGCCGCCACCCCTTGCCTGTCATCTGCATGTCTGCTGCAACATCTGGCAGGCAGGCACGTAGCTTCCGGCCACACTCTAGGCGTCCCAATAGCCCCGCATGGACCGCACATGCTGCATTCCTGATTCACTGCCCACGCTCGTCTACGGGCATTGTCCAGTGGAGGAGCTGCCAGACCCACACCCTGACACATGCGCAGTGCTACTGCCTGAGGCCCCAGGCTGCTGCTAGCATGCGGTTGAACAATTGCGAACTGCCAATAGGTGGAACCCCAGGGGTGGTATCTTTGCCATTGGAGTTGGAGGCCATCTGGGTCTGCAGATGGACATCACTTTTGGGTCCCCTGGCAGCATTGCATGCCTCGTCTGCCGGTGAATTCCTCCTGCAGCAGCCCTGCACGACCGGCAGAATGGACACTGTGGGATCGACGGCCCACCACTGGTTGCAGCCGACTGGGGAGGTCCTCCACCCCAGTGCCAACCTGAGTGCAGGTGGCCTCCTTGCTGGAGCCCATAGGCAGCATGACTGCAGGCGGGCTTGGTGCTAGAACCTCAGCCAGAGCGATCTGGCAGCCCACTGCAGGTGGTTCATTGATGGAATGCCTACTGGCCCTCAGCCACAGTCAGCATCCATCCCTGCAGCAGCTCAAGTTCCACAGGCAGTGCCTCGTGCCTGGTCTGCAGGTTGCGCCCATGCCAGCAGATCAGGCTCAGGCAAACTGCTGGACACCTGCAATTGGTGAGCTAAGGAGCTGCACATGCTTTGTCTGCAGGTGGCACCTCTGCCATCTGACCTGTTGGACCGGCGTGTGGAGATCACAGGGCCTGTGGATCGCAAGATGGTCATCAATGCCCTCAACTCTGGGGCCAGCGTGTTCATGGCTGACTTTGAGGACTCCAATGCCCCCACCTGGTGAGCGAGCAAGCTTGGGCCTGCTGCCTGTTGCCACTTGTGTGCCCTGCCAGTGGTGGGCTGAGAGCTGCAGTGCCCTCACCTGACAAGCAGGCTTGCCTGCCCTCGACACCCCCATGCTCATATTGGGGCAGGTACTGCAGACAGGACAGCAGCAGGCAGGACGGCTGGCTGCTCTGCATGTCTGCTTGCCTGGGCGACACTGGCAATGTCACCGATAACCAGACCTGGTGCAGCCTGCATGCACACCTTGCGATCTTCAACACGCACACTGTTGTGGCACTCTTCCCCTTGGAACATCTGCTCCCCAAGCCATTGGCTTGATGCCCCAGTGCTGCCCTGCAGGGCTAACCAGCTGGATGGCCTGGTGAACATGGGGTTGGCGTCCCGGCGGGCCATCAGCTTCAAGGACCCCAAGAGTGGGAAGTCGTACAAGCTGAATGACAAGGCAAGCCCAGAGATGTGCTCAAAGTCAGCTAGTGAGGCTGCTCAGTCTAAGCTGCCCTGCACATGCAGCCCCTTGCCTGCAGACAGCAGCTGCTCGAGGGCAGACAGCGGCTGCACGCGCTCATTGACCGGGGGCGACGCCTTGGTGACAGCTGCTCCCGCTGCCTGCAGACAGCGACGCTGATGGTGCGTCCCCGCGGGTGGCACCTGCCTGAGAAGCACATCCTGGTCAATGGGCGGCCCACCTCGGGCTCCATCTTTGACTTCGCCTTCCACTTTTTCCACAACGCCAAGGCGCTCGTGGAGAGAGGCTCAGGTGGGATGTCCTGGGCTTTTAATGGCAGCAGAGGGGTGCCATGGAAGGGCCTTGTACCCAGGGATGTTCTCAGTGTTCTGCGTGATGGTCCAGTTCCACAATGCCCGAGTCCACATAAAGCGGAGCTGAGGTGGGTGGTCCCCACACAGGTGCCCTTGATTTGACACCCAGAGTCTCTCTGATATGCACACCTGCTGGCACCTGCCTATGAACAGAAGGCAAAGAGGTGTCGTGTCACGTGTAGCTTGAAATCTCTGAGCGGACGCCAGCACTCATGCGCCCCATCGCCGTGCCAGCCTCTGGCTGTGCCGTCTTTTGTGCAGCACAGCCTCTAGTGCTGCACAGGCGCTGCCTCCCTCCCGGACTGATGAGTGATCTGGCGGACTCCTGTCCTGTCAGGCCCCTTGTCCCTGCCTCAGGCAGGCTGGCATCCCGACACAAGAACATGCCTTTTCCCAATACAAGATAATCCTTTCCCGACACTGGGCAATGTTGTGTGGGGCCCACAGGCCCCTATTTCTACCTGCCCAAGATGGAGAGCCACCTGGAGGCGCGCCTGTGGAACGACATTTTCTGCGAGGCCCAGGACATGCTCAACATCCCCCGGGGCACCATCAAGGTGAACACCGGTGTTTTTCAGCCATAATGCTAGGCCTGTGTCAGCATTGCTCCACATGCAGACTCACCAGCAATGAGCTCGCCCAGCCGCTCAAAACCGCTCACGGCATCTCATCATCCCGTGCCGCCCACCTGCCTCATTGAAGTGCTGCTGGCAGCCATCGTACGGGCCAAGAGCCTCTTCAGCTCACAGCAGTGTTTGTTGCAGGCTCATGACAGCTCTGCGTGAACATGTACAATTTTCAGATCTCACAAAATTGTTGCTGCAGACTTTGTGCCCCACTTGAGATGCTGCCAGATGCAAGCTTTTGTCTCTGGTGTCTGCTCATATCTTTTCTTGTGGGCTGCACGCCACCTGCCTCATTATGACACTTCCGGCTCTCCTTCAGACCAACCCTGTTTCCCCTCACATGTTCCATTGACTCACAGGCCACCTGCCTTATTGAGACGCTGCCGGCAGCCTTTGAGATGGACGAGATCCTGTTTGAGCTGAGGGAGCACTCTGCGGGGCTCAACTGTGGGCGGTGGGACTACATCTTCAGCTTCATCAAGACTTTGAAGCAGGACCCTCAGGCAAGACTTCACTAGCCATGCCTGACGGCTGTCTCTCATTCATCAGCCACTCCAGAGCCTTGCAGCAGGACCCCTGGTCAAGGCAACATCCAGCACTGTCAGGATTCGGTTGTGGTGTTCTCAGAATGCGTCTTCGACTTCATCAAGACAGCCAAAGCATGGCCCTCAGGGAAGCATCCTGTCCAGCAAACACTGTGGCTGCTAAAGCTTCTTGCTTCAAGCAGCAGCCCCAGGCAAGAACGGGTTCTGCAGAATCTCATGCCAGATGCCTTCTGCATGCATGCCATTGGTCTACCAAGTCCCAGATGTCAGCAGGCAACACCTTTACAGAATTAGTCAACTCAGTCATGTGCTTACTGGCATCTGCCACCCCTGGTATGTCCAAGGCCTTTGTTGCATCTTGTGGCTGCAGGCCGTGTTCCCAGACCGCGGGACTGTTGGCATGACTGCGCACGCCCTGCGGTCCTACAGCCTTCTCCTCATCAAGACTTGTCACAAGTGAGCACGGGAGGCACTTCCTGTACCTGTTGCACCACGCGCTTAGCGGGGCTGCGCTGCAAAGTCCGGCTGCTTAGAGGAAGCCCTGCAGTCTCACAGTGTGCTTCTGAGCAGGCAAGCACTGTAGGCTTGCAAGCTCTGCATGCAAGCATGCTGGGTGGCATGTGCTGCGCAGTCAGGCTGCCGAGAGTGAGCTCTGCAGTCTACAGCCAGGTGTGGACAGGCCACAGGTGAGCAGGGTTGACCATTCAGCCATGAGGGTGACCCTAGCGCGGGAGGTGGTGTGCAGGCCTCTCGTGTGCGCTCCAGTTACAAGAGGGAGGCCCTGCCCCTGAGGCAAGTGCACAGGCTGTGAGGCATTGCTCACAGGTGCTGCTTTGGCACAGCATGCTGCACAGTTGAGCTGCACTTGATCTGGAGAATCACAGGTATGGGTTCCTGCGCTGTGCTCTCTGGAGGTGGTAGGCCCTGCCCCACAGCTGCGTATCTGCAATGCAGTGTCAGTGCTGCACTGACAGGGCATGCTGCACAGTCAGGCTGAACCTGATCTGGACAGGCACAGGTAATTTGCCCCTTCAGCACTGTGCCAGACTGACTCCTGGTGCTGTTAGGGTCTGAGCCTCCTACCCATGACGCTGCCAGCCCCAGAAAGCTGTGCCTGCCTGCTGCACACATGATGGGGCCATGCACTCTGCCTGGCCTGCCCTCGCCTGCAGCCTGCTGCCGATGGGCGATCTGTGCTGGGGCCTGTGTGGGGGTTTTGCAGCCCATGAAGACATGCATGCATGGTGCTGTGTGCAGTGCAGTGCTCCTGAGCAGGGCTCTGTGTCGTGTAGGCGAGGGGTCCACGCCATGGGTGGAATGGCAGCCCAGATCCCCATCAAGAATGATGACAAAGCCAACAATGCTGCGTTGGAGAAGGTGGGTCAGCACAGTGATCACTGACCGATCATCAATGCAGGGATGCCTTGGGTTCTAAACATACCCTCCGTCCTAGAGGCAGAGCTCTGCAGGCACGAGCTGGAGCTGTGCTGTCCTTTGATCAACAAAGCCATGGCTGAGATGGATGGGCTGCTTCCCTTTTTGTCAACAAGCCTGCAGATGTTGGCAGTGTGACTTGGCATCTTTGCACCGCTGCTACCAACAAGGTCAACAATACTGCTCTGAGCTGCTGGAGCTGGCAGCTGCCAGAGCTGTAGCACAGCTGTGATTGCACTATGGGGTGCCAAAGGATGTCCTGCTGGTGAGGGGTTTAGATGCTGTCAGTGGCATGGAAAACGAAGAAACAAGAGGCATACATGCATTATCCATGAAAGGATTGGCATGTCCTTCACCCATGACTCAACCCCAGCCTGAGCTCACAATGTGGGACAAAGCAGCCCAGCTGCAGAGAACCAGTACATGGGCTTTGCACCTGCATACGAAGGCCTGGCAGCCGCTGGAAGCGCAGCATGGGCTCTGGCGGCACTCGGACGGCCCACAAGTGGCACCGTGCCCCGCCCCCAACACACTGCACCTGCATGTGATGGCAGACAGGCTGCAGGAAGAGGGGTGGGGACCCAAAATTCACACCCAAAATCACACTGTACCTGCAGGTCAAGGGCGACAAGCTGCGGGAAGTGAAGGACGGCCGCCACATAAACCTTGGCCCGTCCTGACGCGTGGCACTGCACCTGCAGGTGAAGGCCGACAAGCTGCGGGAAGTGAAGAACGGCAGCCACCCAAGACCTTGGCCCGCCCTGACGCGTGGCACTGCACCTGCAGGTGAAGGCCGACAAGCTGCGGGAAGTGAAGGATGGCCATGACGGCACCTGGGTGGCCCACCCTGCCCTTGTCAAGGTGGCGCTCGACATCTTCAACGAGCACATGAAGACAAAGAACAATTTGGAGAACAAGCGCAAGGATGTGCACATCACCCAGCAGGACCTTCTGCAGGTGAGCAGTGGGTCGGGGGGTTATGACGGCCAACCAGTGTTGACCCACCGGAGTCCACACTGTGCTACCTGGCCATGCACAGCAGAGTCAAATATGGTGCAGACCCCATGTTCATGAGAAGCCCTCACCTCTTGCTACCCTGCCCTGCTGCAATTGCTCAGTGGCATTGGCTCAGCGCCCTGCTTGTCCCGCAACACCATTTGGGGCTCCAGAACTCACACGTTTTGCCCGGCCTGTTCGGCCCACGTCACCTGCATGGCGGCTGCCAGGTGCGCCGTGCCGCACCTCTCGTCGACTCAATAGTTCACTCAGAGTTGAGCAATCTACCTCAGATCCACCCTGTTCCGGTGCAGATCCCCCAGGGCCCCCGCACGGAGGCCGCCCTGCGCAACAACATCAGCGTGGGGGTGCAGTACCTGGAGGCCTGGCTCGGCGGCCTCGGCTGCGTCCCCCTACACAGCCTGATGGAGGACGCCGCCACCGCCGAGATCTCGCGCACCCAGGTCTGGCAGTGGCTGCGGCACGGAGCAGCGCTGGACGGAGGGGCGCCCCTCACCATCAAGCGCTTCAACCAGGTCTGCCAACTCCCAGTGCTGGCACATGGTTACGGTTCTGAACGAAGACAATCTCTCTGTTCCAGGCCTTGATCACTGCTCTCTGGCAAGACACAGGGTGGGAGACCAGCCCGCTGCCTTGGGTTCTCATGGCTGCGCAGGGCGTTGCTGGTATGCATCATGCGCTGTGACTCTGTCAGGTGGCGAATGCCTGAGGCAGGCAGGACCTGTCTGGCTCTGCTCTGTCTTTATACGTTCAATGATGAATCTTGCTGGCAGCACCAGCTGTGCAGGAGGGGCTTCAGATTCACTTACTATGCCCCTCACAGGTGCGCTGCCTGCAGAGGCTTGCACCATGGTCTATAATGCACCGCCCTTGAACCCCCTGACAGACACCAGCCCTGCAAGCAGAGCACGTGGCACTGCAGGTGGTGGATGGGAGCAATGGCCAAGCAGCGCCTGCAGACCGTCAACACCTCCATTTTCTGTCAATCTGAGCTTGCAATTTTCAAGATCCCTTGCGCGCATGTGGTGGATGCACATATGGCCAGGCTGTGCCAAGAGCGCATCAACGCCTCACACCCATTGTGTGCGCTGCCAGACATACCTGCTGCCATGCCTGCAGAGGTCATGACGGCTGCCACACCACTGCACCTCCCATGGGATTGCAGTTTGTAAATCTCCGCCATGCACTCTGTGCAGGTGATGGATGAGGAGATGAACAAGCTGCGCCAGGAGCGTGGGGATGCGCGGTACTATGGCGGGCACTTTGAGGAGGCCCGCGGCCTGTTTGCGCGCTTCAGCACCAGCCCAGAGCTGGCCGACTTCCTGACCCTGGCTGCCTATGAGTACATTGTCGTGGTGCCCATGGCCCAGCGCTCACGCCTGTGAGGGGCTGGCGCCCGCCAGGGGTAGTGCCTCGGCTGCAAAGCACCACCTGCTCCTGCCAAGGTGCTTGGTGTGGCCGGCGTGCAAGTCCTGAGATTGCCACATACCCCTTTTGTGGTGTCTGCTGAGTTTCAAAGCTGGCTGTTGGTCCCACCCTCAGTGACTGGCTGGGCAACTGCCACCTACACCGTTGAATTGATGGCCATCACGCCTGTTTTGAACACAAAGATGCACATGCTGTTCATGTCACTTGCAGTACCAAGTCTGGGTCCTGACGTCACTTGTTCAATGGTCACTCCTAGCGATACTGGCAGCAGCCTGCAGCTTGCACTAGGCAGCACAGGCAGTGTGTCATTGAATTCGTTGACTCATGTTTCATGCTCTCAGCTAGCCTCAGCCCTCCAGGAGTCCCTTCACACGTACTTTGCCCTTTTCCTGCATGCACAAGTCCTTGTAAGAGCCTGCAGATCTGCTGAATGCTTGTCCTTCACTAGCCAGCAGCCAAAGGGCATTCAGATGCAGATGTGCGCTCACTTGAAGATTCAACTCCCTGGTCATTCTTGTGATCTCCTCCTGGTCACCCTCCACAATGATGTCTGTGGTCGCCTCATCATCTGAGGTCACCATTTTTACCTGCAAAAGTACTACCCTGTGAGACCAGACGCCTCCAACAGGGGGAGGCATGCGTGCTCACAGCCCTGTGGCCACCCGACTGTGAATGTCGCAGCCGCCCTGAGCATAAGGGAAGCAGTCCAGGGTCGGCTACTGCCCTTCACACTTCCGCTCATGTTGTGACAGGAGGATAGGGGTGCACAGCACTGCAATGCAAACTGGTCTACGCCTCTTCCTTGTGGTACTTCTCCCTCAAAGCAAGTGCAGCCAGGGGGGTCCACACGCTGTTCAACTACACAGCCTCCATACCACGCCCTGATGTGCACTCACAAAGAGGACCCACTGCGTGCCCTGTGGTGGCTCATTTGAGCCACGCTGTTGGGCAACCCTGCACTGTACTGTTATGTGGGCACTGGGCAGCCCACACTTCCTCACCGCGCATTCTTCCTCTCGAGTTCCCTTTTGGAAGTAGTACAAGCCGGCCAGAGGGCTGAGGGCTGTGAGGCCGTACCAGTAGCTCCCTCCGAAAGGGGCTGCAATGGACAGCACCAGCGCTGTGCTCCCTAGCCCTGCAGCAGCAGCGTGACAGGTGTTCTAAATACAGACAACAAAGGCTGCCACTGGTGCTGTGCTGCTCACACTGAGCAACTCTGCAATGCAGCCCAGTGGTGAGTGCTGAATTGAGCAGGCGCCTGCCAGTTTGCGGCAATGCCAGGTGGCAGCCGCCAAGGCTTTGCATGAGCACAAAAGCAGAGCACATGCAACAACATGACAGAAGTTCCTTTTGATTGCATGTCAAGCCACAGCGAGGCTGCAGCTGGCAATCCAAGCAGTGTGACAGCTGCCTGCTGCCTGGCCACAGCCGCTGGCCCCTGCTTGCCCCCTTGAGGAAGATGCTATTAAATTTGCTCTGCATGTGGAGCTGCAGATAACGCTGACTCACAGAGACAGAGGTCAGACTGAAGCCCCAAGCCGCGCTCTACGCTGACAAATACAAGCTGTGCACATGGTCCTATACATTGTGCTGCTGTACCCTGCCTTACAGCCACCCATGAGCAGCTGCAGACGCAGCTCACACATGAGCACTGCGCGCATACCACAGGCGTGGGCGCTGCAACATGCCGGGCCATGAACATATGGAAGACAAGCGCAGCCGCCTGGCCTCGGCCCCGCTCTGGCATGTCTAGGCCGACAGGCAGCGCCTGCATCATGCAGTCTGGAGCAGTACACGCCTGCAAAGCTGGGAGGGCTCACCCATGAATACATAGAAGACCAGAGCAGCTGCCTGGCCGCGGCTGGCCTTATACTGCCCAGTGAAGCGGATGACTTCTCCTGTGTCCTTCACTGCACCAGCACAGTGCAGCACTTCAGATGGCAGGGATGGCAGCAGTCAGTGAACACTCCAAGCAAGCAGGTGGTATGCTGAGCAATGTGCCTGGTCGGTCTGTATGCGCTCAATGGCAGCAAAACAGGCTGCTGCACAAACTGCAGCCCTACCTGTGTAGTTGTACTTTTTGAAGTAGGCAAAGATCTGGCGGGCACGCACGTCCAAGGGCAGCGCTTCAGCAGCCTTGGGTCCTGGGGTTTCAAAGGTTTTGCGCACTTTCTTGGCCTTGGGCGCCCGCTTGATCTGGGACCAGAGACCTGCAGGCAAGAACGCTCTGTGACATGTCGCCCTCAGACCAGCAAGAGAGGTCCCCCCCTCACTGGGGCTAGAGCCATGAGCACAGGATCAGAGTGTCAACACGGGATGCCCTCCCATGAGAGGATGGGAGCGGGGTGGTGAGACAACAGGTTGTCCCGTTTGGTAAGCATAGCCCTGCAGGGAGTCAGCCAGCAGGTGAGCAGTTTGCCCTGAGGCCTCAGCCTGGCAGCGGCTGCAAAGGGCAACAACAAATTTGTGACTTTGAAATTTACGATGTGAACAACTTGACAGTAGCAACGAACTGTCAAGAAAGTCTGTCCAGCCAAACCGCACAGCTCAGCCCCTGCAGGCAGGCAAGCAGGGCCAGCAGTCTGCTTTGGTGGTGGCTGACTGGCGTGGGCTCCCTTGTGGTGGGTTTTTTTAAAGGATGCTGGGCTGCAAGCAGAGCCTGCTGGCAGGGTCAAGTGACACTGAATGGCTGCCCTGTGCCCCCTGCTGGCTGCACAGGACTGGACTGCATGCTCCAAAAAGGTGAGTGGCGGCACTCCATGAACCAAGTACTCAGCATGTGTCCCAGGGCAGCAACAGGCCCTATGTAGCTGGGCAAGCACATTGCATCCCCCCTGGAGCTGGTGACAGCCTGCCGCAACAGCGCTGTGCACAATCAGGCAGCCCACCATGGGGCTGTCAACATGCCCAAGGTGCACAGACTGCAACAGGTCCAGGGCGAAATTTTGAACAGGTCAAGAAATGCATGCAGCAGCTGTGCCTGCCAGCTTGAATGCAATTTTGCCGAGGAGGCTGCACACAGTGACAGTCTGCATCTGTCCATCAGCTTCGATGCAATGCATTAGGCTACTGACGCACAGATTAAAACAGATGCTCACCAGGCAGACTGAGGAGGAAGAGTCCAAGGGTCACATAATAGCTCTCCTTGGAGAAGCCAGTGGGCTGAAAGGATTCAGAGGCTGCCACTGCAGGGAACTCCACGCCAGCTGCTAGACACAGTAGTGCTAGCCGCTGAAGGTGGTGCTCCTGCCTTGTTGCCTGGACAACTGGGGTCTGCCGCCCTGCTGGGGCCTGTTGATGGCGACTGCTGCATCTGACTGGAGAAACATGGCAGCTTGAACGACACCTTGGACCAGCTGCTTGTTGCACGATCCTCTGAGGATTGCAGCAATTCTGAGAGATGGCCCACATGCTGCTTGCTCTTTGTGGGGAGTTTTGACAATTGCGTGGCGGGATGGCGGCCGCTGCTGTGGCCAGCAAGAACGGTGGGGTTGTTCAACTTCTTGCTCAGTCTTCTGCAGTATAGCCAGCTAGGCTGGTACTGAGCTGTTGGAATGGAGACTTTCCTGTCCTTGAAAGGTGTGTGTCCTGATGTCCAGCAGAGGGACTGAGGAACCTGTCTGGTGTCTTCTGTTACACTGCCTTGCGGCTTTAAATGGGAAAGGCATCAGCTATGCTGCTGCCATGCTGCAGAGTTCTCCAGAAACAGTGTGCGCCTGGTGAAGCGCTGCAGCAAACCTGATGGAAAGGAGTTTCAGAAGGTGACCCCTGATATGCCGCTTGCCTCCAAGATCAAGGCCTTTGTGCCTCCAGCAAATGTTGCAGTACTGTCAGCATCAAGATTGGCCTAGCTGCTGCATGAAGGCAACTTTGCCAGCTCAGCCATGCTATGGCATGCAGAGGCAGCCTGGACTGTGTGTGCACTGTGCAGCGGCTGTTGCCAATGTCTCTCGCACTTACAGCTTGGGCTGAGTGCAGGTGACAGTCAGGACAGCCATTGGCTTCATCGTCATGGGGTTTATTGGCTTCTTTGTGAAGCTCATCTTCATTGTGAGTATAACAGGGCAGCTGTGAGTGGCGTCTCAAAAATTGCTCGGGCACTAGATGGCACCCCCCCGATGCTGTTGCAGCCTGGCGGCCAGCTGTTTGCATCAACAGGTCCCTTGCTGCTGAGATCTGGCTTGTATGATTGATGCCCCTACTGAGGGAATTGCTCATTCCCAAAAGCTTGGCATCTGTGGAGCGCAAAGAGATTTCTTGGCCATGCTGCATATACTATAACTTGCCTCTGCTGAGAGGTCCCCTGCCTGTGCTGCAGCCCATCAATCAGATCATTGTGGGTGGGAATGCTGCCAGCGATTAGGGCTTGCCCTGAGCCACACACACATAGGGTCTGCAGTGTACTGGTGCAGAATGCACTCAGCCAGTCCAAAAATAAAAGCCAGTCCCCCGGGCAGTGATGCCAGGAATCTCCACTGCCCTCCCCGTGCACACTGCCTGCATTTTGCCTGGCTTGACAGCCCCCATTTTCAGTCTGACGTAGGAGCCATGAAAGGGGAATAAGTTGTGAAAGCTTGGATGCCACTTTAGATTGAGCTTGGAAAGTGGCCAGCCGGGATGCAGAAAGGGTGCTGCCACAGGGCTTGATGGTCAGGGGCAAATCAACTGCCAGCAAGGCTGCTCTGTAAATAAGAACAACTGGAATTTTGAGGCACCTCACAGATTTGCAGCATGAACGGCACCATGCACTGCCCTCGCCTGTCTGGCCTTCAACGTACAGGCCGCCAGATCGCGCCTCCATGCATGTCACGGTGGCCAGTGGCAGCCAAGCCCGGACGCTCCCTGCTTGCAGGAGCTCGGCAATCTTTCATGGTGCCAGTTACGGTAGGGCGCAGGCTTAGTATTGTGCCTGCTTGGTATGCTTCATGCAGTCCCAGCTGCCGTATCACGCACTCTGGTCCTGTGCTGCAGATTCCCTGCAGGCCAACTAGGCAGGTGCGGCAGGGGAGGGCAGGCGCTGCCGGTCTGCAGGTCAGGGCAGCTCGGGAGCCACGGGAGGTGCCAATTGAGACATACCGGTGAGCATGCTGGCTTAAACCTGCTCTTAAATGTCAACCTGACCTCCATGTCTGCAGGGCAGCAACTGTTGCATTGCAGGCCATGCACTGGAGTCGGATTCTCCTCACCTCTGCGCTCCCGCTTCCATCCAGCAGTTTCCTCTGCATACTGCAGGAACATCGGTATCATGGCTCACATTGACGCTGGCAAGGTGTGCTCTGGCTCCTGTGCTCTGCTCTGTGGCTGCCGTTGCTGTAGGGCAGGCCTTTGGCCAGCTGCCGACGCGCTGCACTGCAGTCTGCTGTCTGTGCGGTGTGCAAAGGAACAGGTTGGGCATGGTCGCCTGCTGCACATGCAGCCTCTGCTGTGCCCCTCAGCTGTGGGCAGCCTGCAGAGCAGCTGAACAACTGCTGCCAGCTCCCCGTGCCCCAACATGGGTTCCCTCACGCCGCAACTGCAGTGATAGAAGGTTGAGAGCTGCAATGATGACTGGTTGAAGACTGCTGCCAGCACCTATGGCCCAAGCATTGGCCCCAGCCTCCACCTGTACAGGACCCCGAGGAAGGTGTCTTGGTCAAGCTTGGATGTTGCTTGCTCTGCAGACCACTTGCACAGAGCGCATCCTTTTCTACACTGGCAAGACCTATAAGATCGGGGAGGTGCACGAGGGCGGCGCCACCATGGACTGGATGCCGCAGGAGCAGGTGCGCCATGCACGTTACTGGGTCTCACAGATCTGCAGAGGCCAGCCCTGCTTGGGGCCCCTTCGCTGCTTGGCTGTGAGCCTGGTCCTACACGAGGGAGGGGGACACCATCAGCTGGATGCCTCATGTATGGGTGGGTGGGCTCTGAGATGTGCAGAGGCAGACAGAAACCTCGAGCAGGTTGCTGCATGCTTGCACAGGGACTGCTGTCTGAGCATGCTGCATGCCGTGGCAGCTGGTGGGCTGTGCCAACAATGGCAGTGATCACGGAGACCTTGGGGCCCTGTCGTGCAGAGTGGCAGTCAGCATCCACCATAGGCGGCTGCGCCTGGCCCTGACATCCTCAAGTCAGGCTGCTGCATGCCTGGTCTTGGTTCTATGCAGAAACCATCCTGGACTGCTGTGGGCTTCGGCCTCGCATACAGGCCTGTCCCTTTGGGTGGGTGCATCAGAATGCTGCCAGCTCTCTGCCCAGGCAGCTGGGTCGAAACACCCCAAGACGCTGCAGTCTGAGAGCAAGACTGAGGCTGCTGCCAATTCTGTCAGTCCCGGCAGTAAGCCCGGCGTCACCTGCACATTGGACCAAGTGCACAGCAGAGGTGCCGCCCACAATGCTACGTGCTGCTGCCTCACAGAGTGTGGCTTGCCCATAGGAGCATGGCTGCCACCACCGTGCAGCAGCTGCCACACATGTGTTGTCCAGCTGCAACATGGCCAGTAGGAGTGTGGAGTCACCATCAACGTTGCTGCCACCACCTGCACGCTCAGCATGGCAGCTGCCATTCATGCTGACAACACCCCCTTCCAGCTGAGACACCCTACTTGACCCATTGTACTCCCGCGCCAATTCCAGCTCCACGACATCTGGCTGCAGGAGCGCGGCATCACCATCACCAGCGCTGCCACCACCTGCACCTGGAACAAGCACCTCATCAACATCATTGACACTCCCGGCCACGTGGACTTCACACTGGAGGTAGGCCAGCTCTGGTGGGGTGCAGTCGACAGCACTGGCAGTTGGCCAAGCTTGCTGTCGCTCCAGAAAGTTTGTTGCTCTCGGCTTTCATGAAAAGCAGCATTTTGTAGAGACAAGCAATCCTGGCACATCAACCTAGTTTCACTTTGACAGCCCGCTCGTGGCATGCCAGCACGCCTGAGCACGGAGCCCATCAGCTGTGTGCGCGTAGCCCATCAGCTCTGCGTGAGCAGCTACTCAGCTCTGCGTGAGCAGCCCATTAACTGCCCGCCAGGCAGCTGCCATGCTGTCAATAAATGGTAAAGTCAGGCCCGCCTCTGTGATAGACAATGTCGCGGCAGCATCGCACAAGCTTTTTGCGCTTTCGGATGATGGATGTGACATGCTGGAGTGAGCAAGTCACCCAGCATGAGAGTCACTGTCCCCAACTGCATTTCTCCCCTGATCTCATAGTGAAGGTTGTCCAGTGCATTCCCAGTGTGCCACCAAGTTACAATGCCTCCTCTGGTCCTGCAGGTTGAGCGTGCCCTGCGTGTGCTGGACGGCGCTGTGGCTGTGTTTGATGCCGTTGCCGGCGTGGAGCCCCAGTCAGAGACTGTCTGGCGCCAGGTGGGGTAGTGGTTTTGTGGATGTGTGCTGTATGTTGGTGATCTAATCTGGTTCTTGCATGAACCCCAGCATGCAAGGGCTTGGCAGTCTTGTTGCCTGGCAGGGAGCTCTGTGTCACTCAGCATGAGATCTGGTGGCTCAGCGAGCTGCCGGGGAGGGAATGGACACTTCTCAGAGGCAGCTTTAGCTGTGATCACCAGCATAGTCTAGGTCTAATACGCTGGAACCCTCACCATTACTGTGACCTTGGGAGCTCAGGTGGTCAGCTGGGGCTACCAGATCTAGAGCCTGGGCAGCCTGCCCTGCAATGCAAGCTGCAGACCTCTTTGTGTTTTAAAATGTATCGCACCTCTCAGGGCACCTGCATTTGGCAACAAAGCAGTCCTGCAGGCCAACAATGCTGCGTTCATTGCTTCTTCTTGTTCAAAGAGCAGACTGCAAGTGTGCCCTTGGACGACATCCACATCGCAAAATGAACCCTATTGCTGCAGGCTGACAAGTATGGTGTGCCCCATAGCGGCATCAAACTGAGCATTTTCCTGACAGAACAATCTGCTGCAGGGTGGTGGAGTGGCGATGTGCCCTGCCATGTGCTTCAAAAACATGGAACAGCATGTGTGCCCCTGAGTGCAACATCAGTCCTAACACCCCCATTGCTGCAGGCTGACAAGTATGGTGTGCCCCGCATCTGCTTCGTCAATAAGATGGACCGCATGGGCGCCAACTTCCACCGCACCATAGAGATGATTGTGACCAACCTTGCAGCCACCCCCCTGGTGCTTCAGGTGAGGCCCTGCTTGTATGGCTCGCAGGAATCCTGCAGGTTTGGAGCGGCTCTGAGGGTGGTTCAAGGTTCTTAAAGTGGGTTTTGGGTGCCTGCCTGGCATATTCTCTGGACGTCTCTGCCCCCACCCCCAGGCTCTTGAGGCAAGATCGCTTTTGCAAGTTGATGTGATGTAACATTTTCTATCCAAGGGTTTGGGAGGGGTCTCAAGTGCCTGATGGGCACGTCCGCTGAGCATGTCTGGCAGCCACCCCACCAGTCTGCCTGTAAGGTCAAAGGCCATCATTGGCTAAGTGTGGTGTTTAGAATGGGGTTTGCTGCAGCTTGGCAGGCGCCAGGCCGGCAGCAGCTCACAAGCAGTGCAAAGGGCTTGTCTTGTGTCTTACAGAAAAGCTACTTCTCACTTGAATGCAAGGAGTCAAGCTGACCTGCTCTGTGATTCTCTGCAGCTGCCCATTGGGTCAGAGGACACCTTCGCTGGCGTGATTGACCTGGTGCAGATGACCGCCATTGTCTGGGATGGCGAGGTCAGTCTGAACTTAGAGGCACTAGCCTGCTGCCTGAACTGCATGGCAGCTTGTGTGCACAGCAGTCCTGTATGAAGCAGCTCCGTGGGAAAGAGGCTAGGATTGATTGCCTGGTCTGCTGACGCTCTGGACCGGGTGACGTATTGCCTGCAGCTGCTCAATGCGCCACAGAAGCAGCTGCACGTATTGCGATAGCGCCTGAGCCAGGACTTTGGGTTCTCCTGCTGGCGCCACCTGCTGTCTCGGCAGCCCTGTGCAGGAGATGGATGCCTTCTTAGAGTCCCCCGACCTTAGTCATTGATCTCAGGAGGCTACCTGTGTTGTGCTGTGCAAGGGACCAGGGAGTCTTGGGCACACAATGAATTTGCACTTTTCACACTGCATGGCTCTGCCAAGCAGATGTCGTCGCATCTTGCCTGTATCACACTCTGGCGTCCCAATGTGTGCTGCTATAAGAGATGACGCGGAGGCCACCTCAAGATAGTCAGTGCCATGGCCTTGTCTGTCACCCAAGAGTCACTGGCCCTTTCGACCGGTTGCCCTGATGCGGTGTGCAGGAGATGGGTGCCACCTTCAAGACAGTGGACATCCCTGAGGACATGAAGGAGCAGGCTCAGGAGTACCACGACAAAATGATGGAGACTGTTGTGGAGATGGATGACGACATCTTGGAGGCATACCTTGAGGTGGGCAAAAGCAGGGACACAACGAGCCAACGCATCAAGGGGGTTGCTGCAGTGTTGCATGTGGACGTTTGCAGGCTCGTTGATCGCTTTGCAGGTTTGCCTGCAGCTTCCTGCCAGACATCCTGGCAGCAGATCCTAGATTTCTGACGTCCAGCAGAACCTCTCAAGCAGGCTCAGGCAGTCACCATCAGGCCAACTTCAATTACTGCACCTCAGCTCCAGACCTTTTCTTAAAAGCAATGTCTCAAGCGTTCCCAACCCTTTTCAGTTGTCGCTTGCAGGGCGCGGCGCCCAATCGTGCCGCAGCCAAGCTGGTCTGCAAGAGCATCACCAGCAACGCCGCATGCGTCCCACTGCATCGCCACACCCTCTCTCATCACTGCCTGCAGGGTGAGGAGCCTGACATTGCCACAGTCACCAAGCTGATCCGCAAGGGCACCATCGGCAACGCCTTTGTGCCGGTCACCTGCGGGAGCGCCTTTAAGAACAAGGGCGTGCAGCCGCTGCTGGACGCTGTCTGTGCGTACCTGCCCTCCCCTGTCGAGGTGCCCCCCGTGAAGGTGAGGCAGAACCTCCCAAATCAAAGACTGCTTGGTGCACTCAGTGTGCGTGCAGCTGCACTCTCACATCGAGGGCCCCATTCGAGGTGACTTCTACTGCTCTTTGCACCTTGCTGAGCCTAGACGATGGAAAGGTCAAATGCTGAAGCACACACTCCAGCAAGGCTGCTGCATGGCACACATGTGGGATGCCTGATGTTGGTGACATCAGCATGGCAATGTGAAGCAAGCATGTCTGCTTTCACCTCCACAAGCAAGCTGCTCTGCTGAGCTGGGCCACAGCAGCACAGGCCACAAGCACAAGCTGTGCTTCAAGCACAAGTCTGCAGCTGTACTCAATCTGTGCGACTGGTTATCGTGAGAGGCAGGCCCCAAAAATCATTTTTTATCCACAAATCTGGTATTGCTGCACACTGCAGGGCACACAAGTGGACGACCCTGACGTTGCCATGACCCGCCAGGCCAATGACAGTGAGCCGTTTAGCGCTCTGGCCTTCAAGATCATGTCAGATGCCTACCAGGGCACCCTCACCTTCATCAGGGTTTACAGTGGGATTCTAGAGCAGGTGGGTACTTGCTGGCAGGTGCTAAAGCCTGCACCATATAGAGAGAGGTGCACGACGTGTGAGAAGAGTGGTTGTCTTTGCTCACAGCAGGGCATCCTGGCCTTCATCAGGGTGTGCGGTGGAACCCTGGTGACCTACACATACCTGTTCTGATGTGCTAAGCATTCGTTGCAGTCATAGTTGGAGCACTTCATGGGTCCACATTGTGCTTGCTCGCCCTGCTTGCATGCCCAACCTCTGGGTTCTCACCTCTGGTTCCATGACTCTCCCTGTTGCAGCAGTCACTGCCTTCCAATGCTGCAGGGGACGTACGCTCTGAACAGCAACAAGGGCAAGCGTGAGCGCATTGGGCGCATCCAGCTCATGCACGCCAACAACAGGGAGGACATCAAGGTGTGTGTCTGCCACACTATTTGGAGTCCTTGAACACGGGGACTGACTGTTGGGTGCAACCAGCTCATGTCACCAAAATGCCCATGCATGTCCATGAAAGATGGGAGGATATGTTGCCATTTCAATTGTTGGGACTTTTCTGCATGCTCATTGACCACTGCCTGCAACCATCGTGGTGCAGCCTGTAGCTGAGGTGCATCTGCGCCTGCGCTGCAGGCAGCGTGGGCAGGCATTAAAAGTTCACAGGGTTACACCATCTCATGTCATACGTGTGCTGCTACAGATTGCCAGGGCAGGCGACATCGTCGCCCTGGGTGGTCTGAAGGACGTCATTACAGGAGAGACCCTGTGCGATGAGAGCAAGCCGCTCCTCCTGGAGCGCATGGAGTTCCCAGAGCCCGTCATCAAGGTCTGTGTCTGACTGACAAACGCGCAAATCCTGTGTCAGTGCATGGGCCTGCCCCTGTAGGGTAGCATTGAGCCCAGGGAGCAAGCCCCTTCCGTCAAGACGGGGCACACCCTGCACTCCCCACCAGTTGGGTACATGTTTTTGCCTGTCCCTCTGACATTCAGGTTGCCATTGAGCGCAGCATCAGGGCCGCCACCTTCACTGTTCCTCATGAGGCATCCCTCGTGCCGACTGCTAGCCCTCTTGCATAATGCCGTCCAGCACACGAGCGAGGCCAGCGCCTCAGGCAGCAACCCTCCTGCCAACCGCCCACGTCCCACTGGCACCCCCTTGCAGATCGCCATCGAGCCCAAGAGCAAGGCCGACGCCGACAAGATGGGGCAGTCCCTGTACAAGCTGGCACAGGAGGACCCCTCCTTCCACTTCTCCCGCGACGACGAGAACAACCAGACGGTCATCGAGGGCATGGGCGAGCTGCACCTGGACATTATCATGGACAGGCTGAGGAGGGAGTTCAAGGTGGACTGCGCAGCTGGACCCCCACAGGTGAGGGGGGTAAAGCAGATGGTCCCAGAGTTGAGAGAAATGGCACTGCTCCCAACAGCTCATGGACAACAGCAGGGGCAAGGGGTGCAACCTTTGGGTTGCAGGTCTGATGCACTGTGCTCCTGCATGTCACCTGTCGCTGCACCTCAGCCCCACACCCCACAGCCCCCCACTGCAGCTGCTGTCAGCTGCCTCAAGCACTCAGGGTGAACACCCACCGGGCTTCTTGTGCCTACGGTCAGGCAGTGGGAGTGCCCAGCAGACCCCATCGTCCAGTGCATCTAGCTGGCTCTGGCTGCCTGCTTGAATCATGTTCAAGCTTTCCCCCCAAGCTTGCAGTCCACCTCTGCGGGTCATCTTGTGGGAGTCCCTGTCGCATGCAGCACACTCGCACCAGCCAGGGCGCTCAGCTGCTCCAGCTGTGCAAAGTCATGTGCAAGCTGATGTGAGCCTGCTGTCCACCCCTGCAGGTCAACTACCGCGAGTCCTTGTCGCGCGCGGCAGACGTGCGCTACATCCACAAGAAGCAGTCAGGCGGCTCTGGCCAGTTTGCCGACGTGCAGATCCGCTTTGAGCCTGGAGAGCCCGGCTCTGGGTTTGAGTTTGTGTCTGAGATCAAGGGAGGGGCGGTTCCCAAGGAGTTCATTCCTGGAGTGGTCAAGGTGGGTTCAACTGGGCATGCGGCTAGGTCTGAGCTGCATCCAGGCAGTTGTGAGGGCTGGAGGTGTTGCTCGAGGGTTTACAGGCTGAGGTTCTGCATCCATGCATGCATGTGAACCAGGTGCAGGCTCGGCTGTGAGCTCAAGGGAAAGGGCCCCTCCCTGGTGACCATTGCCCTGGAGTGGGTTGTTTTTCGTATATCACAGTCTGATCATTTGCAAACTGCATCTGCATTAGCTTCACCTGTCTCAACCCCTGCTGTCGAGCTGCTCATTGCCAGGCAAGCGCAGCAGCCGTTGTGGAGAACAACAAAGTCAATCACTGTGGGTCTGGAAAGGCCAGGGTTCCAGCTCAGGTCTAGGTTGCCCCCTGGGTGCCTGGGGGCTGATGTACATGCTGTCTGTACTGCTTACTGCCTAGCAAGCTGCACTGTAGGCCTGGCAGCCTCTGCTGGGGCGTTTGCTTGGCATGCAAAGGCGCTGTACATCAGAATGGGGTACATCGGAGGCCATTCTGTGTGAATCATAGAGGAACCAACCCCTTGTGCTGTGCTTGTGCAGGGTATTGAGGAGATGATGTCCAGCGGCAGCCTGGCCGGCTTCCCAGTGGTGGACGTCAAGGCCACCCTGTATGATGGGACCTACCACGATGTCGACTCAAGCGTGCTAGCATTCCAGATCGCTGCCAGGGGAGCCTTCAGGGATGGCATGCGCAAGGGAGCTGTCAGGCTGCTGGAGCCTGTCATGAAGGCGAGTCTTCTACCTTGTGCTGTCCCTCCTTAGATTTGGGATTTGGCATGATGTGCAGGTCCTGAGGTGCAGTGCAGGAAAGCCTCCTTGTCACAGTGCTGGAGTCTGTCGTGAGGGCAGGTTCAGAGTCTATATTTGCTTTTGTTTTGGTTTGGAGTCCTGAGGTGCAGTGGAGGGGTGCTATCCAGGACGATATGCACAAGGCAATCGTCTGGCAGCCTTGAATGTAGGTGGGCTGCTGCGAGAACTCTTTTGAGGCCATTGAAAGCACTCCTCATGTCTGTTGGTGGAGTGGTGAACCCTGCGGAGCAGATCACATCTGTGCAGTGTTCTAGGCTGTAAAACCATGACATGCCTGCTTTGCACAAGGTCAAAGTGTTTGCCAATGTCTGCAGGTGGAGGTGGTGACACCAGAGGAGCACATGGGAGATGTGATCGGGGACTTCAACACACGGCGTGGCATTGTGGGCGAGTTCTTGGACAAGCATGGCGGCCTGAAGCTACTGAAGGCTGAGGTGCCCTTGGCAGAGATGTTTCAGTACGTGTCCACCCTGCGCGGCATGACAAAGGGTGAGCGTGAACTGTGATTGGGGGCGCTTGGCCTGGCTAATTACTCGTCAAAGACTTTCTGGAAGGGTAGTGCTCGTATGTGGCCAAGCTGTGTTGAGGGAGTCAAGCTCCAAATGGTTTGTTCTCAGAAGGCTGCCTTGCTGAGCTGTTCAAGCACGTGTAGTTTCTGCGCCGCCTGACAAAGGTTGTGCTCATGCTGTGTTCGGGGCGGCTTAGCGCTGAGCAGTTGCTGTTGCAAGACTGCCTGGCACAATGTCCAGTTACATGTTCACTGGGCGGGTCATGACAAAGGGTTAGTTTGGGTGGCCAGGGAGCCCTCGCTAGGCTTGAGCTAAGTCTTGAGGTGCAATGCATTCAGGGTCTGGTGTTTAGGCGTTCCAGGGCTTGGTGAAGGTCCTGGTGCTTCCTACATGTGTGGGAAATCACTTTTATGTGCAGTGCTGAATGCAATTCTTGTGATTGCAAGTGGTATGCAATGCAACTTCCCAGCAAACCGACGTGCAAGCCCAAGCCCACTGGCCTGAATGCAACCCTCAGTGCTGAATGAATCTCCCATGTCATGCAGGGCGCGCACAGTACACAATGACATTCCTCAAATATGCTGAGGTGCCCAAGCATGTGCAAGAGGAGATCGTCGGCAAGAACAAGGTTGCCGCATAGGGGTCTTCCAGCTTCACACAGTAGCCACAATTTTGTCACCAATTCTTTATTTGAGCACACCACTCTCGTTATACACAGAAATGACATCAGATCAGAATAAATGAAACGACTGCTCAGCAGTCCTGCTGAGTGATTCCACTGGCATCCTGCTGACCAGAGAACTTGACTGAAGAGCTGTCATTGTCATGAAACACTTTCCGTGTCAGGGCCAGGCTAGCAGCACCAAGCTCTGGAGCATTGGGCTAAAATCGTCGTGAACTGGCTCGTCGTGGTGGTGTCAGACTGGCAGCACCAGAGTCCTGAAGCATGGCTAGCACCAGGTCAACCTGAGTGCTGTCCAGCAGCTCGCTCTCACGCTGCAGGGATTGCAGGGCGGCCACGAGGTGGAGTCTCACACTTGGCTCCTGCATCTGCATGGCAGCCAATCACTCTGTCACCAACAGCTGCAAAGACTTGAGCCATGCAAGCACTGCAGAGGGCTTCTGTTTGTCACCAGCATGCGCAGCGTGTTGAGCCCAGCCCGCAACGTCGGCGTTCAAGCGTACCTCACAGGCATTGACCGCTCTGAGGGCATTGAAGGCCGCCTCTGCCAGCTCGCGCAGCTGCACAGGAGTCTTTCCGCAAGCGCTGCGCTTGTGCATGGCCGCCAGCAGTAGCAGGACCTTCTGAAGGAGGTACTCGGCAGGGCGGGGGTCTGCCTGCCCAACGTGGGCCGCCAGGGACTGCACCACTGCCAGCTGCACCTGCAGCCAGGCACACTACATGACTCAGTGCTGTGTTGATATCCTTGGAGTACGCTTGGCTGCAGCTTGTCGAAGTGTGCCCCCCAGCTGGTCCAGCGAACCGCTTTGACACTCATGTGTGGGTTACAACCCTCAGTCAGATTTCGACCTGGTGGTCGTCGCCCCCCAGCAGCTCGTCAAAGTGCGCCTGCAGCTTGTCCAGCAGGTCGGCGTGGGCGCCGTGCAGCTGCACCAGGCGCCCCATCGCAGAGATGGCCGCAGTGCGCACAGGGAGCTCTGCGTCCTGGGAGAGGGTTTCCAGTGCGGGCAGCAGGTGGCGCATTGCCTGCAGCAGGGTTGTTGGCGGTTGGGTTTGGGGCCAGCACATGCAGGAAGCTCTGGATGCTGTTAGGCTTGACGCCAGTGCATACGGAAAGCCCTGGATGCTGAGACAAGTATCCAGCAGACTACAGGGGGTTCTGTTGCTGCAGCAAGGTGATGGGTTGTCAGACTTAGGGGCACTGCGTCCAGAAAGCTCTGCAGTTTGAGACGAGTCTTGCATTGCAGGCAGCAAACAGTGCACTGCCTGCACCGGAGAGCCAGGACATTTCGGAGCTTCTACGCCGCAACAAACATGCAGCATCTGAGGTTGCAGGGCAGCTGGTGCCGCTTTGTCTGTTACCAACACTCACAACAGATCTAGGCACACAGCTATTGCTGCAGTGGCCTGGCACATCAGCTCCTGTGATGGTCTGTCGAAGGGGCAGCGACCACAGCTGCAGCTGACAGGCACATAGGGCATTGCACCAACACCTCCGCGTTCGACCCTATTTGTCGAACCTGATGAGCAGACAAGGCGGGCATCAGCGCGGCCGCTACAGCTGCAGCCGCCAGGCGAGGCGCGAGTGCCGGCTTCACCGCCAGTTCCCACAGCAGCGACGTCAGCGGGGCCTGCAACTCTGGGACTGCTGCTGCAAAGCGAACAGCTTCACGAAACTCCTGCAGGCAGCCGTGACGGCTGTTGGTGTTCTGCCAGCACAGCAAGTCAGGGCTCTGACATTCGTTTCGCCAAAACCAATAGCTCTGCAAAATTCCTGCAGGCAGCTGCAATAGTGTTTGGTCGCTGCCTGCACAGCTGCCAAGTCAGGGTGAGCTGCAGCTCAAGGGGCAGTTGCTGCACACAGGCAGCCCCGCACAACTGACTGCAGGCCACCAAAATGGGTGATGATCTCTGCCTGCACAGCAGTGAGGGAGGGGGTTTTGTAACGCCCACTTGACGGCCACAGTCAGATACAGGTGGGTGCCAGCAGCTCAAGCAGAAGCTGCTCACAGCTCTTGTGATTATCTGATAGGCGCAGACCCTCACTCACAACACAACATCTTGAGGCTGGCTGCGGCCTTTGCGGATATGTTGTGAGGCCTGTTGTCAACATCAAAAGGCTTACACATCCTATGAAGCTATTCACATACATACCCAGCAAAATTCACATACATACCCAGCAAAACCGCCACCTGGCTGCAGGGACAGTATGCAAGCAGCATGTCTTGCTTGATTAATGCTCTGGGATGCTTACCTAGAGGTGTTGCTGGGGGTAAGCTCTGCCACAGAAACAGCGAAAGGACACCACAAGTAAATGAATCAGAAAGCTGCCATGCACAGCGCCTCAATCGCCGCCAGTCCAGCTGGCCTGCAGATGGTGCTTGCTTGCAGCCACTTCGGCTTACCGGTACATGGTGCCTCCATTGCAGCCAGCCCAGCTGACCTGCAGATGGCGCTGGGCCCAGGCATCCCCGCAGCGACTCACCTGCAGATGGTGCTGGGCCCAGGCGTCCCCAGAGGAACTGGGGGCCACCAGCAGGCGCACGTACAGCACAAGTGCCTCCTGGCTGGCGCTGCAGTGTGGCAGGACTCCCGCCAGCAGCAGAGGCAGCACTGTCACATGGCCAACTCGCTGCGCCTCAGGGTGGGAGCAGTGCACTGCCCTGAGAGCCTGCACATGGGCACAGGTACCATCACTGGAGGATGTGGGTGAGACAGATCAACGACCTTCAGGGTGAACACAGTGTGCTGCTTCCTCAGTTTTCATTGTTGGAGGCAGCCTGCAGATGCAACAGGCGGAGGTTGTGGTCACTGGTGTACGCACTCGTGTGCATGTTAGACAACTGTATGACATTCAGGGTGGGCCAGATGCACGACTTCCAGAGCATGCGTGTATGACAGGCACAGAGTGAGGTCACTGGTGTGCACAGTGCTGAGCCTGGGCCTCTGATTGGGACCAGCTCAAACTGCTGAGAGCTGCATCATCTGAAGCGGCACATCCTCAGCCCACAGGAGCCGCAGTTCTGCTGCAGTTCAGGCCAGATGAGGCATGGGCCAGCACAGGGCAGCATGGGCGACATGTGCTGTGCTTGGCGTTTAGTGCTTGTTGGAATGCCTTGCAGCTGAACAAGTGTGGCAGAGAGGGTTGGTGTGGACAGCTTCTACCTAGTTTATCAAGGGCAGGTACAGGCAACATCTCAGCATTTTTGCACATGTAAGCAGGCATTGGACCTTCAGAAGGCTCACCTCTTTGGATCTGGGCCAAGTGACAGGCTGAGACGTTGCTGAGGAGAGTGGCAGGCGTACCCTGCTGACTTCAACACACCAGAGGGGTCATGGCAGACGCCCAACACAGACTCTGAACACCCAGAGGGCTCACCTCCTCCAGGCTGGGGTGCGTGACAGACTGAGGGGCGCTGAGGGGTGTGGCGGCTGCAGCTGTGGCCACCGGCTGGACAACAGCAGCCGCAAAGGGCACCCCAAAGCAGGTGCAGATGACCTTCAATGAGGCACACAAACGCCGCCTGCAGCCATGCCCACCAGCTTCAAGGTCAGAGATTGTGGCAGCTGCAATGACCAGCTTGAGCAGCACGTGAGGATGCCTCCAGCAAGGCACACAGCTGGAGCTTTCATTTGAAGCGCCACAGCCTGAGGCCAAGAAGGTGCACAGCAGGTGTACAGCATGATAGCAGCGGCGGCAACAGGCAGCCCCCAAAAAGGGGCAAAGGGGCTCTCGAGGTCGCGTCCAGACCAGAAGCACTGTCCCAAAATTCATCAAGTCCAGGGTCAATGCAAATTACTGTGTTTGGCCAACTGTACACAACATATGGCATGAGCAGGTATGCACCTGTGATAGCAAGCCTGCAGCCCCATGTGCTGCTCAGCTGACTTCGTGCAGCAGCCTGTCTCAGAGAGGCTGCTAGGCTTGCTCTGATGTCACATGGACATACCAGGAGTCCGCCACCCCTGACAGCCTGCCCAGAAAGCATCCCTGTCCAGGTTGGGCAGCACCAGGCAGGCCACCAGACGAGGGCTGCAGCATGCCGGACTATCAGGCACACCAGAGCTATATGCACTGACAGCACCTGTGAACCTTGATGTTCTGGTGGGCTGCTCTTGGTCTGGGGCAATCTGGTTTGCAGCAACTGACAGACCACCGCACCAGATCGCCCCAGACCAAGAGTTGGCCACCAGCGATGAACGGTTCATCTGGAAGCCTCCATGTTGTCACTGGCCCTCACCGTCCAGGACATTGTGGCGCACTATGGCATGCTGTGGCCAACTGCAAGCTCAGCTTTGAGCTTGAGCTGCCAGGACAGCTGGTGCCATGGCCGCACCTGAGAGCTTCCGTGTCCTGGTGGGGTGGGACCATCCCGGCCACCCGCAGCAGCTGTGGCAGGTGCTGCACCACAAACTCATCAACTGCCTCCCATGGCAGTTCTGGCGGCGGATTGTGAGCCCAGCAGGCAAAGGCCTGCATGGCAGCGGCTGCATCTGCCTCTACGCGACTGCGGCCACTGGCAGCCTCCATCTCCACTTGGCTGTTGGCTCCATCCCCACTTGGCTGCACAGTGGCCTCTGCAGGCAATGCCTGGCCAGCCAGTTCTGCAGTGGCCAGAAAGGAGCAGGGTAAACTTTGGCCAGCCCATCAAGAGCTCGTCTTGTGCGTGTGTCTCGAAGTTGTTATGTGAGGGCCCAGGGCAGGCCAGTCAATGCTGAGTGGGCAGGCAACACTGCTCTGACTGCAGCCAGTGAACAATGTGCCCCTCAGAACACACTGCAGCATGTCCTTTGCAGCACCTAGCAGCGGTGTGTAGACTGCCAGGTATGTTAACTGCTAGGCATGTCTCAACCATGTGTATGGCTCGCAAGCATCAATTGGCGCACAAAGTCTGCCGTACGCCCATTCACAGTCTTTGCAACGGCACTCATACTGCAGGTGTCTCACAGCATTGCCCCGTCATGCATGCCCGTTTTGCCACATGACACAGGACACAGGCGGGTTGCTTTGCCTTGCCTGAACTGATCTGCCAGTCTGGGTACATCAAGTGGCACTGGCAGTGGGCCGCCGCCTCTGGTACCAAGCAAGCATGTCAGGCACTGTGACGCGTGCATGAGAGCAGGAAGCTCGCCTGCGCTGCTGCCAGGTCGCAATGGATCAGCATGGCTGCTCTCCTGTGGGGCAATGCTATCAGACAGGGACAGGTCCTCCCAGGGCGACTGGGACACCGCTGCAGAGCTTGAGGGGCTGTGGGTTGCCTGTAGCCCCGGACCTTCTTCGTGAAGTGCCTCATCCTGAGGTGCCGTACTGCTATCCTTGCTGCTGCCTGCACGGCAATTGCTTGCAAAATGCCGGAACGACCCCAGAAACGCAATTGGCAAACCGCTTCAGAACCTTGATACGAAGTGAACTGCCTGCAATCCAGCTCCTGATGAGTGATGCGCCAGCCTGCTGCTGCCTGCAGTACACGGGGTCACAGAACGGTGGGTGGGAAACGGATGCACGGCCTTGAGGAACTGTGTAACCGACTGCTGCTGCCTGCAGCTGACCTCAATTTGTCTCCTCATGTTTCTGAAGGGTAATCGAGCAATCTGCAGCATTTAATTGACTGCCACATGGCTTGAAGTGCTCCTGAGGAGCAGGCAAACCCCTGAACTCTTACCCTGGTCCGCTGCTGCCCTTCAAGCATGTCAGCAGTGGCCCCACAGCCCTAGCCTTTGTGCCCTGGGTTGTCTGTACCTGAAGGACTGCACGTTCACCAGGTACTGGCCGCCATGCAGGCTCTGTTATACGTGAGATGGTGCAGCATTGCCTTGAGCACCATGTCCAGCAAATCTGCCTTGCAGCTATGTGTCTGCCCAGCGCCTGTGCGCAGCCTTCTGTGGCTGGCATGATGGAAGGACCAGCCACTGTGCATTGCTTTGTACGACACACATGCAGAAGTTGATGCACAGGTCTCTCTGACAGCAAGATGTCTTGTTGTCTCACCTTGCACATCAGGCTGCAGCTCTGCCGCCGCCTCAGCATGTGAGTGCTTCCCACTCCCCACAGAGCTTGCAGTGTCCATGGGGACTTCCTGCGCGGAGGGTTGATCAGCACCTGCAGGTGAGCACGGCCAATTGTGGAAGACAGGAAAGGCTGATCAGCACCTGTAGGTGGGCAAGGCCAGCGCACTGCAAGCCTTGTGCATCGTGGGCAGAAGGTGCAGGTCCACCTGTTCTGCGTTACATGTGACCTGACACAGGATAAGCAAGAATGTGGGCGCTGCCAGAAGTGCAGGCGTGCAACGACCACTGGGTGTCGGATTGGTCCACATGAAGGCAGATGGGTGAACTGGCAAGCTTACTGCTCTCTTGCAGCATGCCTGCCACCCAGATGCATTTCGTATCGTCATGAGCAAAGGCAGCGCTGGCTATGCTCGCTTGTGGAATTTGATGAGCAGCGCTGTTGCAGCAGGTATGAGCTGCAGCGCGTGCTGCTCTGCAGTCAGCTCAGTAGCTGGCCACTTTGTGCAGGGACTGACTCGTCGCCCATCCGGTACAGCTCACCCTGCAGTCCACAACAGCAAGCATACACCTGGCCATGAAGCAAAGCAGCGACGCTGCAGCTGGGCAACTCACCCTGCACCCATGCTGGCTTGGCCCGTAGAGCGTGAGTCCTGAAGCTGGGCAGCATGGCAGTGTATAGCCTCAACAGCACCTGGACCTGCAGAGGGTCACAGCTTTGCGTTCAGGGCCTCATGCAGGTTTGAGTTGGCCTGATTTGATGGCGTACGTCCGCAGTAGTGAGTGTGGACTGTTCGTCACTTGTCCCTGCAGCAGCACCTGGAGCCATGAGAGCACAGCATGGCTTAGGCTTGACTGGGTAGATGTTACTGTTGGAGGGAGCCTGGCAGTGTTCACCCTCAGTGGCACCTGAACTTGCAGAGGCAATCAGGTCAGCTTCAAGGGGCATGAACTGGTCCTGGTGGTGAAGGGTAGGGCACTGGTGCAGGGCAGGGCACTGATGGTGCGGGCACTGATGGTGCGGGCACTGATGGTGCGGGCACTGATGGTGCGGGCACTGATGGGGAGGTGCCGGGGACACTGAAGCATTGTTCATGTGATGTCCCGATGCAGCGGATACTGTATCTGTCTGCAGCCTGTGTCAGGGTACTGGATGACTCAGTCTGCTGCCCCTCACCTGGCGCTGCTGGTGATCTGTGACAGCCCGCAGGCAGGCCGCCTGCTGCTCTATAAGACGCTCTTCTGTCCCTCCAAGGTAAGGGCACCTGACAGGCAGTGGCAGTGGCTCAGATGCAGCATGAGGGCAGGCTCACATGCACATGACCAGAGTCAAAGCCATTGGCAGAAAGCTGCGGGGAGTCTGACTGCCAGGGCAGCAGTGTCAGCTGCAGCACCGGCGCAGGCTGACGTGCAGCAGACATGCTGAAGGCAACCCGAATGATGTCAATTCATGGCGCCTGACAGGCAGGGCAGCTTACTGAAAGCAGCAGGAAAGCAGGCTGACATAGAGGAGGCATAAGGTGAAGCCATGACGTGCACTCATCCCGCAGCAATCACCAGGTTGCACCATAAGTCAAGACTGGTCCCCCACCAGCCCTCTTTGCATGCTCAACCACAACATTGCTTGCTGGCAAGGAAGAAAGGAGCAAGAGGCATGATAGCGACTCCTCTGCTAATAGGAAGCTGCAACTTGCCAGTCAGCAGGCCTCCACTTGAGAGCCACCACGGCACACCCTCATGCAGAGAGGTGACGCCCAGCTGACCAAAGGCTGAGGGATATGAAAGTGACATGAGTCCAGTTGAAAATGGGCAGCCAGGCCAAGCAAACAGGTGGTATGTCACGTACGCAAAACACTTTGATAACCTGTGTGGCATCATGGCAGCGCCTTCGCACCTTTCCAGCAGAGAGGTGGCAGCCTCCAGAACTGCCAGCATGAAGCTCTGCAGCAAATTGCCAGCCTCTGCCAGCCAGCGTAACAGCGCCGGCAGCAGAGATTCAAACACCGCATCGATGACAGCTTGGGAGCCATCATGGCTCAGCTGAAGGCACAAAGCCTCCACCTGCACGTAGAGCAGATGTCTGACCTGAGCTCTGGAGCATCAGATCACAGCTGTGCCAACACCCAGGGAGTTCTCAGGTGAATGCACAGAGGTTGTGTTTTGGCGCACAAGGTGCGCATCTGGTCTAAGTGAAATGCGATGCAGCTGCCTCAAGCAGGTGCAGCCGGTGGCAGGGTGACCAAACGCTGTCTTGTCGACAGTGGGCAGCTTCCCCTGGTCAGCAATGAGGCTAGAACTTGAGCAATCTCACAGCAGCAGGCCACCCTCAGGCTGGAATGGTGCCTAAGCACAGATGCAGCACCACATTGCAGGACCATGTAGCAGGCTATGGAACCACCATGAGCTTAGCACGCTACTTGCCAATTTGCTGATGAAGTCCATCGCCAGCAGGGCACTGCACAAGCCAACACATAACCACTACCCAACTGACAAACTCTGGCTCACTGTCTGGTCTCAGTCTAGTGGTAGGACAGCACAGCAGCCACACTGCCGGCCACAGCTGTGCAGACAAAGGAGACACCTGCAGCCAGGCCCTTCGCCCTCTCTCACTCACTGTGTGATACTTGTCCCGGTCTGGTAGGTGGGGCAGCACGTCAGCAACGCCGCAGGCCACAGCAGTGCGCACAGATGAGTCTGCATCTGAGGCTAGCTGCTGGAACATGGACAGGATAAGGGATGCGCGCATGTCGGGAGTCACATGGGCTGCCAGACGGGCACAGCCCTCTGTCACCAGCACCCTGCGCTCGGGGTGTCGGTGGCTCACCTGCAGCAGGTCAGCTGCAAAGGTCAGCATCAAGCCATGCTGCAAACTCATCACTCAACAGTCTGTTGCAGTCAGGACAGCAGGTCTGCAGATAGGGCGGCCCCGCTGGCAGCAACGCCAGCAAGAAAGCAGGAATCTGCTCCAGCCCACCTGCTCCCAACATTGCGGCAGCAGCTCTGCCGCTGTGCGGGCTGGCCCCAGGTGCACTGCCAGCTCAATGTAGCTGTCTAGAATGACCTTCCGCTGCTCAGGATTAGGTTTTTTTATGAGGTTGAACAGGGTGTGCACCAGATGGTCCCGCACCGAGCCATCCTGCTGCTGCCGGATGATGGCCAGAAGGGCCGGCACAATCTCTGCACAGGCACAGGCACTTGCTAGTTGACATGCTGGGTTTCACAGCAACGTAGCCAGTGGACCCATGCCGGCAGCATGATTCACAAGGGAAGCTAATGTGAATCCTGTTGTGCAGGCCATCTGCCAGCAATGCACTCCTTAACATGCAGCGCATGGGCATTTCCAGGCTCTGCTGCTGCGCCCATGCATGTGCACTCTGCGTTTTGGCAGGTTGTCACCAGGGCTGTTAGCGGGCGCTGCACAATTGAGGGCAGCTTGCAAGCCACAGCCCATGCTTGTGCAGTCCTGATAACTGCAGGGCCTCACCGTGCCGCTGTTTGATCAGCAGGTGCTGCACAAGGGCTGGCAGCTGGCGTGCAATGGCCTCTAAAGCTGCCTCTGCCCCTGACAGTGCCTCCTGAGTAACTGCTCTAGCTGCTGGCTCCTGCACAAGGGGAAAGCCTTGCCACATCAATTTGCAGGTGGGCAGGAATGCAGCAGCTGCTTTGACATCAACGCATGTTTGCCTGTCTGCATTGCTTTGCAGGGCAGGGGGACTGACAACTGTGGCCTGACAAGAGCAGCAGAGTAGCTGATGTCAGAAGACGCTGCTACCCAGCAAAGGGCGCCCTCTAAATGACATTTGACACAAGCTGGCCTCTCAAGACTGCAAGGGCCCAGTAGGCCTGTGACCTGCAGCCCACCCACCTGCTTCTGGCTCTCCACAGGGCGCGAGGGAAGCGGTTGCAGGAGCTGCTGCTGCTGCCACTCCACCTGTTGCCTCAGCATGTCTGTCTCAGACCGCAGCCTGGCGCTGTCGCTGTTGGCAGCATCAAGGGCAGCCTGCAGCATGGTACAGCACAGGCCTGTGGTGCATTGTGGTGGCGACGGCTACATCTGAGAGCAGCCACCAACCCCCTGCAGTGACAACCCCATGTGCAGCCTAAGCTACAGAACAATTTTGCATGATGTATTGGCAGCAGCACGCTCTCAGACCAGTACAACTTCCAATGCAAGCCTGCAGCACAGCACAGGCACATTGTCAGGACGTGCACATTGTGCATCACAGTGGTTGCAGTGACATGGTGCTGCAGAGGCACTCAACAGCCACCAGTAGCGTCCCACACCCCAAGGTTGCTCTGCACCAGCCAAAAAGCAGCCCCTTCATGCAATTGAATCACCTGTGCTGCAGCTACAGGCAGCAGACTGCCTGGTGTGAAGCAGAATGCCAACACGACAATGCGTTGTATCGAGCCACAACTATGCCTGAAAGCTCCTGGATCAAAACGAGGCTCTGAAGGATACTGACGGCAGCCTGATTTTTGCCACAGGCAGCGTTAGGATCGCCTGCTGATACCCCAGCCTCAGGGCTGCCACACAAACAGTTCAGGGCGGCCAGCCGCATGGCCGCCACAAGCAATTGAACTTGGCAGTGGTCACTCGCCTGCCCACCTGCATGTCATCTGCCTGGCGCTGTGCTGCCTCCAGCTGCCCTTGCAGCTCCTGTGCAGCTGCCTTGCACTCCTGCAGGCAGCACTGGTGATCTGTCTCACGTTTCAAAGCCTCATGCCTGTGACAGGCCTCGGTACAGATGGCAGCCACTGCTGGTTGCCCTGGAACACTTCCGGCACTGAGCACTGCACAACAAAGGAGCCTGTCCTGTAGGCCCACCACATTGGCATCTCACTTACCAGAGCAGCAGGCCTCCCAAAGATGTTTGGCTTGCATGTTGTAACGTGCCGCATCACAGAGATGGGCTGACCCATGGACTGACCTCTGCCTCCTGCATGGCCGCCTGCCACTGCTGGTAACCCAGGAACATGCTCAGGAGCGTGCCATTTTGAGCTGGGCCTGCCACATGGGCCCCAGCCTCCTCAGCAAACGTCATGGCTGTCAGTTTGTAGCCAGCGCGCGCCAGGTAGGCGTGCATGGAGGAGTGTAGCTGGGCCAGCTCCCTGCAAGACAAGGGCACACAGATGTTGATTGTCTGGGAGGGGCCCAGATTCCTGTCTGGGAAGCACCCAGATTCCAGCCTACCAAGGGCCGCTCCATGCCGCTGAGCGCACTTGCAGCGCAACTCCCTTCCCATCAGCATGCAGCCACAGGAACATAGCAATGTGCGCCTCACCAGCCTCGCAGTGCTACAGCCTTCTCCCTGCCTGCCCAGAGGTATGACCATCTATGTTGTTCATGCTCAGCTAAGAACCTATTCCCACGCCCCACCAGCAGGGCAGCCACAAACACTTGTGTGTACTCACCTGGCTGGCAGTGCTGCAGCTTCGTCCCTGCCCTGTGGTGCCGGTCCACTGCCGCCCTTCAGGTCTAGATTGAGGGCGGGCAGCTCCTGAGCTTCGCCATCCATGGTCTGCGGAGGGCTGGCTGCGCCTGTGCCTGCCCTGCTGTCCTGCTGGGCCTGCATCACATGGGCTGGCCAGCTTCAGACTGCTGCAGCAGCCAGCAGGATTGCATCTCACTGGCCTGCCAGCTTCAGCCTGCTGCAGCGGGCGGCAGAGGTGCACCACATCGGCCTGCCACCTCCAGCCTGCTGCAGCAACCAGCAAGATGGCTCACGGGCCTCATGGCCCTTCTATGTATACACAAAAACAGGTCCGCTGCAGAACAGCCGAGCTCAGGTCAGCACCCTACCAGCGGAGGACACCAGTCCATGCACGCCACCACCATACACCCCTGTGCACCAGAAGCGACATTATTCATACCACCAACACACCTGCATGTCAGCCATGTCCTCCTGCAACACCCTTAGCTGGTACTGTGTGTGGCCAAGCTGCGCTTCACGCTCCTTCGCCAACTTCTGAGCACTCACAGCTGCAAGTTGGACAAGCAAGCACGTTAGTTGCAGAAGACCATGTCAGAGGAGCTTTGTCAGCAAGCCCAGCACTCATAGGTGCAGACAAGACAAGCAGGCAGGTCAGCACAAGCAGAGCTTGTCAAATGAGCATTGACAAAACCAGTTGCTGCCCTGCAGTGCTGCACTTGCAGCCTGTATCAGACATCATGATGCACTGGCCTCACGATCACAGAGCCCTGTCTTGTTCATTCAAGCTGGTCACCAAGGGCAAGGCATGCCTGCCCTGCCAAGCATTGAGCCGCACAGCGACACACAGCAAGGTCCAGACGGGATAGCCAAAGCTGCATCACGCACCATCCCCCAGCTCGAACTCTGCCAGCTTCTCTGGGGGAAACTTGGTATGATCGGAGAAGAAGTGTGACAGCATCTCCACCTGCTGCTCATTGCCACTTTCCTGCAGCAGTGTCATGTTGGATGTCACAACAGTCTGCATTTGGTTGATTGGCTGGTCAGGACAACAGCAACGAGCTGCCCCATTGCACCTGTGCCTCCACCATGAGCTCGAATGCACTCAGCAGGTAGTTTTGGGAGATCAAGAACTGGCATGCCATGGAGGCAATGTCAGCGTCCTCCGCAGGTGCATGTCTGGCAGATGGACCATCCATGAGGCCAGATCAAGACAATCAAAGTTGGGGAGAGGGTTTTTCCTCATGTCACAATGCGCATCTGACTCCATAATGCATGACGATTCGAGGCCTGGCGCTGCTTGCTGCAGCCTGTCTAGTGTTCTTGCTTCAGGTGAGTTGGGTGTTGCCACCTGGCTGGAAAGTCGACTTCACGGCCTTCCAAAATGCAAGTTGATGAACAACTGCACTGGCACTGCAGGTGACACTTCACCGCATCCTAAGCAGAGCAGCTGTTGGACCAGCAGAGGAATTGACAGGCCCTCCAAATGTGCAGCATCTTCGGCGTCAGCTCGATCGCATAGATGCCAGCTTGCAACAAGCTGAAGCTGCACTGGGTGAGTGGTCAGCTGCACTCAACGCCTGTTCTGCACCTCAGCACTTGAAGCCGCATTCCTCCACATGGCCTGCACAAGCCATTGCTGCTGCTCCCTGCAGGCATCAATGCCAGCGGCGTGCATACAGCAGTGGGAGCACGCACTGGCAGCGTCCAGGCAGTGTTCCCGCCTGGGAACGAGGCCACAGGCTGCGTCGGCAACCAGCAGGAGTTGTCAGGAGTGGTGGCTGCCATTGTCATGGTCGCATTCAACAGGCCAGACTACCTCCAACGAGCCATGGCATCTCTTCTGCTGCGCTGGTCGCGAGACCCCACCAACAGGTGGGGTGCGCCTGCCGTTCGTCACAGCCTTTGGGCATCGCATGCCCATGACAGCTCACTGTCACTGCAGGGCTGCATGGCCCTGACAACAGGCATGACCCACCTGCCTTGAAGCACTGCAATTGTGGCAAGCCCCTGCCTCGTGACGCCCAGCTGCTGTCCAGGATGCAGCACTCTGCCAAGGGGCACCAGGCTTGTCACTTGTTCTTTGATCCCGTGGCCATCTTGAATGCCTAGTCTGAGCACATCAGACATGCACTCCTCAGGCTGTTTAGCAGCCTCCTGGCCATATGGAATGCCCAGTCTGAGCAGAGCAGGCATTGATATATGCGCGGGCTGACGTTGCATGCAGCGCAGCAGGAGGGGCACTCCGAGTGCTGTTGTGGTCTTGTTTGGTGGGCATCACTGAGTGCACGCCCTGCCAGTGGCTTCTCAGCTGCCTTTGTGTACTGCATGGGGCGGCTGCACAGCGAAGGAGGGTGATATAGAAATGTACAAAGCCGGCACCGTTCCCTTGCAGGGTGAGTACAGGGCCTTACCTCAGACTGCAACAACGCTTGTGCTTAGGGGGTGTGGCCTCTCAACGCAGTGGCAGCAGTCTCAGCACTCTGTGCTTCCCAGACTTTGTTGAGAAGAGTGTAAAAGCAACCGTACCCCTAACTGCCTGGCACAGGCGCTATTGTGCCTGGCAGCATGAGTCGATGCTCAAGACAGCGGCCCCATACTGCTGCCCTGCAGGACCAAATTCCCCCTCTTCATTTCCCAGGATGGCAACCATGCAGCCGTGGCGGAGCTGGCAAAGTCCTTTGGCCCAACAGTGAGGTGAGCCCAGCCTGCTGCCTGACCGTGGTGCGGCCTGAGCATGCACACCTGGCGCAGCCACATCCGGGGCACTGCTGCGTGAGGACACACTGCCTCCTCAAGTCATCTGCTGCAGGCAGCACCTGGGCTGGTGGTGCTCCCAAGCAGCAGGCACAGGTTGTGTACCACCAGGTGACTCACGGCCGGCATGCCCTCGCAGAAGACTGGCGCTTGGATAGGTACATAACCCTGCAGCAGAGCGTGCTGGCCCTTGCAGGAAAGGTGGCGTCTGCAGAAGTCCCTGCAGCACGTGTGTATGCAGCATGAAGCCCAGCAAGCGCCTACTGCTACAGATGTCACTGATATGCTGCCTCACTTCCCTTGACCTGTAGGGTTCTGCAGGAGAGATGGGCCCAGAGAGACCCTGGTGGACTTGCAGATTTGCAACCTGAAACATGTGCTTGGCCTCCTGCAGGTATCTGCAGCACATAGAGCTGGTGGAGCCCACCAAGCGCAGCCGCCGGGAGTCCCTGGTCTACTACCGCATCGCCAACCACTACCAGTTCATCTTCAGGCAGCTGTTCGACTGCTTCCAGTACCCCAGTGTCCTTGTTGTGGAGGTGAGCTGGCTTCAGCCGAAGTGCTGTCTGCTTGCAGCATGCTCTCATGGAATCAGGCACTTCCTTTACGGCTGGGCAGAGCTTGTACTGTGAGCAGCACTTGTGTCTCCCATGTGGAGGCGAGCTGCACCCAATTGCTGGCTCAGGGGCAGCATCTACCTGTACAAGTCTGGGCAGCTGTGTGGCTGCTTCCAGAACAAAGGTGAGCGAGCAGGGCAGGTGGCTGACATGCAACCACCATCACTTCATCTCACGCAGGTAACATCAAGCCCCTTGCACCATGAACACCAGCCAGAAGCTGTTTGGGCTGCAGACCTTACTCAAAACCTTACTCAATGCCGCACTGCTGCATTGGTGCCCATCTGTGGACATGTTGGCGCTCAAGTGCATCATCAGGGGCAGTGCAAAGATGGCGCAGCAAGGTCTGGGCCGTGCCAAGCACATTGTTGCTGCCACTTGCTTGGAGGCTTCTGCCTCGCTGCTGCCCCTGATCATCGATACAGGGCGGCCCAACGCGCTTTGTCTGATTCCCAAGCGTCGTCTTAGTTTAGGCATGCCACTGGATTGCAGTTGCCTGTGCATGCAGCAGCCTGCATGCAGCTGCGAGGTATACAGTGCAGCAGTGCTTGAGGATGTTGCAGCTCACAGAACCCTAAAAAATCATGGAAGCCATCTAGCGCATATGGGCCTTCCAATGCCCAACTTGCTGCAAATCAACTTGTAGGATCCCAAGATGGACTCTCAGCTGTCGTCTTCCCTGCAGGATGATATGGAATTTGCAGTGGACTTCCTGTCCTACTTTGAGGCAGGGGCCGCCCTGATGAGCAAGGACCCAAGCCTCTACTGCGTCTCAGCCTGGAATGATCATGGGCAGAACTGGCTGGTGAGTCCATGAGTGGACGCCTGAGCTGTTCTGCTACCTTGTTGGATGAGGGTCTGCTCTGTTTCAGCTTGGAACAAGGTCACACGTGTCAAGGCCTTTGTTCCAAACATAACAGATTCAGTTTGTGTTTATCTGCCCCAAAAGTGGCTGGTGAGCCAAGGCGAGCTGCATGAAACTATTCTTGTGCTGGCTGCCTGTGGGACAAGACTGCATCACAGCCTGAGAGATGATGGGCTCAAAACGGTTGCGTGTCCTAGTGACCCTGACCTGGCCAGAGTTTAGCTGCACTCTGCCGGACAGGTGCAGCAGTCAGTGACTGCCTGTGCTGCCTTGAGGTACTTGCCGCGTGGTACCCACCTGCACAGCAAAGCATGTCGAGGTATCTTTCACTGCCAAGCCAATGGGTGATCCTCTGAGCCTAGAGAAGATGTTTGCGCAGTCTCTGTTTGCATCCAACAGGAGATGGCTGCTTCCTGGGGCAGTGCTCAGTGGAGAAAAGAGCTGCTCTTTGCTCCTTCCTCTTGGGTTGTGGGAGTTCTGCCTTTCATGTGTATATTCTCAACCTGCAGGTGCAGGACAGCCAGGCTATGTATCGTTCAGACTTCTTCCCCGGCCTCGGATGGATGACCAACCAGCAAGTCTGGCAGGGGCTCAGGTGGGGTTACCCTCACGCATGCATGCATGCATGCATGCATGTGGAGGTCAGCCACCAAAGCATGATGTAGGTGCCAATTGTTGGAAGTGCCGTGCTGCAGGGACAGGTGGCCTGACAGCTACTGGGATGACTGGATGCGCATGCGGGAGGTTCGGCAGGGGCGCCAGTGCATCCGCCCTGAGGTCTGTCTCAGAGAACGGCTGCTGCCGCTGCTGTGTGCCTGGGGAGACATAATGCTGCTGCCAGCTGCACGTCTCAAGGGCCCACTGCAGCTTGCTCTGTGCTTGGTGTGTGCTGTGATTGGATCTGCCAGCTACAAGCAGAGCATCAAGGCCAGCATTATGGTGCAGCCTCTGTACTGCACGCCTCAGGTACACTGCAGCCCACTCTGCCAAAGCTTTCCCTGAGCCATGCATAAGCTGAAGCTGTGTGCTTGTTGTCATGACGACACCAGCCACCTTCCTAAAGCGAAGGTGGGTCTCCTCTTGGGCTGGCAACACACGCGCTGCTATGGCTGGCACAGCCAGATCCCAAGCGCTCCTTGCCAGGCACGTATCACAGGGATGCAGACAGTCTGGATACCAGCATGCCATCCCCTCAGCCAGGCTCCTTGCAGGTGTGCCGCCTGTCTGATGCAGGTGGGGGGCCCCACAGGCAGGCAGCCAGCAAGAGTCTGTGTTGCAGGGCTGTCGGGACAGCAGTCTTGAGCGCACACGCTTTCTTGCAGGTCTGCTGGGAAAGCAGCACACAGATTGCACTCTTCTCCCATTCTTGCAGCTCACTCAGCTACATCCCTTGCCAGTGCGCCGCCCGCTCAACGTTAGACAGATGGGAGCCTCACCTTGAAGGCATGCCGCCATGCCCTGCAGGTCCTGCTGGGAGCAGCTTCAAACCGCACACAGCTTGCGCATGTTGGCAATCTCTGTGGCTCATGCGGCCGTTGCCCCTGCAGGTCTGCCGAACGTACAATTTTGGACAGGTGGGGGCCTCCCAGGGCCAATTTTATCGGCGTTTCCTGAAGCCCATCAAGCTGAACGAGGAGGACATAGACTGGTTTCAGCAGGACTTAACCTATCTGGACCCTGTGGTGTACGAGCAGAATCTGAATGCAACGCTGGCCTCTGCCAGGTGTGCTGGGCTGGGGCTCAAGGGGCTGCACCCAGCACTCAGATACACAGGGGCCTGGTTGATGTTTGTGGTGCAGCTCTGGAGTCTAGATGCAGGGCCAGCCTCTGCCAGGGCTCCAAAGTGTGCATCCCAGCGTTGGGCCATGCAAGTGGCCAAGCTGTCCTGCGCGGGCGCACTTTGAGAACGGTTCCCTCGACCAGGCGGGCACCACCTCTCAGGGCACCTGTTCACCCACAGTTGTGGGGCATGCCTCTGAAGAGCCGGGCTTTCACACAAGCGACCTTTTGTCAACATGCATCTGGGTGTTGGCCATTGCCAGGCGCGCTGAGGGGCTGCAGCCTGACCTTTCATGCCTTAGTTCTTTGCAGATGCAAAGCTAGCTTCTGCCAGGTTCGCTGATGCCACAGCATACACAATCTGGCCCAGGCTCATGACAGCCATCTGTGCACCAAGAGGACACAAGCGGCAGCACCGCAGGGCCAAGGGTGGCGGAGGGCAGCAGGAAGCAAGCCTTGTACCCTCAAGAGCTGGAGAAACCCCAAGGATGTGCTGTTTGTCTTTCTTGCGCAGGACTGTACCAGACGTTGCAGCAGCTAAAGTCGCGCAGGGCCCCGTCAAGTTGATGTATGACACCCAGGAGCACTTTGAGCAGATCACAGGCCAGCTCAAGATGCTGAGGGAGTGGAAGGATGGTGAGTCCCCACCCGTTGAGGGTTGCCGGCTGCAGCATGCAGGCAGTTGCCTCTTGCTAGTGGCCGCACATCATTGTGCACATCCCGTCGTGGTCAGCATAGGATGCAGCTCAATCACAAGCTTTACAATGTCTGCGAGGCGCACTGCAACAGGAGAAGTCACCTGCTGAATGCCGCCAGCCATGCCGAACCATTTGAACAGCAACAGCAAGGGTTGCCTGTGTTTGTGCTTTTTGTGTGCAAGCATGCTGGGTGTTGCCTCTGGCCCATGACTAGCTCAGAGTGTGTTGTTCCCCTCCCTGGACTGCTCGGCTGGACATGTTGCAGGTTGCCACCATCAACCCTGCTGTTGTTTAGGCAAAAGCAGGTCTGGGTAACATGGAGTGTCTCCTTCTGGTACGCAGCACAACAGCTGTCTGCTACCATTTGTTCTGCATGCAGGCGTGCCCAGGGCTGCCTCTTCATGAGCCCACATCGGCTTTAGGTGCAGGGAGAAGAAAGGATAGACTGCAGCTGCTTGCATATGCAACAGGGGTCATAACATTGCCTAAAGACATCTGGTTGAGCTCGTGTCACCTAGCGTTTGCCTGAGGAATCCAACATGCCAGATCGGTCACTGGCCAAGGCCCTCAACTTCTCAGCGCAAGATGCTGCTGTCTGCTACCACCAATCACACCTCCTCACATATCTGACAACTCATGCACTGCTGTCTGCCACTAGCTGCCGGCTTGTGTGCAGGCGTGCCCAGGGCCGGGTATCATGGAGTTGTGACTGTGGCGTGCGCAGAGGCCAGGATCTTCATAGCCCCCTCTGTGAACTTCACAGAGCCGCAGCGGGATCCTGACGCAGTCACTCGCTTTGACAGCACAGGCGCCGTCCTGAGGGGCAGTCGGAGGCGGGCCAGAGAGCGGATGGCGGCATTGCAGGCCGCCCAAAAGGAGGCGCAGCCAACACACACGCCTCCCTGAGACTTTCAGAGGGGCAGCTGCAGGCGATCTGGACGGCCGAGCATGCTTCTGTATAGTGCTTAGCCAAGATAATGGATACTCTACAGCAGCCACAGTGGAGTGGACACTGCGTCCTGCCCGGACATTCCCAAATGCTGCTTGGGAATGTAGGCAGTCTTTGCCTGTCATCTTTCATGCCTTTCACCCATCTGTGGCCATAGCTACGTAGCTGTATACAATGGGCCTGCCTGGACTTACAGAACTCAGTTGATCATTTTATTTGATGCAGTCAACTATATGTCGCTGCACAATCAAGATGCATGAAATGAACGCACATAGAAGACGGTCCAATGCTCGCCTGTGTGTGCAAAATATATCAGTGAGGGGGAGATGCTTGGCAAGTGTCACAAGTCATCATCTGAGTCGGGGGCATCGCCATACTCAAAAATGCCACGATGGGCCTTCTTAGCTGCTGCCTCGCATTGTTCCAGTGCAGTTCTGGCTGGCCCCGCCTGCAGGCATTGTTTTGATGTGGGCAGGAAGAGCGCAAGGCATTGCAAGCAGGTCTAGGATGTCTTTTGCTAACAGCTGCTTGGATGGTTGTTTGAGCAGGCACCCTGCAGATGAGTGAGATGGCAACGACATAACAATGGTGATGTTGGCCTCCTTCTGTGGAGGCTGGTACACACTGCCAAGCTCAACATGGGAGTGGAAAAGTCTCACCTTCACGTGGGCCGAGAGCTTTGCCAGGCCTGCTGACACCATTTCCGTGTTTACGCTGTGCTCGATCTTCGCCTCCCCAGAGTACAGCACCAGATGCAGGACAGCTGGTTGGCCCTGCACACGGCAACAGAGTAGCCACCTTTCGCAGGTCTTCAGCAGCTGGGGCATAGCGTCCAGGCTTGCAGCCTGTCAGCCGCACAGGGGGTGCCTTCCTGGTACACAGATCAGGTGCAGAGTAGGGAGGCCAATATTAAAAAGCGGTTGTGACCAGGCAGCAGTGTCTGAGGCACGCTTGGTGTGGGCAGGTCTGCTGCTCACTGACCTGAGCTGTGCACACTGGCAGGCATGATCTGCTTGCCTGTGTGGCTGACAGCTCCTGCTGCACCAAGACTCTGCAGCTGATTGCTTCCAGCAGCCAGGACACTGCTCTAATTAGTCTTCAAAGATTTCTGCAGATTGACGTAGCTGACCCAGCAGTCGGATTCCCCCTGACATGATTGATGACTGACAGCATGCAGGAGGGGCTGAGGGTCCTCACCATGGTGGCTGACTACTCCCGCTAGTACCCGATAGTGCTGCAGCCTGTTGCGATTGGCAGCCCAGGACAAAGAGTGTCACTCCAGACAGTGGGCAGAAGGAGCCCAGGGAGTCTGACCTTGGTGGCTGACCGCTCCCGCTGCACAATGGTGGCATTGAGCTCCTTGCCCCCACCCGACAGCTCTGCCAGCAGCTGGGCTGCCTCTGTGCCAAAGTCGTCCTCGGGTGAGGGGACCTGCAGTGCATACAGAGAGGGGTTGCCTGCCAGCAGCTGCACTACTTGGCACTGTTGGCCTCTGCATCAGGCCCTTCCTCAGGCCTTACCCACAAGGGGTTGACGTTCTGTGCCAAAGTTGAGCCTCAGGGGAGGGAATTTGCAAAAGACACAACATGGAGTAAGTGCTGGCACTGCCAGCTCTGATGACACCAAGCAGCCCAACTCACCTCAAACAGTCGGCTTGCATGGGCGGGTCTTGGGTCATTTGCGCCCAAAGCAGGCTACCAGGAAGCAGCATGCCATTGAAGAGGAGCTTGAGCAACCCAGCCCACCTTGAGATACGCTAGCTTGCAGGGATGGGCCTGCGCAGGGACTGCGGCCAGGCTGGGGTCGATTGCCCGAACCTGGTTGCCTGCCACCTCATCCCGATTGCCAAAGTCGACGAACATGACCTGCGAACAGAAGTCCAAAGTTGAGCTAAGCAACATGCCAGGATTTCGGATGCCAGAATCAAAGGAGCCCAGCTCACAGGCGCTCCACACAAGCCCAGTGCCACTGCTTGTCCACCTGGAATCATTGTTGTGGTTTAGTTGGCGATGCCTAGGACAGGCTCGCTCACCTGGTACTTGGGGTTGACGGGGTCGCGGCTAACAATGCGTTCCACTCGAGCTCGATACCACTGCTTGTCTAACTGGAACTGGGCCACGCACAGGGCACCGGTCTGCAGTGCCGGTCCTGCCCCGTTTGTCGTCTGGGGCAGGGACTGCAGCTGCTCCCGGAGGAAAGCCAGGCGAGGTTCCTTGGCCATCTGCAAACGGGAGACAAGGGCTGTTCAGGGGTTTCGGGTTAGGGCCTAGGGCCTAGGGTGAGAGCGCGTCGGCTGGTCAGCACCTCGTCGTCCCCAATGAAAGCGGACCATCATGATCATGTCTCACACAGCAGCCTGCCTCGCCTTGGTGGGGAATTGCACCATGCAGAAGGTTGGGAAGGCCTGCCTGTCAGGCGCAGTCGCTGCAGGTCTCCCTGCAGGAAGGCAGCTTCTGGCAACATGCCGAAACGTGAGATTACGTGACCTTGGGTGCTCTGTTACGTGCCTTTGCGGCACAGGCTGCAGCTGCTGTGGACTGCAAGCAGTTGTGAAAGGGCTTGCAGCAGCAGGTGTCTTGCAGGGGGGAGCGTGTTTCCTTTCGCTGGGAGGTCAGGCTAGGCTCCTGACCTGCCTCAGCGGCTGTCTCCCTCGGCTGAGCTGTCCCTCGGTGCCTGAGGCTGAGCCTAGAGAACAGGGAGCCCATAAGCTCAGCTGCAGCCATTCCCTTGTCCATATTCTGTATTTGTTTGTTTGTTTGTTTGTTGGTTTGTTGCCTCACCTGAGCGTAGAACCTGGAGCCACTGATGACCTCCGTCACTGAGACCACCACCTGCTCCTGCAACTCCGCAGTGTGCCCCTTGGCCTGGGGCTGGGCGTCGCCCTCATCCTCTGCTGAGGGCTCCCACTTCTGCCACACCTGCACGCAAAGTGATTGTACAAAGCGTGCAGACGCCTTGCTTCGTCAATCTCAGTGCTCTTTCCCCAGATCTTTGCTGGAGGGGCAAAGCTCCAGAAGCCTGCAGCAAATGCAGGGCCACGCGCGCTGACTGCCTGCTGGCGCACCAAATCTGCAACCACAACATGTACTGGTCACCCCGCCCATTCAGTCGCCCCATGCTGCGTGCACTGCAGCATCGGCCCCGCCTCACAAAGCATGCTGCGCAGGCAGTGGCAACCCCAGATCCTGCAACAAATGCGGGGTCACACACCTTGAGGCGCTCGCTCTGCGCTTTCTCCTGCGCCTGCTGCAGGGCGCGCCCGCCCGCCACGCGGTCTGCGTCAAAGCTGGGATGCAGTTTGCCCAGACCAGCCTCCAGTAGGGACAGGCCCAGGTCCCAGGTGCTCCCCCGCGGCCCATTGAGGGTCAGCTTCCCAAGAAAGGTGCCTCCACGGTCCATGGTCTCAATCTCAATCTGGACCTGCAGCCAGACCAGCAGCTCCTGAGACAGCCTCTCTGGCCGCCAGCCCCAGCCGCTGAGAATCAAAAAGCCCAGTAAGGTGCCTCCATGGTAGAGGATCCCCATCTCGCCCTGGACCTGCAGCCAGACCAGCAGCTCTCGAGACAGCCCCTTCAGACATCAGCCTCAGCTGCTGAGGGTCAGCATGACCTGTAAGGTGCCTCCACAACATGTGGTCTCGATATTGATCTGGAGCTGCAGCCAGACCAGCAGCATCTGAAACAGCCCTTCAAAGTGCAAGCAATGCCTACCACAAGCGATGTGACCCCTGACAGTTGAGCGCAGTTGAAGCTGCACCACATAGCAGCACTTCGTGTGGCAATGGACAAGAGACTGGGCTGTTGCTTGGCTTTGGCAGGCAGGGCGCACCTCCCGCTGCAGGCAGTGCTCCCGTGTGAAGGCGAGCGCCTCATCGCAGAAAGGCTCGGCCTGGGTGGCGGCTCGCCCCGCACTGCCCGACATGGCTCGCTGCGGCGTGCGCAGGCCTGAAGGGGAGAAGGCGATGCAGACGCCCTCCTTGGGGATGTAAAGCTGCAGGGCAGACCAAGGGGTTGTGACATGTTTGAAGCCTCACAGAGCCCTCTGCAATGCAGGTGTGGACAAGCAAGCTCCTTCCTTGGGCAACCCTGCAGTTGCAGGGGGCATGTGCAATCCATTGCATCACAGGCAGGCATGGGCTGGTGTGGTCATGAGGCGGGCGCTCTCCCTGGAGAGGATCAGCTGCAGGACAGGGAGGAGCAGGATGCTGCTTTTCCACTACATGGCTGGGGCACAAGCACGCTGTGCAGCTCAGGCATGCTGTGCAGGCCAAACAGTGTGAGCTGTAAGGTTCAGGGGCACATGCAGGCTCATTGGCGCTCAATGGTCACCCCAAGATGAGGTTGAGATCCAGCTGTTCTGCGGCAAGCTGGTGAGCATGTTGAGGTGGAAGGCAGGATAGTGAGCCCAAGACCCTAGATTGGCTGCTGCTGAGCGGAGACGCTGCAGCAACTTTGTGAGGTCGCCACAGCCCCATTTGAGCGCTGTGTGCAGCATGCAGCAGTGCATGACGTGCTCTGCAGGTCGTGTGCCTGTCCAGCCCTCACCTTCAAGCGGCTGCCGCTCAGCACAAAGTCGACCACTGCGTTGTGCCTGCCGCGCTGGAAGAAGGGAAGGTACTGCTTGGCCTTGCCTGCCGTCCCAGGCAGGGACACATCGTTCAAATGGTGCACCGGCGGCTCTCCGGTGCTGTGGAGCCCCTTCTTGCTGGACCGCCCTTTCTGCAGGGCACACCGGCGGACCAGTCCAGCATTGCAAAGCAGGCGTACATAGTGAGGCATTGCAGCTGCCAGCTTATCACACTGCCACACATGCAAGCCAGGGAAGCACTGGGACAACAGTTTGCTGCGGTGTGAGGGCACCAAGGGCTTGCAGCTGCTGTCTGGCCAGACGACGCTTTCCGCCTGGCAGATGGGCAGGCCGGTCCCAGCATTGCAAGGCTGGGGCATACCAATCATGACAAGGCACCAAGGATTTGCAGCGGCTGCCTGGCCAGACAAGGCTTTACACCTGGCAGATGGGCACACCGGGCCAGGATTGAGGGGCAGGGGCAAAGTGATTGGAGAGTGCACCAGAGGCAGTCCCCTGCTGTCAGGCATTGCACAGGAGCGACCTGCCCAGCGAGCACTAAGTGCTGGCACAGCCAGCAACCTGTGCAATGGCCGCGCAGCGCGCATGCTCAGCCTGTCAAACCAGTCACACCATACACTGCCAGCTACTGGCCTGTACCACGGCAGCGTTGCGACCCCAGGTAGGGTCTAGGGTCAAGCACTGGCACAGCTGAGCAGGCGGAAGAGACAGCCAGGCCCTCATTGCCAGCCTGCTCAGCCTACAGCAGCGCGTGGTGCTGGGCAAGGCTCACACAGTAGCAGCAAAGGCAGAGGCTGCAGCAGACATATGCCCCGCGCCCCCGTGATGGATGGCAGGCACTCTGTTGTGTCACTGGAGGACCAACTGCTGGTCAGCACTGAGCCCGGTACAGCGCACCTGTTCAGCCTGCAGCAACGCCTCATAGTGGGCGCTGCGCTCGTCGTCTGTCCGGTGGCGGACGATCGAGGCCAGGCCATGCAATAGCATCAGCTCCGCTACCTGCAGCAGCAGCACATGCCACTGTGACGAGACCCTGCAACAGCTGCAGTGATGAAATGTGTCCACAGCCCTGCTGTATGCAGGCTGCACAGCTAAGGCAGCAGCATTAGCACAAGAGGGCTGGTTGTGTGGAACTACATGCAGTGTGGCCAGTCTGGAGAGCTGTAACAGCAGTCATTTTTCTAATCCTCTGCTTTCTGCAGATCCCATGCCTGTGGCAACTTCATGCAACAGCAGTGGCTCACCCACCTGCTGCAGCAGCATGCACGGCGGCGAGAGGTCATTTACGATACTTTGGCAAAACATCTGGTGGGTGACTTGTCACCTCTGCCATATGCAGGAGATGCCCGTGTGGTGGTCAGTCGACTGGTGGATAGAGACAGCACTCTTTCGTATCCTCAGCAAATTGGAGGATGTCCAAAGCAAAAAGGCAAGGCCATGCAGCAGCATCGACTGGTCACGACCAATCACAGAGCTGTCCTGAGCACAAACGCAGCAGCCTCCTCACATTGTTGCTGCCACCCTGGGCTCCATCTCTCCCCTTTATGGTCACGGTGGCAAAAGCCATGTCCCTGTTGTCTGCAGCAGCAGCTGCTCCTCCTGGAGCAGGCCCGCCTGCTCCTGCCACAGGCACCTTCCGTGTGTACTCCATGCTGACTGCCACCTCCTTCCCTGCAGTGCATGCAGCACATGTGTTGCTGGGCAGCTACTGTAGGCCTGCTGCGTTCAAAAGCCCTTGCTGGAGGCACCCGCTTGGCGCACTCTCGTCTGATTGCCACCTCCTTGCCTGCACAAAGGACATAAAGGCAGCCAAGGAGGCAATTCTACTCAGGGTGGAGGTGCAGGTCTGGTGTCACATGCCCTGCTGGCCCAGACTAGCCTGCGGCCGTCGACAGGCTGTCCATGCCACATACGTCTTCCAGCCATGAGCATGCTGTTCTGCCGGCACCGTGCTGGCATAGCAGCATTTGCCGATTCTGGTCTCTTCAAGGGTGGGCCGCAGTGTGTCATGACTTCATGGCATGGCCAGGACGTACTGCTCTGGCAGTCTGTGCCTGCAAGGATGCCTCGACTGCACCCACCACAAGCCAGCCCACAGTGCCGCTTGTGAGATGCTGCCACAGGGTCATGGACTTCCCCTGCCGTGCTAGTGTCATGCACTGACCACAGCCACCCAGACCATGCCAGGCCCCAAGCCACCCACCTATAAGGCGCTGCCGCAGGAACTCCTTGGCCTCCGTGGCGTATGTCTCAGGGCGCTCCCCCTTGCGTCCCATGCGGGGCGCCCTCAGGCTGCTGAGGTTGACCCGCCGCTCCACGCTGGACGCCGAGTCCTTAACCACCAGGCAGTCGCCTGACACCACCTCAACCACCTTGCCAGTGAAGTCGTCTGCCAGCTTGGTGCCTGCAGGGCACAGACTGGCTTAGCCTGCAGGGCACAGCCGTGGCTTTCAATATGCCTGTGTGCTACTGTAGAGGGAAGACCGGCTCAGAGTTGTTGTGGTGCCGGCAGGGCACAGCAGTGCCAGCGTGTGCCTGCAGAGGGAAGGCGGCTCGGAAGCTCTCCATCTTGGTGCCTTCAGTGGGAATCTGGACCCCTGGGTGGTGTCAGAACCCTCCCCGCTCCGGTCGGGGCCCTGCCAGCGCAGGCTGCTGGCTGCAGCATGGCCCACACCAGACTACCTGCTCACTGCGAATGAAGACAGCCAGTGAGCAGTCAACACACCAGGGAACTCTCTGCTCATGCACTGGTCTCGTGACCAATACCAGAATCCAGCCCCAGAAGCTGTGTGCATGAAGGCTTGCCTACAGCATGGAATGCTGTGGGCTGACCTGCGCTGGCAGGGGGCGTGTAGTTCTGCCAGATGCGCAGCTTCTGCCTCTTGGCGCTGCGCTCAGCCTCCCGCAAAGTGAAGGCCCCTTGGGTCATCATCTCCACACCCCAATTCACCAGCTGTAGATTCAAGGAACAGGGTAAGCATGGCTCTGGAAGAGACTGCTGCAGAACAGGCACTGCTACACAAAGACTCACCCTGCCCAAACCCAGCCTGACAAGCTGTTCGCTTAGGCTGACCGGCTTGTCGCCCTCGCTGTACATGATCTGCAAGCAAAGCACAGCAAGCAGGTCACTCGACTAGCACAAAGAGCACATGCTGTGCACACAGCAGTGGCCTGCTGCAATCTCAGTGCTTGCCGCCTCTGCTAAAGTCTAGATGCAGCCAGCAATTGTGACAAGTAAACTCACAGCACCATCAATGCTTTGCAGGAAAGTAAGTGTTTGCAGGCAATGCAGCTCATGGCATTGAGCATTGACAGGCCTCCGCAAATTCTGTAAGGGAGCACCTCAGCTGGATCAGTCACATGCGTACTGCAGTGCAGTGATCACTGCATGCCCACACTGCGCAAGCCTTCTCTGCTGCTGCTGTGGCTCCAGCAGCAGTGCTGGCTTTTTGCTGGCAAGCATGTCGAGTGGCATGGGCAGCAAATCCTACCTGGACAAAAAGGTTTCCAAATTTGTCAACGCCTTCCAGGATGGCCCTGCAGGGCAGATGCTGCACACACTAAATGCCGTCGCAGCTTTGACACATTCCAGCAGGCACTCATTGCATGCTTCAGCATGGCAGCAGACGAGGCAGCCAGATCCGCAATCAGTCAGCAGCTAGACTGCCACTGAGTTCAGCAGAAGATCATTGTACAGCCACTTGCCTTAACAACATTCCTGTTGTCTAGACACGCAGAATACAAAAGTACACGCACCTGACCTCCCGCCCCAAACACTTGGTCTCAGTGAAGTGCTTGGCCTCTCGTGCAAAGGGCTCGGGCTGTGGTGCGCTGGCTGCAGGCAGATGCATGCGTGATCAGTGCGCAGCAGATCGTGGGGCATACAGCACCCTGTGTGACCAAAGAGTCAGGGGGTTGTGGCTGCAGCATAGCAGCTGCAGGCTTTGAGCTGCAGGTCAGAAAACTACTCAAAGACGCACACAGCGTCTTTGATGATGACTTCTGGAGACACAGAGATTTGCTCTGGCTCCAGCAGTGAGCTTGCGCAGCCGCTGTTCCTCATCTGGGGTATACTCAAGCTCTGGTACATGATGCTTAGCAGCCCCTGAGCTGCCACCCCTGCCCATGGCCAGCCACACCGAATTGCAGAGACTGCAATGTGGGGCTCAAGGGGCGCCTGAGCCCCAGGATGGCCTGCACAACACCCTCAGAGGAAGGCATTCCTGACAGGGAGTCTCAGGCGGCGTCCCCTTGCATGGCCTGCAACCTGTTGTTGTGTGCATATCTCCAAAACATTCATAAAGCCCCATGAAGCAGGGGACGCCACCTGAGGCACCCTCTGCCAAGACTCCACATGCGCAGCTGTGGTGCTCTTGTTTACAACCCTCATTGCTGTTGCATAGGTTGACCCTGGCACAGCACTCATCCCTCAAAGTAAGGCGCCCCGACGGGGCACTCCCCCTGCCACCAGTTCCTGGCCTGCCCTCATTGCCGTTGGCACTGCACAACCCTGGCAAGAGCACATGACAATTGATGCAGGGCTTCCTCACCTGAGGCATCTCCTGCCGGCGCTGCAACTGCCGCTGCAGCGCTGCTCTCCTTTCCATCTCCAGTCCCATTTGCGGCACCTGCCCCTGCAGGCACACAGGCACAGCGCAACAGTCAGAACAGCAGACCCGTAAGTGCATTACAACTGCATGTTAGCTTTGCAGCCTTGCACACAGACTTGCCAGGGGACAAAGGCAAGGCGGCACACTGCAGGCCCCTGGGACCGAGCTGGGCAGTGAGGATCAGACGGGCAGCTGCAGCAGCCGCAGCTAGTGGGAGTTGAGCACTGGCCCTTGCTCGGGAGGCAGAGTTGGGGTTCAGACAGCTGGCAAGGCGACATAGGCATGAGGTAGGTCAGGCTAGCACACAGACAGGACAGGCGGGAAGGCAGGACGGCAGCCCCGTGCTTCATCAACCCCCCATGCAGCGCTGGACAGGCAGAAGCCCACAAGACCAGGCACATCTGTGTCACGTGGGCAGCAGCCGCAGCTGTGGGGGGATGGGCTGGTGCATGCCAGGGCAAGGCACCCCACACAGGCCCGCAAACAGGCTCTGCGGACACGCTCAGCAGAGCTCAGCACCAACAACACTTGGGGAGAGCAAAGCCTTACATGCAGCAGCTGTTGCAGCGGGGCCTCGGCGCTGGCCCCAAGCCTGAGGAGGGACCCCAGAGATGCCCACGAGCATGCTTTATGAAGTTCAAAAGGCAGCAACACCAGGAACAGCAATCTCTCGCCTGCAGCAGCCATTGCAGGTGGCCTGCCCCAACAAGGGTCAATCTTCCAGAGATGGCCCCACAAGCATCATCTGAGGGTCAGAAGCAGCAGTCTTGGAAAGGCAAGATGCTCACCTGCAGCGGCCGCTGCAGTGGGTGGCGGACGTCGGCCCGTGCTGGGGCAGGTCACCCCACAGATGCCCACAAACACGCTCTGAAGGTCCGGCAGCAGCGTGAGGCGCAAGGACGACCCCGAAGCCACCTGCTCCACGATGGCTGGGACTGGGCACCCCTTGCCCATCTGCTGCAGCAGCGTGGCTGCATCCACTGCAGGGGAACAGGCAATGGTGCTCAGCTGGTTATTGGCTGCTGATTGGCCCATGTCTGTCTGCTGCAGCAAAGTACTGCTTCTCTGGTGTATCAGGGGCATGGGCATCCTTTGCCTGTTTGGGTGCAGCCCCTGCCCCTGTAATTACTTTGCCCCGCCCCTACACGCAGCTGGACATCCCTGTCTCCTGACCTGCAGTGCACGCACAGATGTCCCGCTACCAGTGCTTGCTGGGTGTCTAGTGGGCACTCTGCCTTGCCCACATGCTGCTGCAGCGCGGCAACAGTCACCGCCGGGGGGAGCTGCCAAGTGTCAGTTCACTCAAGCCAAGGGCGTTGTTGTTGAGCATAAGCTCTGGATTGCTGCTGAAGAGACTGCTAGAGACAGATGCAGACAGCTGGGAGGCTTTGAGCCTGTGAGCGGCCTCAAAAAGGCAGAACAGCCCTGTACATACTAGGATTAGGCAGACGTCACGGTGTTCACAGCAAGTGTGTGAAGGTGCTAGCAGTGCAGGCATGTGCAAGACTCATTGGTAACCAGCTGCCAGCAAGGCCTGTTCCCTTACAAGGCAACAAGTCACAACCTCAGCAACAGTTCCAAGGGGCCACGTGCCACCAGCAGCCCCCACCCATCAACCCATTCTGGAGAAAGGGTGCAGTTGACAGGGTGCTCTGGCATCCACTAAATTTTGTGATCTGCCCAATTCCGCCTGACAACAGGATAGTTGCTGTATGAAACAATCGCAATGATTGTGTAGGATCTAGGGTTGCATATCACGCAGGCAGCACCCAGCCCAATGCTCAAATGGGGCTCACCTTCAGCCTGAGGGTTGCGAATTGCCTTGGCCATCGCAGACGAGTCCTGCAGCGCGCCAAAGTTCAAAAGTCAATAAGCAAGCCCCGATGTCAAGCTGGCAATCACGAAACACTGCTTCAACAGCCCACAGCTGTCTGCATGCTCAGTGGTGCAGCAAGGCCAGACTTGGAGTTTTCATTCCCTTCAAAGCAAAAGACTTCACTGTGCTAAGGTCACCACATAACCCAAACATTCCAGAGCGTACAGTCCTGGGCCAGATCAGCCAGGCTGGCAAACAGCACTACAGCTAAGGAGCTCAGCACTATGGCACACCTTGCTAGGCCACACCTCAGGGAATGCACCCTGCAACATGTTTGAATTTACTTCTTGGCAGGCCTGTGCTCCACAACCTAGGCCACACCCCTCAGGCCTGCAGCCAGCGTAGCATCTGCTGTGCCATGCACATCAGCAGCACCATGAGATGCACAGTGCCCCCTGGCTGACCTTGCTCCAGATTCCCAGGCCGGAGGCTTCTGCCGACGACTGGGCTGCCTCCAATTCCGTATAGAAGGGGCTCTGCTGCCCTCCCGAGCTGCGCACCTGTGGCCACACGGCCGCAGGTCAGCAACAGGCATGCTGCCTGACGCGAGATGGGCAGCTGAGCTGCAGCCCTGCAGCGCTGTGGGCACAGGGCAACATGGGTAACGTTTGCATGTCTGCTGGCCTCCAGGAAAGCACACCTGCAGCCCACGCGTTTGCAGGCCAGCTTGAATGACAGTTGGGCACACGGGCTCTGAGGCAGAGCTCTGTGCTTTCAGATATCCTAGCAAACCGCTGCAGGCTGCCACTGAGCTGCAGACAGACTTTAGCTGCCCTCCCAAAGCGTGCCAGCTTGCTGCTGCCGCAGAGTGCCCTGGGCATTCTGGCTTGCCTTGACCAGACCAGGTGCCACAGGAGAGCACATGAACACGACTGAGACACAGCGGGCAGTAAGTGGCCCAGCGGGCGTCACCTTGGCCCACCCAGCCGCCACAACAGAGCGCGCCAGGTTGTCGCTGCCGCAAAATATGCTGCCAAACTCCCTGCCTGGCACTGCCTCCAAGGTGTAGTGCACCTTGAAGGTGCAGGCCTGCCCTATGTAATTCTTGCGCAGGAACTCCCTGGCCGGCCAGGCAAAGGCCTCATCTGTGGATGAGCCATCCCTTCTCCCCTGCAGGTCAACGTTGACAGCAGGAAGGTACGGGGCTGCCAGATGTAGCATGAGCGCAGGTCTGCATTGCACGGCTGACTCTGAGGTCTGGCTCACCCCTCTTTCACAGACAGGCCGTGTATTCTCTGCCCAGCTTGGCAAGCGGGGCTGCTGCCCTGACTGTCAGAGCTGTGAGCAGCACCAGTCAAACCAACACATCTCAAACAGGCTGGGGGCTGGCATGCTGCTGCAGAAGCCCGACAATGCTGTGCCAAAGGTCCAGCACCAGCATCCCAGGCATAGACATATGGCGCGTGCAGCCGCAGCACAGTGATTTGTGCTCTGAGACCTCGGCATGCACAGTGTGATGTGCTCACCAGCTTGGGGGCGATGAGGGAGCTCAAGGTGATCCGCTTCTCAGGTGGGATGCTGCCTGCCTTGGACAGACCTTGCACCACAACAGTATCTCCACTGACTACCTGCAGGAACGGAGCTACTGCCATTGATTGTGCATTCAGGTGCTCCTAGCAGGCGAGTGAATGAATGCACTGCCAAGGTGAGGATACCTCCTTCACCCGGCCCTGTAGCCATCCAGTCGCCATACGGACTCGAAAAAGGGTTGTAAGAACAGCAGATCTGGGCTTGATCACTGGTCTGATCAGTGGAGACTTTAGGTTATTATAGGCCATGTGACACCCTGCAACTAGCCTCAAACCCTGGCTCTCAGGAAATGTCGCATACGGCGATGCTAGCTTCCTGAATTTGCTGGGGCCAGCCCTGTAATGACAGCATTCAAGATGAGCAGCACTGTTCCCAGCAAGGTAACAAGCACATTTGCATAGGTCAGCCATGCACTAAAGAAATGTGTCCCTGCAGGGTCCATGGCCATCAGGCGCGTGTTCAGTGCGCCTGGATCATCTATCAGCTTGGCCACGGTCCCAGGAGACGGTGTGTCAGTTGGGCTTGACCCTTTGCCAGACACGGTTTTGTCCTTCTGACTGGCAGTGGCCAGGAGCACTGCCAGGACGATTGAAATGGCGTTGATCACGATTGACGCCACCAGGAGGTGGTTGAGAACATGATCAGATGACTCCTGGGGGGCTGTGCGAAGCTGCCTCAGCAGGGTTGTGTTCTGCAGGCAGCACCTTACAGTTGAAACAACATGCAGAGCTGTCAATGCAGTCGGGCTCTCAGCAGCAGCAGGAATGTGGTGCGCCATGGGCAATTTCACAGAGCCTGAGCAGCCTGCTGAGGCCATGCCACTCCTGAATTGACTGATCCAACAGCATGTGCTGCATTGCACACTAATGACAGGCCACACAGACTTCAAGATGCTGGCCAGCCAGGCTGAGCTTTTCGAGCATGCGCTGTCCAGCCAGGCTGAGCTTTTCGAGCATGCGTTGTCCAGCCAGGCTGAGCTTTTCAAGCATGCGCTGTCCAGCTCACCTGGGTAATCAGCGCTGTACCCAAAGCTATCTGGCCTACAGACTTGGTCGTGGCATAGCTGCCTGCTTGACTGGCGCTCACAGTCGACAATTTTGTGGCAGGTTCCAAGGTCCTCTGCCCTGTGGTGTATGCTTGCCCCTGCATCGGGTCACTATCAAGAAGAGTAGCCTGCTCTGAGCTGCGCGGTATGCCTCCTTTGGATGGAGAGGGGGTTGTGGGGCCAGGGCTCCGGCCGTTCTCTGCTGCACTGTCAAGGGTCTCGGGTGCCATGCTGAGCTGGATCTGCTCTGCACGTCGAGCAACTCAGAGCGAGATATCGGAATGCTCCCGCGTTGTTGTGACCCCTCGGGACGCGGGAATGAAAATGTTGCAAGCCTGATTTTCACAACGTGCTGCTGATTGAGGAGCATCTCTGCCAAGCACCTGCATCTCATGAAATTCTACTGTGACTTCAAGCGTGGGTTCAAGAAAGCTGGGGCCATTACTGTGATGGGGGGCAGGACATGGGATGGCACATCAAACAACACCTGCTTGGGTCGTAAGGGGTCAAATGTGAGGGGGCTGGCGAGAGGTGGCGTCAAAGTGGGCAGCAGAGGAGCAACATCGACTGCCACTGGCTGGGATGCATGGATCTCGTCAGGCCTGGGGGACCTGCGATTCCCAAGGACTGTCAGGGTGCGGTCCTCTGTGGCCACCACCAGCGGCCCACAGCCAGGCACTGGCCCCTCCCAGTCAGCTTGCAGGGGTGACAGCCGCGGAGCGAAGTGCAGGAGACCAGCACTTGAGCCCTGCAGCGTCCAAGCCCGAACAGGCTTTGGGCTGCCAGCCGCCAGTAGCAGCACAGCTGCCTTGGCACTGCCCCCGTCCGGAAGCACAGCCACCGCCAGCCAGGACCCCTCAGGGTCTGCTGCCATGGCAGTCACCGGCAGTGTGAGGTGCCACTCCAAGCGGCCCTGCAGCACGACCTGCCGGCTCAGGCTTTGAACATGCCGTCAGTATTGCTGCCAGGTTCAGGGTGGTCGTCCAGCGCATCCACTGCGTCCAAGTTGCATCCTCAACTTTCCCAACAAGGGCATGGCGCTCCCAGAGGTGATCATGAGTCAAAAAAGGGGCTGTGCTGCTCAGGGTCCGAGCAGGGCTGATGTCATAGTGTGCTGGACACTAGTACCAGAGGCAGAGTGCGGCCAGGACAGGTGGTGCAGGAGCTGCCAATGGCAGGGAGGCCAGAGCAAAAAAGTTGTGCCCCTCAGTTCATCCTGAGGAGCAGCACCAGACTTGTGACTTGCCACCAGCAGAGGCACTGCGGGGAACTGGCATTAGCAGTAGTGGGAGCCCCGGTTGTGGGAAGAGCAGCGCAGATGCTTTAGACCTCTGGTCTTAAAGACAGCTGCAAAGCCTCTGTAGCACTGGGACTCACCTGCAGCAGGTTCCAGACTGCCAGGTGTCCCATCCATTCCTGCTCTTGCTCGGAGGTCTCCTGATCTGCCCCAGCATCAGCAGCAGAGTCCGTGTGCCCCACTGGGCTGCAGACTGCCAGGCGCCCGCTGGTGCCCAAGAAAGAAAGCTGCAGAGGTTGCCCGGACCCCTTCCAGGGAAGAGGCAGGTGGCGCAGCGACCTCAGCTGGCGCGTGTCCCACAGGCTGAGGTGCTGCTGGCTGCTGACGGCCAGCAGGGAGCCGTCAGGGCTGACTGCTATGTGCTCAATGGGGCCCTCTGCAGGGGCAGGTGAGAGCTTTCAAAAAGGCTGCAGTTGGCACCAGCAAGGTACGGTGAAGAGGTCATGGGCACTGAGCTTGTTGTAGACGAGCAGGTGGCACCTTGGCCGGCACATGCACCTGCAACACAGTGAGGCTGGCCGCAGCGAGACCAATGAGCCACCAGGCAGGTGAGGGGTGCAATAAGCATGATAGCGCCTGTTCAGAAGGCCCCTGCCAGGCCCTGCCACATAGTGAAATAGATGTAAGGAAGGCCAGTTGGTTCTGCTGCATTCAGACCCCACCAGATGCAGCAGCCTTGGCCATGCATGCGCATTCGCGGCGCGCTGGGAAGACATGCAGGCACAAAGCAGATAACCCACCAGATGCAGCAACCTCTACCATGAAGGCCCAGCCTGCATGATTCAGGCTGAGCAGGCAAGAGCCAGACCTGATGGCCATATGCAAAAGGGTGGAGCACAGGGATCACCAGACGAAGCAGCGGTATCTGTGCAGATCCAACACGCATGGTGCTGACAGGTATCAACCGCCAGACACCCTGGCCATAGATGGAATGCAGCCAGACCTTCTGACCCATCATGCAAAACAAGCACCTACCTGACGTAGCAACCTTCCCTGTGGAGGCGCAGCCAGCAAGGTGGGCTAAGCAGGGATAGCCAAGCTGCGCTTCAAGCATGCAAAGGCAGAGTTCAGGACCCACCAGACGCAGCAGCCTTTGCAGCGCAGGCCCATCCTGCATGGTTTTGGGCTGTGAGGCTACGCCCCTTGCGGCGCCAGACCCTTAGGGTTCCGCCCTGATCGCCAGTGATAGCAGCTTGGCCGTCAGGGGCACAGGCTGCAGCTGAGAGTGCAGCTTCCCTGCAGCATCACAGACGTGGAGTGATGTCGCTGTCAGATGAGTCACAACCTGACTCTGGACCTGCCAGTGGATCAGTGATCATCACTTTGATGCTGGCCCCCCATCCCAAACATTGAAGCTGCAGCTGAGACTGCAGACTCTCTGCAGCACCACAGACGTGGGGTGATGTCGCTGTCAGATGAGAGAGTCACAATCTGACTCCGGAGTTGCCAGTGGACTCAAAGTCATCAGTTTGGAGCTGGTCCTCAACCTTCTGGAGGAAAGGTGAGGTATGGCCACCTCCCTGGTGCTCTAGTGGGCAGAGTTGCTTGTGCTGGCAGAGTATGCAGCCTTGAGGCCATGCAAAAGCCCTGTGCAGGTGAAGCCCAAGCAGTGCCCAGAGGTGCATCAAAACCACTCTGATACTGGAACCACCAGGACTGAGCATGGCATGCGGCCCCGGAGGCACATCGGGAAACCCCAGTCCAACATCAAGAGCACATTTGAGACACTTGGACTGAGCTGAGGCAGGCAGAGATGGCAGAGCAGCTTTGACAGGGTTTCACACATGGCATCCCTCTGCAATGTGCTTAGGGCCCAGCATGCCCCTTGGACCCAGACCCAGCATAGTCCTCTGGATGAGGCCACAGCTTGCACGTGACACACTGCAAAGACATGCCACCTCGCTGAACAGATGCTTGGACAGGGTCGCACAGTTGCTAACAATGCAAACAACGCAGGGCTCACCTGTGCGGCGCCTCAAAGCTTGCCGTCTGCACGAAGTTTGCAGCCTCTCCAGCCGTCTCCTGGTGCTGCCAGAACCTCAAGCACTGGGTGACCGCCTCTGCAGCACAGAACGAGCAATTGAAGTGCCCTCACTGCATGGCACTGAGTACAGGCACCGAACCAAGCTTGTTGCACGCTCAGCATCTGGTGTGTGCCTCAACACCCAGTGCCCAGCCAGACAATCAGGGCAAGCAAGGCCGCCTGCCACCAACCTGCAACAGCAGTGTCCCCTTCAAATGCGCCTGCTCCCAGCCCCTGGGGAACCCACCTTTCAAAGGTGCACGCCCAGCATCCACTGGATGCCTCAGCCCCAAATGCACAGTTCGACACAGATGCACAGCTCGACACCCAGGTCAAGCGACGCCCCCTCCTCCATGATCAACAGCACAGGACCCTGTGGGGGGGCGCCTGCCCCCAACACTCAGTCACGCCAAGGCAGACATGTCAACTCACATGCCTGGACCCTGGCTTCTGTATTCCCATTGCCACATCTGCTCACCGTCAACACGCCACACCAGACAGGGCTGCACCCATCAGTATCAATGGCCACGGTGAGACCCAGTGCTGTCCTGAGAGAGCAGGACCCCCAAGCAGGTCTGACCTGCGCTGCCCCCAGCGTGGGCGTCAGGAGCAGGCCTCCCTTTATCTTGATGCCGACTTTGACTGCGGAGACGGCATGCGCGCACGCACCCCCTGGGACCTGCCAAGCCCGCCAAAGCCCCATGTGTTGCAACAGGCAGACAGGCCTCTCACCTGCGCCGCGCCGGGCATGGCTGGCTGGGGCGGGCCTCACATCCACAGTGACCAGCACCTGCCCTGATGCGTCAACCGCTGCCTGCACCACCTGACGGTCTACTGCCTGCCCCTGCTGCATGCTGGCCAGGGCCGGGGCACTCAGATTGTTCCGGGGAAGAACCTGCAGACACAGGAGCCAGTTTGTGTCTCCTGCGAGCAGGGGGCTGCGCTTAGCTAGCTGCCAGAGCAAAAGCTTGACTACTAGTGCTTAGCCAGCTCGGTAGGCCAAGCCGAGCGTGCCTTGCAGGCAAGACACTCAGTGCTGCCTCTCTCTCCAGCATCAGGTAGGCCTGCCTGTTGTTCTTCACGTGTGATCCTCATCAGCTTGTTTGCCCCTGTGCAGGATGCTGTGGCACCTGATGTGCCACTGCAGGGGCTGCCTGCCATGTCCCACCCTGCCTGACGGCAGAGACAGCATCCCTGTGCAAACTCAAGTGTCTCACCTGTAAGAGCTGAGCTTGCTCGTCCTTCTGCAGGTCAAAGAATTGCAGGATGCTGTTGCTGACTGGCAGCATCAAGTGCCCCGTGCCCGGCATGAGCAGCCCGCCGAACGCTGCGCTGCTCGGGTGCGCCACAGGGGGCGACCGTACCCCTGTCAGCAGTTGTTGCAGCAGCCTGGTTGCTGTGTTGACCTGCAGGCAGCATGGGGCTGCTTGGGTCAGGTGTGAGCAGGGCGCTGAACGCTGCACTGGATTGCACGCGGTGCTTGCATGCCTGACAGCAGCGTCTGCAGCGGCCTGGCTGCCTTACTGACCTGCAGCCAGCATGAGGATGAGACAGGAGCACGCATCCTTGCATGCAGCCAGGCAGCAGGCAATAGCTTCTGTACTGTAATCACAGGCAGCATCCTGTGAGGTGGATGCCCCAACCACCAGGACCCACCAGCAGGGTTGCATCGGTGCCTGCGCTCGTACGCAGCAGGCGGCAATGCAGCCTCCTGGTAAAGCGATCTGTTGCCTGGCCACAGCAATCATGTATCCGGCCCGGCAGGACTTCCCGGCAGCGACCTGTGAGGTGAATGCTCCCAGCACCGGGCTTCACCAGCACGACTGCTGTGTTTCCCCGGCAGCACACTGTGAAGTTACTGTCCCAACCACCAGGACTGACCAGCAGGACTGCTCTGGTGGGTGGGAGAACACGCAGCAGGTGGCATCACAGAGTCTTGGTGAGGCAATGAGCTGCCTTGCCAGAGCAACCATGCTTCCAACAGGCAACGCCTCATGCCACGGCTCACATGCAGCACTCCGAGACAAATGGCCAGACGCGCAAGTCTCACCAGTAAAATCTGGTTGGTGTCCAGGCTGACAATGTAACACGCTTCATCGTGCAGGGCGGGCACGATGGAAGTGATGGCGCCCCCAAGCCGCGGCAGGTAGCTCCTCTTGCCCGACTCCAGGTACCAGATAACCTGGAAGCCGCAAGGTCCAAGTCAATTGCCATGATGTGCAGGTCAGATGAAAGGATGTGCATGGCACTCAAGGACGCAGGGCCACGTCGTGCTGGAGCATGGGCGCCTCATGACCTGCGCACAGAGCAGAAGCAAGGCAACATGCGCCTGTACCGCACCCTGGAGGCCAGGTGCTAGACCTGAACACGCCACATAGACTTCAGGCTGGACCCAACTTGCGCATGCCGCGCTCCTTGGTCAAGACTTGCCTACCACTGTTCCTCTCAGCAGAACGGCAGCTCAAGAGCCCAAAGAAAAGCCTCCTGCTGCATGGCAAAGTCACGCAGCTCCCCACCACCACCTAGTACCTGCGAGAGGGAAGCCGGGACGACGCTTGGGTGAGCAGGCTACTACCCTTTAGCAGAACAGCAGCCCGAGCACCTCAGCAGGATGGCAGTTGGGGACTTACCAGCACAGCCTCCCGCCCACCAGACAGCAGAAGGGTTCCGTCCAGACTGAAGCACAGCGCGCCGACAGCCTCTGCATGCCAGTGCTCCGTGCGGACGGGGGGTGCCTGCTGAGGCGTGCCGCCGCCAGGCGCAGATGCGCTGCCCAGGCCAGGGTGGGCGGCGGAGTGCCCTGGTACCTGAGCACCCCCTGGAGTGCCTGGCACTTGGGGTGCCACCCCATGGCTGCGGCGGGCAGCGGAGTACCCGGGCACCTGCTGCAGCACGCCTGGCCACAGCAGGATGCGCCCCGAGGTGTCACCGGCCGCAACCTGCTGGGAGATAGGGTCCACTGCCGTGCACTGCAGCACAGGCAGCACCGTGTTGGTTTGCGGTGACTGAGTGTGGGTTGCCAACTGGGTGTGTGTTTGCTGTCAAGCATGTGAAGTGCTGCCAGTTGCAGCCTGCCAGGAGACGGACTCCGGTGCACTGCTGAGGTAGGGATTGCCTCATAGGCTGCTTTTACCTTGACTGCCCAGCAAATGCGCATCCCCGTCGCCTGTTGCTGCACTGCAGGCCAGCTGCTGGCGCCTCAATGGGCAACAGTGACAGGTGCAGGGCTGCTTCCATGACAGGGTCGAGGCTGCTCAGCACTGGGCAGCACATGCAGGCATCCTTGAAGAGCACCTGCAACAGCTTTATGGCTGCTTGAGCACCAAGCAGCACAAGCAGCAACATGGTCAGTTTTGGTAGCCCTGCAGGCCTCACACTGAAGTGGCGCAGAGGCACAGAGCATCCTGTGGCTTTGCAGACCCCACACTGGTGTGGCTGAGGCAGAGTGTGTCCCTGTGCCATGCACAGACCCAGCACAATCCTCCAGGCACGCCCCACTACCACCAGGCTGGCAGCGCACCATGGGCATCTGTCGACCCCTGAAGCCTCACCGTGATGTTGCGAGTGTGGCCCAGAGGGAGGGGGGTCCCCCTCGCCACTGCACAGACCAGCACCGTCCTCTGGGAGTGGCCCACTGCCACTGAGCTGGCGTGGGCATGGCCCAGGGCCAATCGGGGCTGCCCACTCCACAGAATGCTCCCGCGCACAGATGAGGAGGTGGAAGGCGTCCCAGTCGTCCTCCTTTCCTGGCCGCTTGAGGCCTCCTCCCTCAGGCTGATGCGCCGCAGCTGCAGCCCACATGACCGACAGGCTCAAGCATTGGGGAGTGCGGCAGGCATGGCAAGCATGCGCACTCCGCGCAGTGCTCCCGCTGACGGACTTGCCCTTCAGGTTGCATGCGTCAGCTGCAGCCACAGACCTTGGAAGTGATGGAGGACTTTGAGCTGAGCAACTTGTGAACAAGCTGCCTCTGACAGACACGATTCCACCCACGCTCCCCAATCTTGGTGTGCAGGAAACACAGCGCAGTGAGGGCTTCGGCAGCGAGGGCGGCAGCAAAACTCAAGCCTTGCCAAGCTGTTCACTTTCCATGACCCTGCCAGCCCAGCCCAGCATGTGGGCTTCCCGGTCTACCGCCGAGCCTACTCAGCAGTGCAACACTGGCGAGCAATCCAGTGACGTCCTAGCCATGTGCGTTTGTGCAGAGTCTGAACTCAGCAGCAGCATGCCAACATGCAGCACCGCCGGCAGGCAAGCGGCACAAGTAGCGCTATCTAGCAACAGGTTCCAAGGCCACCCAATGAACGCATGGTAAACAATAGGTAAACAGCTGCTGGAAATTCTCATCCAGGCTGTTGTGCTGGCATGCACGTTTCGCACCTGACTCTCTGGGGAGCCAGTGACCACCAGAGCGCAGCTGCCGTCCGTGGTGAGCGCCTGCAGGATCACACAGGGCACGGCTCCTCTCACAGTCTGCATGCAGCACACAGCATGAAGCGCATGGGCCGCAGGAGCCTTGCAGCTGTTGGCTCACCAGTCCGTGCACTGGTGCCTTGATGACCCAGGTCTGAGTGCAGCGGGCAGCACCAACATCCCACAGCTTGAGTGTGCCATCATGAGATGCAGAGTAAACCTGCACAGCATAGACACAGCTTGAACAACAGGTCACACGTGAACAACAGGCACACAAACGCGCGCAGACAGGCAGGAGCAAAGTTCAGGAGACAGACCTGCTTGCCATTGTTGGGGTCTGCGAGCACTGTGGTCACCAGACCCTGATGTCCCTGCAGCCGCCTGAGCAACTGTGCATTGTGAGCTTGGTAGACTCTTATCTCTTGGCCAACAGGCAGGAGGACCAGTCCATCAGAGGTGCAGGCTGGTCTAACACTCGTGAGGCGGCCTCCCAGCAGTTCTCCCATGTATCCAGGGCAGCCTGCTCACGGCAATGCCAGGATTGGTGGTTGCTGTGCAGATGCTGAAGAAACACAGACAGGAGGGAGAGGCTTGCAAGAAAGCAAGACTGGCCCTAGCGCTAGGGCTTCTCCAGGCGTATCAAGGACAGCCTTCGCCTGAAGCAGTGCTTTCATCCAGGATCCAGACGCAGAAAGGTGAGCTGCCGGCGTGGCACATACAAATGATGTGCAGCAAGGCCTGGTGGAAGCCTGCTGCTGGACATCCGTGCAGCATGACAGGCAGCCTGTATTGCCATGTATCAATGCCCTGCTGCTGCTATGATCCGATGGCTCCCCAGCATCCAGTAGCTCTGCGTGATCCTGGCAGCTCCAATACATCCGCCACCGCTCTGATGCATCATGTGCCGTGGCAAGACAGACGGCACTCTGCAGGCCAGTGCCTTGATCAGCCACCCCATATCAGATCCAGCACTGCCTTGGGCCAGAGTCTCCGGTCTGATGCATGCAGAGCTTGACACAGCCTCTTGACCTGGCGCAAAGCGCAAAGCGCCACTGACTGAGAGACATGAGCTGGGATGCCTACATCACAGACCACCTGATGGTGCGCAGCAACACTGACGCAGATGTAGTTGTATCCTGCTGTCTGACACGGCTGATGCTGTAGGCTGCTGTGCTTCTGGCTTGGTGCTTCCTCTGCAATGCTGCGGTTGTGCTTTTATGCCTCAGCAGGGTTGAGAAAGAGAGTTAACCTTCTGGCATGCCCCAGCACCTGGAAGTCGGCTGGCCTCTTGCGCTGTACCATGAGCGGCCTGTAAGGAGGAGCCTGATCATTGCGCTGCCCAAGCGTAGCTCTGCACATGACCTCTCCTCTGAGCTGCTGGCATGGTGCAAATCAAGAGGCAGTTTTGAGGTGCCACAAATTGCTCTGTGCAGCCGCGGTTGTCCTCCCTGCGCTGAGTGACCCGTCTCAGCTGCTCTGCTGCTGCCTAAAGAATGTCCTGCAGCAGCAGACAATGGCCACCTCAGGCTGCCACAATCAATTTGCTCTTTGCAGATGCCGCTGCAAGACTCATAGCAGGGGGTGCCCCATTCTGCCGTGGCAGCACCACACAGGATAGGTTCCTGCAATTGCAGCAGACCGCTCAAGCCTGTCTGGTGCAGGTCGAGCTTCCCAATGGGGGCCAGCTCTCCCATGCAGCCATTGTGGGGCAGGACGGTGGCGTCTGGGCACAGAGTGCAGAGTTCCCCGAACTTAGCCAGGCAGAAGCAGATGCTCTTTGGAGGGGTTTCTCTGATAACAGTGAGTTCACTGCTAGCACTGGGTGTTGCAAGCACTGCTTGGACTGTTTTTATTGGCAGACTCAGACAGTTGATGACATCGGTGGGTGCTTGTGCTGGAGCTCAGTCAGGGCAATGCGTTTAGCAGCAAGGTCAGTCCCACAGGACTCACACACAGACAGCTGGGGTGGATGGGTTCTCAGAGCTCAGCCAGGCAGAAGCAGATACCCTCTGGATTGGCCTGTCGAAGAACAGTCAGTGGTCTACCACAGCCAGCCAGGAACCTGTGGCCAGCAGTGCAAGAGCTGGTGCTCTGGTTGAAGTTGGGCTGGTGGGTCACCTTGCATTGAAGCGAATCATGCCCTTGTGGTTCAAAGGAAGGCATTCTTTGTGAATTCACACGGCCTCACCACCCGCAAGTTTGTCCCTGCGGGCAGCCCTGCCACCAGACTGAGCTGCACTGTGTCTTTCACGTCTCAAAAGGTGCCTCTGCCCACATCAGCCTCCTCATCACAACACGCAGCCTTGCCTCAAGCTTAGCTGCACTGAGTTTCTCTGTTACTCTGCCGGCACCCCTTCAAAGAGAGGTGTGAGAGCTGGCGACACCTTTGCAAGCTTCGCGCCTCCAGGCAACCTGCCTCTGCAGGCCGGCCCTGCCCACAGTCCAAGGCTGGAGCCACACCCCTGTGTGGTTTCCAGGAGGAGCACGTGCCCATACCAGTCTATTCCTCCCCACTGGCAGCCTCACCAGCAGCTTGCACTGCACTTAATGACTTTTAGTCACTGCAGGCGCCGTTGCCCAGCAGAGTCTTTCGAAGTTTCCCTACAGGCAGGCTCAACTGGAAACTTGGTCACACTGAGTCAGTTCCTGTTTCTGCAGGCACCCTTGCCCAGAACGGCCTCAAGGTCGGTGGTGTCAAGTATATGGTGATTGCTGGAGAGCCTGGGGCAGTGCACCGGGGGAAGAAAGGTGCAGGTGAGGGCTGGGCCGCAGCTTTTGACGGCCTCCGAGAGATGCATGCGTGGCCTGACGAACCCACACACCGGTACAGCTGCCCCATTGCATATCAGTCTCCCTGTAGATGCAGTGGTGCGCATCTGCGGTTGCAGAGGCATGGGCTCTGGGCCTGGGTGAGCCTGGCTGTGACCTGCCTGCCATGTGTGAGCCCCTGACGCGCAGCCCCCATCTTGAAAGTTGCTGCGCTTGCTCCCCAGCAAGGGTCTGAGCAAACACTGCAGTGCTTCACCCCTGCTCTGGTGCCTGCAGGTGGCGTGACGGTCAAGAAGACCACCTCAGCCATGGTAATAGGCATCTACTCTGAGGGCGTCCGGCCAGCAGATTGCACATTGATTGTAGAAAATTTGGGAGACTACCTGATCGGGCAGGGCATCTGACACACCCCAATGGCCCCACCAAGCCTCTCTTCTAGCACGAGGTTGCAGCTGATCCTCTTTGTAAATCGATGTTTCAGAAGACCTGTGTCCTTCTCTGAAGTTGGCAGGGGCAAGACTGCTGAGCCAGGTTAATGCATTACCATATGGTCAAACACTGGTCAAGGCTTTGAGCTGCCGGATGAATTGGCGCACTTCATCGATACAGTCACTCACGAGGCCGGAGAGTGCCATGGACATTCTGATAGGCAGCCTAGGCAGCCCACGCCCCGCCATAAGCCTCTGGCGATCCCTGGTGTAGCAGAGGCGCTGCCTAGTCAGAGACAGTTTCATGGACCGCCTTGCCCTTGCTTTGGAGGTCCAGCAACACCAGGCCAGCAGCCTGCATCCAACAGCGATCAGAGATGCTGTGCTCTCCTATCTGAACACCCGGGCCCTGACTGTGTGCAATGGCCCTCTGGAGGTGCAAAAAGGGGAGAACGCCATCCTGGATCAGCATGTGGCGCTGCTCAGCATGAGCGATGTGCCAGAGGAGCACCAAGGGCGCAGGCTGCTGGCCTTTCAGGTGAAACAAGCCACTTGTGCATGCCAGGCAGCAGCTGTGAGCCTCTGCACATGCCAGACAGTGCAGATGTCGCACTGTATGACTCACCTGTGTGGTAGCAAGACGCCAGACTTGAGAACTTCCTCCTGAGTTGGGTCCTCTGCATTTGCAAAGGGGAATGTTGGCGAGATGTGTGTCAAAAGCCTGCCTGCCGTCAAGGACGATGCTGTGGACCATAGCGGTCCACACCAGGGGCCAGATTTTCGGGCCTATTCTGCTGTGCAGGGTCCACTTTTGCTGCCTGCCTTATTCTGTGAGGAAGTGAAGATGCCGGGGGCGCCACAGATGTGCTGTTGTGCTGTGCTGGCGCAGCAGGGGGTCTACCTTGTTGGCTGCCTGCTTGCGCACCTGGCCCCCACAGGCCGTGAGAACAAGAACGAAGCCTGTGTTCACATGCCACTGCCCTGGCGGTCCATCAGCTGGTGCGCAGGCATGCTGGAGTTCCTGTCAGGTGGCGGCTGGGCAGCATCCTCATGTGGACTGCACTTCCAGTGCCAGGTTGTACTGTATGCCATACTGCAGAATGCGCTCATTGCCTGGCCTGCCGGTCACATTGGCCCCCGTGCTTTGTATTGCTCAGTGTTGTGCCCCTGAAACTGCTTTACTTGCTGCAGAGGGATCTTCCAGAGGGGCTCATCAGCTCAATAGCAACAAGGCCGATGCAAGTACTCTTTCCACTGCAGAGAGATCTGGAAGTTGGCTGTGTGCCTGGCCCCTTGTGACTATGTCTCCTGGAGACATGGATACCCCAATCCTGTTGACAGGGCTGCCCATGCTGCAGAGGCTGCTTACGGTCTTGGTCTATCAGCTGAATGACGATGAGGCAGCTGATGACGACAATTTTGGGGAAGAGGACCACGTGTCCTCATTCAGGCAAGCACTGGTTGCCCTGCCACGCCAGCATGAGGTGTGGCTGCTTTAAGGCGGTGTGCAGCAGGCCTGTCTGCACAAGTTGGGGCTCAGATGGGTCTCGCCACCTCTTCATGCGCCCAGAACGCTCTTGCAGTTGGGCTCTGTGTCTTGCTAGCTGAGGTTTGTGTTCTACCAGGCCACCTCGAAGCTGCTGCCTTGCCTGCAGTCAAGGCAGACACCATTTGTCTTGTCATGCAGCACCTCTGGCCCGCCAGCACAGCTCCCAGTCAACACAGCTCGACCTGCTGGCCAGTTTCACCTTTCACAGATAGATCTGGCCGGGCCCCTGCCAGCAGGGAGTCGGTGTGGCCCCATGGACACCCAGAGACTCCACCTGCCTCACACTTTCCATGCATAGAGAGCTGTGCTACCTGTTGCAGTGAGCGGCGTGGCTATGCACAGCGGCAGAGCTGAGAGACACGTCTTGTCTGCGGGGAGTGGCGCCGCCGCTCATGCACCTGGAGAATTTGTGGGTGTTGCACGCTTCGGAGTTGCTCTGACTTGCCCCTGAAGGACCGCAGTGAGTGCCTTGATGCAGGGAGTTGCGCCGCCGCTCATGCACCTGGAAGGTGTGTGGGTGTTGCACGCTTCAAAGTTGCTCTGACTTGCCCCTGAAGGACCGCAGTGAGTGCCTTGATGCAGGGAGTTGCGCCGCCGCTCATGCACCTGGAGGGTGTGTGGGTGTTGCACGCTTCAAAGTTGCTCTGACTTGCCCCTGAAGGACCACAGTGAGTGCCTTGATGCAGGGAGTGGCGCCGCCGCTCGTGCACCTGAGGAGTGTGTGGGTGTTGTGCGCTTCAGAGTTGCTCTGACTTGCCCCTGAAGGACCGCAGTGAGTGCCTTGATGCAGGGAGTTGCGCCGCCGCTCATGCACCTGGAGGGTGTGTGGGTGTTGTGCGCTTCAAAGTTGCTCTGACTTGCCCCTGAAGGACCGCAGTGAGTGCCTGGATGCAGGGAGTGGCCACTGCCCCATAGGCACCTCCACGGCCTGTGGGAGGCGCTGGTCTTTGACATCGCCGTCAAGCAGCACCTGCTCCAGTATGCCACCAGCGCCCTGTTTTTTGCGGACAAAAAGGTGGACCCCCAGCTTGTAACATGGAACAGGTGGGGATCTCTGCAGGCTGGTGTGTGGTACCTGATGTCCTGGACTCCACAGACAGCCTCATTTCATGTTGGACCCTCAGCTGATCACCTGACGGCTGGGGGCCTGCTCACGAGCCATTCGATTGTCTTCAAGAGCATCTTACGGCAGAGTAGAGCGGTTCAGCACGGATCTACTGGCTGCACTCTTGTCGCAAGCTCATTGCATGTGGCGCGACTGCAGGGTGTGTTCCTGTTCCCTGAGGATATTCCTCAGCTGAGCATGCGGACATGTGATGCCCCTTATGAGAGAGTGGGCCCTCCTGTGAGCTCAGGTCCAGTTGGAGAGCAGGGTCGCTGCCCATCTGGGCTGCCATCCGGCATTGCAGAGCCGGCTTGCTGCCCTGCCCTTGGCATCCCCTCCACCTTCGGCGCAGCTTCCAGAGCTTTTCAGGCAAGCAGTTCTGTGGCTGCAGGGTGGTTCTCCTGCATGGACCGCCAGGGACAGGCAAGACCAGCCTGGCCAAGGCTCTGGCTCAGAAGCTGGTCATCAGATTCGGGGACAGGTGAGGGCCTTCCCTTTGTACTCATGATCGAGCACAAGGCATGGGCCTCTCATGATGAAGCAGGGGGCCCTTTGGGCATTGGAATGAGGCCTTCCAAGATACAAGGCCTAAGTAGCGCTGGCGTTGCCTGGCTGATGGTCTGACTAAGTCAAGGGCCGATCGTTTTGGGGACATGGAAGGCCTCTCAATCAGCAGAGCCTACACACGTCTCTGTCTGCCTGTGTCAAGTCGGCTTCGCAGGCTCCTAGAGGAGGAAGCATACCTCCAGCTCAGCCGGTGCCCTGTCTACCTCTGCAGCTGCTGCAGTGGCTGCTGCCTGCTTGGCTGCCACACGCCTGCGATGCCAGCCCTGCAATGCCATGCAGATTCAGTCGGGGCCAGCTGGTGGAGGTGAACGCGCACAGCCTCTTCAGCAAATGGTTCAGCGAAAGTGGGAAGCTAGTCTCCCGCCTCTTTGCCAAGATACAGGTGAGCTCTGGCATCACTGGAGCAGCCGCCCCAAGCAAGGACGTTGCGCCGAACCCAACTTCACCGTATTGGCCAATACACTTGAAGGTGGCAGGGTGCAGGCAGCCAGTCCAGGTTGCCAGGGCTCACTTGACTGTACTGTCCAGCACCCTCACAGGTAGCGGGGTGCTGGCAATCGCCTCAACTTTGCCAGGGCTCACCCTGCTGTACTGGCCAACACACTAGCAGGTGGCAGGGTGCTGGCAACGAGTCCACCTTGCCATATACAAGCTAAGGTGGAGTGGTGGCACCAGTTGTTTAGGATTCCAGGGCATGAAGGCTGCATCTGGGCTTGCTGTCCACAGCTGGCCAGTGCTCTGATGGGCTGGCACCCTGGCAGCAACGGCACCACCTGTGCAGCTTTGCAATGCATGGAGGCTGCATCAGCGACAATTCGCGCACCGATTGCCCTGCTCTCATGTATGCTGCACAGCCCGAGGGACATGGCAGCGCAGTGGCCAGCCTACCTCTCCAATAATCGTTTTGTAGGATGTACCTGTGCACTGCGCATGCCCTGATATCTGTGTAGACTGCCTCGTCTCTGTGCAGCGTGGTGAGCAGGCTCCCTAGTCCTCACCAGCCTAACCCCATGGCCAGGCGATTGGACGTCCAGAAGAAGGAGAGGGACCCCAGAAGAGGGCCTAGTAAGCCTTCACATGCTGTCCTGTAGCCTGACTTGAGCGTACTTTTTCCAATGCAGGAAACCCTGGAGGATGCCGACTGCCTCACCTTTGTCCTGATCGATGAGGTGGAGTCCCTGACGGCTGCGCGCAAGGCAGCCATCAGCGGCGGGGAGCCCTCAGACTCCATCAGGGCTGTGAACGCCCTCCTGACACAGCTGGACGCGCTGAAGCGATTCAACAATGTGAGTGCTTGAGCATGCTTGGTTTGAGGAATAACAGGAATATGCACAGCCTTGGCCTGTGAATGCAGTGGGTGCAGTGTTCAAGCCTTCTAGGACCCCCCTGGTGGGCTGCATGGCGCAGGCATAGGTCACCATGAGCTGACAGCACGTTCCCACCACAGGCGCTTGTCAGGATGCACTGCTTGTCAGCTGTGTCATGCTGCCACATGCAGGTCATGGTCCTGACGACCAGCAACCTGCCGGACTCCATCGACCTGGCCTTCGTGGACAGGGCAGACATACGCGCCTACATCGGGCCGCCACCCCTGCGTGCGCGCTACGAGATCCTGCGGAGCTGCCTTCAGGCAAGCGGCCTGCCTGACTGGTGTTGTTGGTCACCCTGGAGGATGCATGCAGCTGCCAGAGCCCCGGCTTTGCATGCGACCTATAGGCCTGCTACCAGGTCAACAAACCGCGCGAGGCTGCTGTCTGTTCTGTGAGGCAGCAGGCGGGTAGGGACGTGGCCCTGCATGTACGATCCCAAGTGTACTCTGTGAGGTCCTGCGAAGCTGCTCCTCGGTAAGCAGCTTGCGCAAGCTGGGGGAGCTGTCCACCCTGTGAGGCAGCAAGACGCCTGGAGCTTGTGAGGCCCGCCAGCCGTGTTGCCGCCAGGCAAGTCAGCCTGTACCAACACTTCCTGCAGCAGTACTTGCCTGAAGGGCTCAGGCCAGATGGCTGCACCGGGTGGCTCCGGAAACTGCGTTCCTGAACGGGCTGGTGGTAGGAGGCAGCTCGTGCAGCTCAGAGGTCCTCTGCGGCGTCTGCTCAAGCTCAAATCAGATGAAGGCGTCCTAATAAACAAAGAGCAGCCAATGACTGGACAGTCCAGGCTACATGGCGGCTCTGACTGGTCTCAGCAGCTGCAGACCTGGTGTGACCGATTTGTGCAAGCAACCTTCAGGCAAGCAGTGCTTTGTCAGAAGCTATGGATCTGAACCTGTCTTGGTGCAGCTGAGCGGTGCAGAGTGACGGAAGCAGCTGCCTGCAGGCCACTGTCCATGGCTCGCCTGTCCAACGAAGCTGCATGAAGACTGGGGTGCAGCCAGGCTCCGTCGTCTTGGCTCTGGGGGTCACAGCAGCACACAAGTATCGTCAACAGCCTGTGCCCTGGTGCAGGAGCTGCAGCGGGCAGGCGTGCTCGGCGGCGCCAGCACGCTGCCCCAGCCCTGGCACTGCGTGGCCGCGCACTTTGAGGGGCAGCCGGGAAGCCAGCAGACGCCCCCCTGCCAGGACCAGCCCATGGCAACGCAGTTTGATGGGCAGGACAGCCAGCCGCAGGGGAGTCAGGTAGCCTGCCAGGAGCAGCCCAGCCTGGCGCTGCATCGGGTGTGCAGCGCGTGCTCTGGGTGGAGCGGGCGAGCCCTCAGAAGACTGCCCTTCCTGGCCCACGCCCGCGGGCCAGGGCTGCTCGAGTGCACCAGCGAGCAGATGCTGGCCGGCATGTTGCAGACAGCATGCAGTGATGCCCTTCAGACTTGAACTGACTTTTCTGAACTGACACTCTGGAGACTCTGAGGCAGGGCCTGACAGTGAGCCCCACTCATTTGTGCATAGCATCTGGTTGGCATGTTGAAGACAGCATGCGACATGGTCCCCCACAAACAAAAGCTGTTCAGTGACTCCATTCACTTTCACAGCAGCAGTGCTATACGCTGCTGAGGACCACATCGGGCTCACTTCAGGCACAGTCAATTGTCACACTCAGAGGAACATGGGGTTGAAAGACATGAACACACAGAGGGGATACAGGTAAGCGGCGTCAGTAATGTCTGCTGCTCTTACATGATGGTGCAGCAGCCTTGTCTGTGATGTTGTAACTCCTCAGACTCAGAGACGTCTTCTTCGTTGTCTGAGGGCTCAAATTCGCGGACCATGTAAAGGTCCTGGCCATGCAGGTCCTGCAGGACAGCGCCTCACTGGATGCAACATCTGTCTGCGCGTGCGAGAGCAGGTCTAGGCAGGCTCACTCACCAGCCAGCTGACGTTCTTAGAGGTGGGTGCTCCTGCATTGCTGGCAACCACGTCCGCCTCCACTCCTGCCCCATCTAACCTGCGCTGCTGCTGGTCCACCATTTCGGCCTGCAGAGCACACGTGTCAGTGCTTGCATGCACCCCCTCTCGCAAAGCAGGTAGGGCTTCATGCAACAGTGCAAAAAACAAACCTCCTGAGAACTGGTGGAATTGGTGTGCATTGGGCCACACCAAGCAGCCAGCTGGTGACTGCAGCATCCTTCAGAGCATGCAGCTCTGTTCTGCTCCTCAGTGCGGATTTGCTCCCCCGCGTCACAACAACACAGAGGAGATGGAGCTGCCCGAGTTACTTGTGCTGTTCAGCGATTCTGGCCCCGTCCACGGGAATGAATCTGTCTCGGAGCCAGAGGGCTCTTTGAAGGGATACTAAACTTCACAAGCAAATTTGGGCTTCATATCTGGGGCCACTGATGCAATGAAACCTGCTAAGCTACGTTATCTGGCGGGAGAGGATCATCTGAACTTGATGGAACACAGGGGGACATCAACATCATCCCCATCTGGCCCTTCACAGGCCACCACCACATCAAAGTGTTGGCGGTTGGCAGGGACGGTCAGCTTGGCGACATCTGCCACTAGAGTGGACATCTTCTTCTGCAGACGGTCCTTGTGCTTGGGGAAGATGGAGTTGTACAGCAGGCTCTGCCCACAGGAGATGCTGTAGGCCTCCAGGCCCTTTGCCTGCACAGCGATGTTGCCCTAAGTGCATTGGGAGGCACAAGCGCAGCAAGGGCACAAGCGCAGCAAGGGCCCTCATTGAAGTATAGTATCGAGAGTGGAGCTGCCAGGTGTGCAGGACTGCCCCGCCTCCTGCACTCCTGGGCACTTTGTAGAGGCCGCAGATTGCATTGTCTCACAGCTGCCCCATATCTGAGCAGCCAGGCTGATCAGATGAGGCACAGGCAGGCTGAAGGCAGACAGATCCTGAGCAGGGCGCCGCAGCTGCCACGGAAGTGGCAAGCGCACGATGGCAAGCGCACGTCGGAACGGATGGCTGCAGGCAACATAGGAGGCTGCCAGGGCCGCCGTGCCCCAGAGCGAGGCAGGGCAACATCACACACAGGTTCAGCGCCCTGTCAGCAGCAGCCTGCCAGTGTGCCGGCTCCCTGTGAGACGCCGTCCAGTGCAGATGCTTGAGGTGTGCTGAGAACGAGTCGGTGGGGGCGCTTGGTAGCCAGCACTGATGCCACCGCAAGCATGACTTGCGCCCTGAGCACAGTGGGGGCTCACCACAAACCAGTCCAGCACTTGCTGCACTGTGAGGTCCCCCTCCAGGACCCAGCGGTCCCACAGTGTCCAGCTCAGTTCGCCAAAGGTGAACTGCTTCGGCGGGATGGGCTCGGCCATCGCAAACACCGGCACCGCCAGGTTTGCGAAGCTGTTCCTGTACGCCTCCAGGGGCTTGTCCTGAACCACCTTAAGCAGCTCAAGGCACACCATGCCTGCACAGCAGAGGCAGCCTTTGTAAGTCAATAGGCGGGCAAAGCGTGGACAGCCCCATCTCCATTAGAAGCAGTTCTCTAGGATGCAAGGTTGCCTTCACCAGCTCAAGGCCTGTACAACAGGAATGTCAAAACCAGAGGATGAAATCTTCAAGTGGGTGGCTGCAAGCTCATGAGCCCATCAGAAGACCTTTCCTGGACAGCCGCATGCAGCTTCAGGCGCACAACATCTGCACACAGCCAAGGCACACATAGCGAATCAGTGGGTGGACACATGTGGACGGCGCCCTTTTCAACCAATATGGCCTGGTCGACAAGCTGGCTTGAATAGCTCAGAATGGGCGCAGCCTCGACCACCTTGTCCAGCTCAACGAGCATCTTGTCCAGCTCAAGGTGCACCAGGCCAACAAGGGCAGGTGCCTCTTTGTGATTCTGACGGTTGTCCTTAAATCGGGCAACCATTTCGTCAAGGTTGACGGGGGCCCCCCATGACCCCTGCTGATGGAGTCCATGGTAGCTCAGCAGAAAGCCCCACAAAGCAGGCCCATTCCAATGCCTTTGAAGCATTGGCCCAGAAAATGGCAGGAAGGTGCTCAAGTGGGGCCATACAAAGCACCCCAAGGCAGAATGGCGCTGTGCCGCATCGCCTGCCACAAGATGAGCCCTGCCACAATCTGGGTCTGACACACGGCATGGAACATGCTTCCCTGTCTGTTGCCGCAAAGAAGCTGCCGCTTTTGGGGCATGGCACAAAGAACTGGGGCAACCCCGCAGGCAGCACTGGGCAGCTGCCAGACCGCCTAGATGTCCAGACAGCTATTCCATGTCGTCTGCAAGCAGCATCACTCCTGCACAGGCCTCACTGCCACCTTGGTTGCTCACCACAGGGCAAGTCCGCCTTCGTCTAGGGTTGTGCAAATACCAACAGCGGGCATGAATGCAGGTGGGCATTTGGCTTGTCCAGAACATTTGCCATCTTTTGCTGGGATGCCATGGTTTACTGCTGCCACATCCGTGCAAACAGGGTGATCTTACCTGCAGCCATGGCTGTGAGACGCTTTTAACGTGAAAGACTCCTAATCACAACCCCACATCCTCATGTGTTTGCTAGACGAGGGCCCCTCAGAACCCTCTCGCGGCCACAATTCAAGCCATAGGGGCCTTGGTGCTTGTCCCAGTGGTGCCCGTCAGCACCCCCCTGTGGTCATGGCTGTGATCATTGCGAGGGCTGTATGATGTCCCAGGGCTGAGATGATCCTCCACGCTCAGCTTGGCCCTAAGCATGTCGTATGAATCCCCTAAGCCCCCACCTGTGGCCATGGCTGTAGTCGTTGCGATGGCTGGGATGATCTTCCCAGCGATCAGCTTGGCCTTGAGCTTGTCCACTTCCTGGATACGGTAGTTGCGTGCCCGCATGTTGGCAAAGCCAGCAATGAGGTCCATGTGGTGGTTGCTGTCCACATCCTTCTCAAAGGTGATGGGGTGCAATTTGTACCCCTGAGGCAGCTTGCTCTGAGCCTCCTGCAGGTAAGGAAGGCTGCATGGAACACCTGATGCAGTCGTGGCCTGAGATGTGCCACCCAGAGCTGGGACATCAAGCTGCACAGCCACCGCCTGACAGTCCTCGAGGAACTTCAGCCCTGTGCGTGTGTCAACTGCTTTCAGCCGGGCAATGCCCTTGCTGGTGGACCCTGATCCCTACACCGGGAATCTGCAGTTGGGCAATGCCCTCAATGATGGAGCGGATCTCATTGTGACCATGCCTCAGCCCGGCACTGCCCATGATGATGGACCCAGGTTCCAGCATGACCAGCAAACCTTGCCTCAGGTAAGCAATGGGGTCACCCTCAAGCAGCTAGTACGAAAGTTGTGCAAACAGCACCTGATGGACTGAAAACAAAGCACTTACTGGTGGTCCTGTGATCAGCTGAGCCACCATGCCATCGATGATGGATGCATTGCATCCTTGGACCAGCACGACCAGCAGCCAAGGTGACCGTTGCCACACAGACGCAGCATCAGGCTGCATACTCAGCACCTGTCCCTGGAGAGAGCATGTACAGCCCCTGATGCTGTGGGGCTCACCCTGAGCTGGGCCACCATGCCATCGATGATGGAGGCATCATCCCCTGAGCCCGCCTTGTCTGTCTTGGTGGGGTCCGTCTCAATGTGCACCCCCTGCTGTGGCTGGAACTCGGCCACAGGCACCTGCCCAGCCGCCTCTGCCACCTGCGCAGGATTTGTTCTCCATTGAGTTGTGCTGCAGAGAAGAAGGGGAGCAACAAGACTGTGGCATGGGTGCAATTTGAGTCTTTGGCCTTATGGGACTGCATCACACAAGCCTACAGGACCTCACCTGCTGCAGGTCAAGCGCCCAGGCAGGCTGGGGCAGCCCATGCACCTCTGCCTTGAGCAGGGCAGCCGCCTGGATCACGCGAGCGTGGGAGCCGTCGCTGGCTGTGAAGCTGACTGGGGTGGGGAAGCGCTTGGGCGCTGACCAGAAGGGCGTCCCGCTGGCAGTGGTGGCGTCTTCTGGGAAGGTATACACCAGCTGGGCTATTCTGTCATTGAACAGAGCCTGCAGACACCAGAAGGGAAGCTTATGCACCAAATCCTGGTCCTCTTCAAAGGTCTGTACCAGCTGGAGTTTGCTGTCGGTCCAACACAGCCTGCACACTCACAAGGTGGTATCACCAGACCAGCCAGGTTTGAGTGGCGCTTCTTCTGTTTCTTGTCAGAGCCTGCAGGGAGACAGGGCCCATGTCAGCACTGGCGCCCTCATGGCAGCAGCCAGACTGACAGTAGAACATGGCTGTGCAGGGTGGGCCAATGGTGCAGTTGTGTGAGGCGGCCGGCCGCAAGCAGCCACTGCAGTCACATGACTTGTGGTGGCCTCTGATGAAGTGTACACTGGTTGGGGCTGTTCAGGGCCCTCATGACATCAGCTTGGAGCTGGGAAAGCTAGCTGCTGTCTTTGCAGGCACAAGCCAGACCAGCAGACTCCAGATTTCTCGGCTATACTGGCATCAAAGCTAACAGGGGCAGCCACAAGCGCAGGGCAGCGCACCAGAGACCATGTAGGGGTGGGCCACAGCCCGGCTGCATGGCCCGTTGCCTGGGGCCAGAGCACCGACCGCTGGAGGCAATTGCTTTTTGGGCAGATAGAAGCCAAACCAGGGGCATCCCTCAGGTAGACACCCAAGCAGCTGCTGAGTTACCCTGAGCAGGCAGCGCCAGACAGGGCAGACAGGGCGTGCCAGAATCAGGGATCAGAGGTCCTCTGGAGGCGCAGCACTGCCAACATGATGCCTTCACCAAAACTGCCATCGAAACAGGCATGCACGGGACAGGGCTAACCAGCCATTACTGAAAAATTGCAGCTGGAGTATCACCCAAATAGGCTGTTGAAGCCCAAATAGGCTGTTGAAGCCAGACACAAACAAAGCTGGCAAGCATGCCGAAAAGGGAAAAGGTCCCTAGACCTGGAAGCTTCAGCAGTGCCCATTGCACGCGGCCAGCTGCTGTCTCAGGCAGGCACTGCCCAAGCTGAGCCAATCAGCCAATGCACGTTCCAATGCTAGGGGCCTGACCTGGAAGCGCAGCACCGCCCACTTGATACAGTCATTGAAGCTGCTCATTGGCTCCCCGCAGAGCACCTCCACCACCTTCTCAATAGACTCCCTGGCTGAGGCATCAGAGGCCTGCAGCAACGGACAATCAGTTAGGATGACATTGATGTCAATCGCTGCCATCAGTGCTTGAAACAGTGGATGCCTACACTATCAGTAGCAGTGGAGCCAGTGGGATGGGTGCATCTACTGAGCACGGCATAAGGCGATAGGCTTTGGCAAAGCATGACCAAGCTGGCCCCTTGAGTGACATCTGATATGCACAGCCAGATCCACTGACTGGGCCAGATGAGCCCTTGGGGAGCAATTTCGGTCACAACTTTATCAGGCCTGCTAGCTGCGTGTCAGGCACTGCGCAGGGGTTGAGCAGGAGGTGGACGCCTCAGCCAAGATCCCAGCAGCAACACAATCAAGCGCAGCCCTACTAACTGCGCAAATTCAGGCCGGCCTCCCAGCTGCCGGTCAGGTGCGGCTTAGAAGGGAAGCAGGAAGAGACTGACCCTAGCTGCCATTCTGGATGTAGTGCAGCAGGGCTAAGGTCCCTGTGAGGTGGCCACACACCACATGCCATGCAGATCCAGCCCAGCAGTGCATTTTGAGGCAAGGCGTGCCATGCTACACCCTGCCGACGAAACCTAGACCCACCTGCTGAATTCCAGTCAGGTACTGCTCAGGGCTGAGCAGGAAAGCGTTGGCCTCCGCCGGCGCCTTCTCCAAAAGGCCCTCAAACTCGGACCGCGCAAAGGTCAGGCAGTGGTCGATGTTGTGGGGGAAGGAGTGCAGGGTGCACATGGGTGCCTGCCTCTCAGGGGGGTCCCTGGATGCTCCTGCAGGAAGCAGCAAAACTCAGGGGACAGCAAAGGTTAGGGAGTGCTTGCTTGGGCTCGAAAAGGGACTGAAGACGGAGCCCTGATTCTCATAGCTTGCCTGCCTCCCAGGAGGGTCCCTTGAGGCTTCTGCAGGGAGCAGCAAAGGTCAGGCAGGGCCCAATAGGCTTCAGGAAGATGTGAGGATGGGGCCTTGATTCCCATGACTGGTCACGTGAGGCTGCTGCAGAGGGCAGCAAGGTCATACGGCGTTTGGTGGGGTGTGGGACGAGGTGCACAGGAGGGCCTGCTTATCCAAGCACAATCTTGCAGTCAGCGGCCAAGTTGGAGGGCATGAAGGGGCGGGGGGAAAGGCAAGAGATGCGCTGAGCTGCTGTGCAGCTGCCTGTACAGCAGCTTACCAAGAGTCACTTGGGCAATCCAGAAGGCTTTGCAGGCAGCAGCGCAATGCCTGCAGGCCTGAAAGCACGTGACACGGCCAGATCTGTAGCTGTTTGCAATCACCCCTGGCAGCGCACCATAGTTCTCTGTCTTCTGGGGCAGCACCACCTGCGTGTTGCACTTGGGCCCCAGGGTCCCAGACTCCAGCAGAGGCTTTGCAAAGTAGACACACCGCGAGTCCACGTAGAGGCGAGCCGTGACCTGCAGTGACAGGCAGGCAGGGCTCAGGGCATGGCAGCAGCAGCTACTTATTGGCCTTGTAAGCACTGCAGAATCATCCTGCGCTATTGTGACCATACTGAATGCAGGCAGTTGCACCAGACAACCGCCGGGGGGACATGTTCTGTGCAGCAGCAGCATAGATCCTGGACGTAGCTCCGGGATCTATCCTCCCTTCAGCTTGTGAAAGGTACAGGCATGACAGGACTGCAGGACAGCAGCTCGTTGAGGCAAGACCACCAATGGCCAAAGACGCCTTGCTGCCAGCGCACCATGCCATGCAGGGCATGACGGCAGCATTTGGGTCAAGTATGCCTGTTTTGCAGGTGCTGCACAGCAGGTCAGGATCTGCACCCTGGGGCTCTATTATTCAGAGCATTTGGAGCTTCAGCAGCACCACACGCAGGCAATGCCATGCCATACCACACAATGCAACCATCAGCATCGGTCGCCGCGATCGAAACACAAAGTCAAGCTTACATTGTCCAGAGCATTGACCACCAAGTCCAGCCCGCTCCAGAAGGCGTCATCAAACTCGGACTCTGTGTCGGGGGACACGCGAGACTGGAGGGCCTTCACCTGTACATGCAGATGCGACAGTGCTGGATGCCATTCCAGCAAGCAGTGGGCCCCGAACTGCTGTTGGAGACAGCATTGTGTATGCTGTTGTCACAGCGAGCAGTAGGCCTTGACCTATACATGTAGACCTGACTGTTATGGGTGGCCTCACAGCCCAGGCCAGCAGTGGGCCTTCGCGCCACCCCAGGCCTGCCTGCTCTGCAGAAACTTAGGACAGGGCGTCGCCGCTGCGGAGGCGGCACTATTCTGGCTGGCCACCAGACGCGCATGGCAGCAGGCGCCACGCTGCTGTCAGCGGGGCAAAGGCAGGGGCCTCGCCCACAATGCAGGCATGCATAGGCAACCAGTGGGGTGTCAGATGGGCAAATTTGACAGGGACCACGATCATACTAGGAGTCACACTCAGGCAGAGACGCTAGACACCCTACCTTGAGAGCCGGATTGATGCGGGTGGCGGCTGTGGCTGCCACCTCAGACTTGAACCTGCAGGCACATGATGCGCATTGATGAGTGCATGATATATGCGTGGAAGGCGTCACGAGCTGATTCTTGGCGCCTCGGACTGGTTTTAGGCCATACGTCACTCGAAGCTCAAAGTGGCAGGCACCTGACAAGAACAGGCACAGGCTGCAACCCGTAGAGCTGAGCTTTGGATACCCCTCAGGACATGAGCCAAGAGGCACATCATTGGTTGCTCATAACCTGAACTGCTGTACGTGTCAAGATGGTGCAGAACACTTCAGGCAGCCTGATCTTGAAGCAGAAGTGCTACAAAGGCGGCCTTGCTGATGAGGGCACATGCAAGACTATGGTTAGAAACTACTGCAGGAGGAGCTGCTGCAAAGCAGGGGAAAGAGCGTTCCCAAAAGCTCCAACACCTACTGGCCAATGTTCCAGTCTCGGAAAAGGAACTGACGGCTCAGGTTACTCTTCTCGATCACGTCATCATCTGTCACAATGATCTGCAACAGGCAGGAAGGCAAGTCGTGGAGGTCTCCATGCAAGTGCCTTGATGATGTGAGCACCACTTGAGCTCAGCAGGGACCCTTTCCCCAGCAAAGCAGCAGGAGAACACCAGCTGCAACGTCTGTGGTCGGATGACCTCTGTCAGTCCCAAGGCCCATGTGCACCACTCTTGATCTGTAGCTGCCTCAGGCAGAGCCTGGAGGCCACAATCGGCCCAGTGTTCACAGAGCCTCACCTGCCCCTTTGGCCCAGTGCCGATGCCCATCAGCGCAAAGTTCTTGAGGAACTCGCAGCCCAGGGCGCCCGCTCCCACCAGGAACACCTTAAGGTCTGCCAGCTGCTGCTGCAGCTGCCAGCCCACGACGCCAGCCTGGCCGTCATACCGGTTGTTCTGCAGCAAAGCAGGGGCTGGTGAAACAGAGGTGCGCAGCAGGAGTGATGCCCTACACCATTAAGGTCTGCCAGCTACCACTGCAGGGGCCAGGGCCCAAGTTCAGCCTCGTCAGTTGCTCTGCAGCACAGCAGGACAGGTAACAGAGCACAGCAATGCAGCAGCAGTGATTTCCCCACATGAGAACACCTTAGAGGTCTGCCACTTGCAGCCAGCCCACAGCGCCACCCTGACCGTCACACCGGCTGCTCTGCTGCACAGCAGGGCACGTGACTCACCACAGCTGTGCAGCAGCTGCTTCAGCACAAATGCACAGCAGCAGTTGTCTGTAATGTTCTCTGGAAAGGGGAAAACAGTGCCCCATGTCTGACAAGCATCCAGCACCCATAGCTTGGCATTCAACAGCTGTTTTGCACCTGGCAATGGCCAACCAGCTGACAAGGGGCTGCCATGCCCAGGCTGGCTGCCATGTTTGGGAAGCACGGCTGGGCTCTGGGCAATGTTTTTGTGCAAGGCTCACACTGCGTCAGGAGTGACATGACCCCTGCTGGTCTTCATTTAGGCAACCTCAGGAACCCTGCTTGCCTCCTGGTGGCAAATTTGTGCAAGGCTCACACTGGGTTGAAAGTCACATGCTCACCCTGGGTGCGACATCCAGAGACCCTGGCTTGATCTCAGGCAACGACTCTGCTGAGTCGAAGTAAAACCACTGGTGAATGGGGTGGAACTTCCCACTGACAGCCTTCATGACTTCCTGCAGGTGCACAGAATGCACTGAGGTGTCTGCAGGACTCCCTGATGCAGCCAGAGCCAATGGTGGATGGTACTTTGTGCAACGCTGCAACCTCATGTGCCCATGCTGCCTATCTGTTGATGTGCAAGCTGATAGGAATGGTTAAGCTATGAATCCCCCCAACTCAATTTCACATGTGGATGCTGGCCTATTGCTTATGCCACCTCAGCAGACATACTGCTCTGTCAAACTCATCTCAGCCCTGTGGTTGCCTTCACTCCATGTGACGTTGGATGATCACGGCTGCTGTCATAATTTGGCCAGCTGCAGTGCAGACCACTGAACAGGATGCTGCCCGTCATGGTACTCAGCTGCATCTGACACACAACAGGTCCCCATAATCTGGATAGAGTGACATCTTGAGCCAATGGTTTCAGGCAGATTGCCTACCTGGCCCACAATACCACCCATCATGGCCGCCATGGGGTTCAGGTGGCCAGCGGCTGTGTAGGCCAGCTGCTCCACCACTGGCTCCTCCAGCTGCACAGAGGCCTGCTGAGCCAGCTCCTTGGCTGCCGACAGAAGAGCCGCTGCCTCCTCAGCATTGTGGGGCCGCGGCAGGCGCCCATGCTTGTTCTGCAAGGACATGGGTTCAGCTCTGAGCTGAGCGCACCAAGCTGGAAAGGCGGAAGCTGGTGCGCCACCATGGCAGCTGCGCTCCCGACTTCAGGGTGACAAGCCCCATGCTGCAGGGCAACTGGGTTTTTAGATTGCACCAACCCCTAAGGGCGCCTGCTGGCTTTCTACCATGGTGGCTGCCTCCCCAGGATAGAGATGCATGCTTGTCGTCAGCTTGCTGGCGCGCACCGAGAAGGGACACAGCAAAGGACTCTCTGCAGGCCTCCAGAGCTTTCCAAACCATCTGCAGTACGGCTGTTAAAGGGCATGAGCTGGCACAGCAAAACTGACCCCACCAGCCCGCATACCCATGACACCTCATGGCACATGGCTGAGTGCTCCAGCTTGGAAATGCAGCAGCTCCAATGCCCCCAGTCCTTGAGGATACCTCACAAAGCAAACAGCCTATATGATCAAGCACCCGAAACCGCCCCTCCTGAAACCCAAGAGCCTCAAAAGCAGACAGCTCTGACTGCCGAGGCTGGCCATCAAAAAGAAGTGGTTGCATGCAGTGGAAACCTTCCTCAGGGGCTTGACACTGCAAAGCTCACCCTGAAGGCTTCCAATGCCTGGAACGCCACATGCAGCGTGGCTGAGCGCTCCAGCTTGGAAAAGTCGCTGAACAGGAATTCGCCAGGGTCTGCCAGTGCATCACGCAACAGCTTGAAGTTGAGCTTCTTGGGCTGCTTGGTCTCTGCCACAATGCCGCCCCTCCTGTAAGGCTCATAGCTGGTGGTGTCAGCATCAATCTCAAAGGAGTGGGCCTTGACCTGCAGCACACATCAAAGCAAGATGTCAACCGCCTGTGATTTGCTGTCTGTCACAACTCTGCCTCTGTTGCAAGGCTCATAGCGACTGGTGTCAGCATCAGATTCTGAATGAATGCAAACAGAGCTGCAGAAGGCACAGAGCAGGATGAAGCCATTTGGGGTTTGGCCTCTGCACAGTGCTGCCCCTGTTGCCAACTTTAGAGCAGAGCGCTGCCGCCTTGGAAGTGTGGTGGTGAGCCCTGCGAGGCCCACATATCAGAGCACCTCAATGATTGCACCTGCTGAGATGCCATCTAATTGCAAACTACGAGGTAAAACCAACAACAACTTGACAGCTCTCATACCAGAAACACAGCATGCAGAGCCTTGTAAAATATCAGCGTGGTCTCCCCCCCCAAGCTGACAAGCAGCTGTTCCTGCTGGCGACCTCCTTCAGCAAGCATCAACATAACGGGCTGCAGCCGTGCTCTTACCTTGACGTTCTGCACTTTACGAGGCTTCCCGTCATTGAGCTCCGCCATGCCCTCCACCTCGCTAAATGTGACAAACATTCCATCCTGCACCAGCAAAGCACTTTTTCAGCTGATGATTCAGCATGCCGCAGCACTGACATAAGGCCACCAGAAGTGCACGCCACCCTGAGCCACATTCGGCCTGAGCATACTCAGCTCATCATAGGATCAAGCGTTCCCATGGGGCATCAGCAACATGAGATTGCAGCGCTCGAGACAGCATGTACAGCTGTCCTCTGCCGGGCAACCTCCAGCTTTGAGGCTGTGCATACAATCAGACCTTGTCGTTGCCTGCAAGCCAGACTTGTCTGGGCCTGGCACGTCTCAACTTCAATGAAAGGCCAGCGAGTGTTCTGTGGAGTGCTCCCGCTTCTAAGGCATTGCATATATGGCAGAAGGCCACTGAGCTGCTCAAGCGGCAGCCACAGCCAACAAGGAGAGAAGGACACCAGCAAGCCCAGCAGGGGCGGGGCAACACCACACCCAGCTCAACAGCAAAGTGAATGTCCTGTCAGCCTGCTCCTCAACATTTGGTCTCGGCCAACATGCTCACCTCAAGCTCCAGCCTCTCATCATCCACACAAGTTACCAGCGTGGGGTTGCCAGGCGTGATGGAAGCAATGATGGCAGTGGTGGGCTGTTCCCCTGCACCATAGCAAGACACCATCTCAGCTGTCAACACTTTCAGTGCAGGTTCCCAAGCGACCACTGTCAACTTGGTCAGGGAGGTATGGCAGCACATGTGCGGCTGCTCAGCAGCTGATTGTGGCTGGCGAGCTGTCTGGCAGCTTGAAGGACACCAGGCCACTGACTGAACACTGCGTGCTCATGTATTGCCCCAACAAGTGGGGCAGCAGCACAGCAGCACCTTTTGAGGGCTTGGCACAAGCATGCTGTGGCGCTGGCTCACCATTGACATCGTGAACGATGAAGTCATCCCCAAAGTCACAGAAGACCTGGGCAAAGACGCCATATGTGTCTGCCTTGATGAAGCCAATCGCATTGCGGTGGCAGAAGTCATCAATGTCCACAGCCTTGCTCAGGGCCACCTCTGTGCACACCACTACCTGCAGTAAGGCCAGGCTTGAGGGACGACCGCCTTTGCTCTTTGAACCACAAGCATGGGTCAGCCTTGTTCAGCGCCAGCTGTGGCATGCACACCACCCCAAGCAGGCGCAGTGCATGCACACAGCGGGCCAGGCGCCACTCTGCTGGCATCCTGCATCGATGTCTTGCAGCAGACCTTAGCAGTGCGGCAGTTGCTTCCGCATTTCTCCAGTCAGCAAGGCCGATGCAGTGGTGGTGTGTACATGTACACCGGAAAAGCAAAGCGGCCTATGAGCCTTGCGGCCACACCGTCTGCCTCATGCTACTCAGGCTGGGTAGCCCTCTGCCCAGCCAGTGCACTTTGTGGGCAGCAGGCCCACACCCTGCATGAGCAGATGCCTTGCCTGGAAGTGGCTGAGGACGGCCTCCGTCAGTGGCTCCTGAGAAGCAGTCACAGCCACAGCTGTGTTCAGCTCCTGCAGGTGGCTCTTGGAGGCCTCTGCCCGGTTCTGCCCCAGGCTGGCCTCCGTCAGGTTGAACTGAGCGCTCAGGTCTGCCCATGTGACGGGCTGGTCGTCGTGCAGGGTCAGCGACCTCACGCCAGCCAGAACCACATTCTTGGCTGCAGGGCAGACGTGCAGGAGGCGTCAGCAATGCACACATCTGCCTGGGGCGGCATGCAAGGGGCTCCAGCAGGGCATTCCTGCTGGTCGAGCGAATGCAAGTGCATCTGCTGGCTCCGCCCCTGGCCAGCTACAAGCTGCTGGCCACAACAGCCTGCCCTGTGACAAACAAGGCATCACAAGGGCTGACCTATGCCAGCCCTGAGTCTGGCTCCATGTGGCAGGTACACAGCAAAGGAACATGCAACAAGCAGGGACGGCCATGCTGGCTTCCAGCTCCTTCGCTGACAGAAACCTCTTCGTGCGAATTTTGCGAAGTCATTGCTGGCAGCTCTTGCAGAGGCCACTGCCCCAGAGGCACTTGTTCCACAGGGGGCTCACAGATCTCGATGCCCAGGCCACGAGCTCCGATGACCAGCACTGACGCCTGCTGCAGGCGCTGCATGGTGTCCCTGCCATACACTGCTAGCTGCCTGCTGTGAAGGTCCTCATCCAGCTGCTGCATGGGCCTGCAGGTGACAGCAAACCTGTGTCAGCCAAAGTTTCGACAGGTAGCCTGCTGCTGTTGCACAGGATAGCAGCACGGCACTGTCCAAGCTTGGATCTGGCAAGTAGCCTGCTGCTGTCAGATGGTGCAAGGACCTGCAGGAGACACCGAGCTCAGAGACTGCTGCTGCTGCGGCAACACAGGACAGTTGGTTAAAGCCTGCAGCACAGCACAGCAGCCTTCTGCTCAACCAATGGCAGCTCTGGTGGGCAAACAAAGAGTGCCAGGCGTCCCTGAGCTGCAGCTGCCCTGATGTGGTCATGGCGCACGACAAATCGTTGTGCACAGAGCACAGCGTGTCACCTGAGTGTGGTGCAAGCTGTACACTGCTCAGGCTGGTGCTGTGCATATGTATTGATCAGTATGCTGCCTGGCAGTGCCGATGCAGTGGATGCAGTGAGCATCAGCAGCATGCATGGCACCTCCACAGCAAGATGTGCAGCTGACTGCTAAGCAGTGCAGCAGCCAAGGGACATTTGATCTGGTGGCAAGCTGCTGCTGCAGCTCACCCATCAGTGCCCGAGGTGTCCATCGCCACAGCCATTTTCTTGTGGGGATGCTGTGCGGGCTGGAGATCCGAGATGTCACTAATGGCCCGTTTGCGAGATCCCTCAGCTTGCATGAACTTGCAGCATAAGCTGGGCTATTTTTTACAAGCCCCTTCTAATTTCTAAGGTAAGTAGCAGACGAACTCGCTCCCCTTGAGACTCAAACCAGAAGTTGCCGGCCTGGAAGCGTGTACAGCAACTCCCCTGCCAAGATGGAGACTGCTGTTTGCAACACAACAGTTTCGTTGTTCACAGCTGATCTGACGACTGATCAAGGGACAGTGCAAGTTAAGTTGAAGCGGGCTGCCAAATAATGTGATTGCCTGAGGCAAATCAAAGGCAAGTGCAGTGCAGTGGAGCTCTGTGGACTGAATCATGGACCTCTATGGTGTGCAGCGGTAGCAGAGCCAAAGGGTCAGCAGGCTGCATCCTGAAGAACGAATGCCACATGCAACAAATAACATGATGCCCCTTGACTGCTGCCACGAAGCAAGATGGCATCAGCAGCCGAAGCAGATGCCGCTGCAGAAAGACAATTTCAGTCAAAGCTAGACTCGCCTTCTTGGCAAGAAACGGCCAATTTCGCTCCACCGTGAGTGAGGTATCAAGCTTCCATTCATCAGCCAGCCCACGCCGCCCTGTGCATCCAGCCAGGTGAGCCAGGGGCCCGGTGACCCTGTCGCTGCAGGCCCTCCAGTCCGCTTTGCATGCCTGACACCATGGTCTGGCCAGCAGCAATACTGTGACACAGGTCCCAACACATGCAGGCCCACTTTGTATTGCCGCAGCAGGATCAGGGTGGTGGATCCCAGGCATGACAAGGTGAAGAGGCCTGTGAGAGCAAGGCGCTGGCGCAGGCTCGATGGGGGAGCCAGAAGACAAGTCGCTGTACCCCATTGCCATTTTGATGTGAGTTCAAATTGCTCAACACACCAGCTTTGTGCTTCATGCATGGCAGGTGGCAGAGGTCCCTTGGCGTGCTTAGGGCTGCAAATACTCCATTCAGCGCCCACCACAGGCCTGCACAAAGCGACTGGGCGTCAGCAGCGGCTGTGCAGCATGTCGGGGGCCTTGCACAGTCTGCAACTGTGTCCTCCTGCCCTTTGGAGAAACAGCGCAGGATACTGCTGGTGCTCTGCATTGAGCCTCATCTACATTGCGCATGCCTGCCGGGAGCAGGGTCGCCCATCGATGGCGCTAGCTCTCCAGATTGTATGTGCTGATGCAATTGCCTGCGACAGGATGCAGGGCTGCGGAGATGACTACGGCAGTCCAGCTGATTGCCGCTGGGGCACTGGCCCGTAGCCAGCTCTGCACTGAGCTGGAAGTGCTCTTCCAGCTGCCTGCCGACCTCAATGCAGCGCTGGAGCATAGCAGCATCTGATCTGACGGTCTAGCTGGTCCTTGATCACGTGTGATGGTATGCTGTTGTCAGCTGAGATGCAGAGCCGTCACTTGTGTCTCCAGATGTTGGGCTGGCACTGGCGTGGGCTTGAGACTGCCGTTATCTGCGCAGATGATGTGGCACTGGGGGCACTGGTGGTAGCGCAGCGTGTCAGCATGAGGGGTGCTGGGCCAGCCTTGCCTGTGCCCCTGGACTGGGTTGCAGAGGGAGCAGAACTCAGCTCCTTGTTTCTCTGGTGCAGATGAGCTTCATATCAAGGCATGGCTCCTTGACAGTGTCAAGCATCCCAGCGCAACTGCATGAGTGCCGGGGTGTCCACGCTGGTCACCGCTGCCGCCACTGTGCTGAGGTGCTGTGGCGCTGCAGCAGGGCACTGGCAGGGCTGTGATCTTACTCCTCTTCTGCCCTGACTGCCCCTCCTCTGCAGAGATGAGCTCAAAAACGAGGACGTGGCGCTCCGCCTCAACAGCGTCAAGCGCCTGAGCACCATCGCCCTGGCCCTGGGGGAGGAGCGCACACGCAAGGAGCTGGTGCCCTTCCTGTGCGAGAGCAACGATGACGAGGACGAGGTCTGTCTTCAGAGTGTTGAGCTGGGGGAACACCCAGAAGGCTTGTCCCTACTGATTTGTGGCTGCATGAGGGTGCATGGTGATGTCTTGCAGGGCAGCCCATTGCCTGCTGCAAGTGCCTCAGCCAGGCCCCACCTGGTGCAGGTGCTCCTGGCCATGGCAGCAGAGCCGGGCACCGTTGTCCAGCATGTGGAAGGCAATTCTGGCTGTGGCCACAAGGGCATGCTGCAGTTGCCTCAGCCGGGGCCCACCTGGTGCAGGTGCTCCTGGCCATGGCAGCAGAGCCGGGCTCCTTTGTCCAGCATGTGGAAGGCAATTCTGGCTGTGGCCACAAGGGCATGCTGCAAGTGCCTCAGCCGGGCCCCACCTGGTGCAGGCGCTCCTGGCCATGGCAGCAGAGCCGGGCACCTTTGTCCAGCATGTGGAAGGCAATTCTGGCTGTGGCCACAAGGGCATGCTGCAGTTGCCTCAGCCGGGCCCCACCTGGTGCAGGTGCTCCTGGCGATGGCAGCAGAGCTGGGCTCCTTTGTCCAGTATGTGGGTGGGCCCCAGCATGCTCACCACCTGCTAGCTCCCCTCGAGGGGCTGGCAGTGGTGGAGGAGACTGTGGTGAGGGACAAGGCTGTGGAGTCGCTGAACAAGGTGGCTGCCCAGCTGCCAGACGGGAGCATCTCGGAGCACTACGTGCCCTTGGTGAAGGTGAGGGGCCCTCTCTTTGGCATGTGCCTGGGCACGAGAGGATGCATCTGGTGACAATGGCTCTTTGCGCCTCATTGCTGGATGGTGAGGCTTCCCGCCTGCCAGACAAGAGCACGTTGGAACACCCTGTCCCCAGCATTTGACTTGCGCAAGTCTCTGCTGGGCACTGACTTGAGCACCAGGTGATACAAGCAATCACCAGGAAGCCCTCTGCATTGTTCGTGTGTCATTTGCCCAGCCCTGTTACTGAGCTTTCTGCCACATTTGCTGAGCAGGGACTGGGGGAGCGGCTCAGTGCATCAGGGCCTGCATGTCTGGGTGCAAACACTGGTACAGACGACCCAAATGCTTGCAATCACCCCCTCCTTCTACGCGCTGCAGTGCCTGGCGATTGGGCAGTGGTTTACCTGATGCACCAGCACCTGTACCCTGTCTGCTGGGCCCCAGTGTCCAAGCTCTGCTCAGCAGCAGTTCCATGACACGTTTGCAGCCTGAATGGCGCCTCCTCCCTCTCTGCACTGCAGAGGCTGGCGACTGGGGAGTGGTTCACCTCACGCATCAGCGCCTGTGGCCTGTTTGCTGGGGCCTACGCCCGCACAACAGGCAGCCAGCGCGCCGATCTTCGCCAGCTGTACGGCCTGCTGTGCCGTGACGAGACCCCCATGGTGAGATCCCAGCTGGTGCTGAAACGCTCAGCTGCTGCAGTTCCAAAACGTAGCAGGCATATGCAGCTGATCATGTTCACGCCAAGAGGTGCCAATGAATGCCAGGCCCCCTGAGTAACTTTGACCATGAGCCCCCTGGTTGACTCGTGGAAGGTTGCATGCTGCAGAGGCTGCCTGTACTGCTCCTGCACTGTGTCATGTGCTGCAGACCCGTACAAGTTCTGTGAACCGGAAGAAGAAGTGTGCACGAGTGTTGACGCCATGTGCAGGTGCGGCGAGCGGCTGCCCAGCATCTGGGGCGCTACGCAGAGCAGGTGGAGGCAGACCTGATAGGGCGTGAGATCATCCCAGCGTTCCAGGATCTAACACAGGACGGTGGGCAAATGGTGCATTGCTGTCTTCAGGCCAGCCGGAGATAGAGGCCCATGTCACGTCTCTGTGAGGCCATGCCTCTAGCTGCAGAGCTCTGCCGCCTGCTGCGCTGGCTGGAAGCAGTGAGCAGTGAGACCTGGATCAGCCAGAGACACAAGCTGCAGGGACTTGTTGGTTGGCTCTCACCCCCTGGCATCTGCCCCTGCCTGTGCCCTCATCGCATGTCTGGCGGGCTGCATGTTTATTGGGCTCCTGCCACTGGTCAAATTGGTCGTGGTCAACCAGACGTTGAGTCTGCTGCTGTGTCCTAGCAGCCCCGAGGGCACACTGCCATCCAAGTCCTCCTTTGTTGGTGTCCGCAGACCAGGACTCTGTCAGGCTGCTTGCTGTGGAGGCTTGCGGCCCCATCGCAAAGCTGCTCAGCAAGCAGGAGGCTGTCAAGCAGATTCTGCCTATTGTGCAGAGGCTCTCAGAGGTGAGGCCCGCTGCCTGCAACACCCTCGTCAGGGCGAGGCCACAGCTGTGGCTCCTGCATCAGCAGGAGTGTGGCGTCAGTGGCTGCCCGCAGGGCTGCAAGGCCGTTTGCTCGATTGACATCTGGCTGCATGGGCCTGATGACCCTGCATTACCCTGGAATAGCTGCTTGGAGCTTGCTTGCGCACGGATGTGGGCAGGCTAGCCTTTGCGCGGCAACTTGGGCATGTGCTTGTGCTCCGCTGAATGCTGAAAGGGGTGCTTGGGTTCTTGACTGATCACATCATCAAATTTCCGTCATCATGCCTCTATCTTGCCTTCAAAACAACATAGGGCTGACCTGTATGCTGAGGCTGTTCAGCACGGCTCCGTTGACTGTCAAGGACAGCGCAATCCTGAACTGCATGCGGTGCTTGGCCAGCAGAACAATGGACAGACCTTCTGCCAATCGCTGAGCAGCATGGCATCACCTGCAGGACAAGTCCTGGAGGGTGCGCTACAACGTGGCGCAGCAGCTGACACAGCTATGTGAGGGGCTGGGGCCAGAGCTGGCCAGGCAAGTCACATGCTGATCTCACAAAATGCGGTCGACCAGTCTGCTCTGTGAGTCTGGTCTGCCTGCACTGCTCCCCCTCTGTGATTGCATCAATCTTGCTCAGCAGGACAGCGCTGGTGTCCTGTCCTGTTGAGATCCAGAGGTGCAGGGCGGCCCATTCAGCCCCGCAGCACTGCCCTCGACCGCGGAGAAATCTGTTTTGAGCCCTGCAGGATGGATGTGGTGCTGGTCCTGCACAACAGTTTGGCTGTGCTGGCCCTCATCAGCCCCACAGCGCTGGCCTCCACCAAACGTGTGACTCATGCCCTGCAGGACTGAGCTGGTGCCCTGCTTTGATAAGGTCCTGCGCGACAGCGAGGCAGAGGTACGCGTGGCTGCAGCCGGCAAGGTGGCAGCCTTCTGCAAGGTCCTCACTGCAGACCAGGTGAGCCCAGCCCATGCTTGATGGCTGCCAAGACGGCATGGCAGGCTCTCAGCAGTTGACGTGCTCACTGGCTAGGATTTTGTCACACTGGGGTGGAGCTGGCTCACTGCGGAGGCAGGCAAGGCCCCAACCTTCTGTGCTTCCTGGAGGTGCTGCTTAACTTCTTCCCCACTGCCTGCAGGTGGTGTCAGCCATCCTGCCTTGTGTCAAGGAGCTGGCGGCCGACTCCTCCCAGTACGTGCGCTCAGCCCTGGCCTCTGTGGTCATGGAGGTGGCCCCCGTGCTGGGCAAGAGCGCCACCATCGAGCACCTGCTGCCTGTATTCCTGTCGCTGCTGAAGGACGACTTCCCAGAGGTCAGGCTCAACATCATCGGCAAGCTGGAGCAGGTCAATCAGGTAAAGCTTAAAAGTCGGCACTTTTGCATTCAGGTGCTGTCTGAGGACCAGCTCCTGCATGAGCCCCACTCATCTCCCTGCAGATCATTGGCATTGAGATGCTGCTCCTGACCCTGGTGGCACTAATGGCCAGGTACAGCTGTGCTGAAACCCCGGATCCCACAGCGTGATATGACTCGACCCCGGTCCTGTCCTCTCCTTCTAGATACTCTTCTTCAAGAGGCTGCTGGCAGCCAGTGATAAGCTGACAAAGGACGAGCACTGGGTGATCCCTTTCCCCTGCAGCCAGTGGCATGGAGCATGCTGCTGGGCGCCATCGAGGAGCTGGCAGAAGTCAAGCACCGCAGAGCATCATGCTGGTCAGCTGCAGCCCAGAGCCCTGTCCCGCTGCTGTGCTTTAAGAGGCATCACAAATGTTCAAGGTTGCCTCCTCATACCCTGCAGGTGATTGGCATCGAGCTGCTGGCCCAGAGCCTACTGCCCGCCATCGAGGAGCTGGCTGAGGACAAGCATTGGAGGGTGCGCCTGGCCATCATCGAGTACATCCCCCTGCTGGCCAGCCAGCTGGGCGCCGAGCTCTTCGAGCAGCAGCTGGGCACACAGTGCATGAAGTGGCTGGAGGACCAGGTGGGTGCTTTGCATGCCTTATGTAGTGGCTTGTCCTGCCTGCCGGCTGTGTGTCTTTGGATGCTGCATGCCGAGCTGTTCGAGCAGCAGCTGGGCACGCAGTGCATGAAGCGGCTGGACGTCCAGGCGGGTGCTCTGCATGCCTAAGGTAGTGGCTTGTCCTGTCTGCCAGCTGTGTGTCTTTGCATGGTGTCGCCGTTCCTCAATCAAGTTGAGGAATGCCGTCATGGCTGCCCCTTGCAGGTGTTCAGCATACGCGAGGCTGCTACAGCCAACCTGCAGAGGCTGGCCAGGGAGTTTGGGCCAGACTGGGCCAAGGAGCACCTTGTCCCCCAGGTGCGCTGACCTGTGCACTCCCAGGTGCAGCTTCCAGGCACTGCGCAGCTTCCAGGCCTTGCACAGTGCCATGCAGCACTTGCATTCCTGGGTGCTGTGGGGTCCAAAGCTTGGCTATATTCAAGACTGAAGCTTGGTTGCAATCCACTTCCTTGCTGGTGCTGGGGATCATGAACAATGTGCCCAGTCCCTGTACAGCCCAGCGTGCACTGTCACGCTGCACAATGCACACCCTCACAAGTTCACTATTTCCCCTTCCTCCTGCAGGTGCTGGGGATGATAGACAACCCCCACTACCTGTACAGGATGACGGTCCTGGTGGCCATCGCCTCCCTGGCACCGGCCGTGCCCCACGACTGCCTCTGCCACAACATGCTGCCCGTCATGGTGGCATGCGCACGTGACAAGGTCCGTGATGCATGCTCTCAGGCTGTTGGTTTGCCTCAACAGGGCCAGACCTATTGGCAATGAGGACTCTGTCATGTGCAGTGCTTCAGCTATGCCAGAATAGACTCTGCAACGTGGGCTTCTCAGGGTGGCAAGTATGTCCAGCATCTGTCTGGTGCTGTACGCACACATCTTTCCTTGTAGGCATCTTTGCTGTAGGCTTACCCTGCTGCTCTCTTGCCTATGATGCACGCAGGAGATCTAAATGAGATTCATTGTACTTTCAGCATGCATGCGGGCACATGTGCATCGCATGGGCTGCTAGTGGGCGGTGGCTGTACTCAGCTTGTGTTCACATTAACAGCGCTTGAAACCCTTCCCTGCCCCTGCAGGTCCCTAACATCAAGTTCAATGTGGCCAAGCAGCTGCAAGGCCTGGCCCCACTGCTGAACCCCACTGTGGTCACCCAGCAGATCAAGCCTTGCCTGCAAGAGCTGATGGAGGATGACGACACTGACGTCAAGTACTTTGCCCAGCAGGCCATGCAAGCCTGCAACAGCCTCACAGTTGGTGCTTGATCAATGAAGATGCAAGCTGGCAATAAGCCTGCAGTTGGGGCTTGACCCCTGATGTGCAGTCTCAGCTATGCTTTTGTCCGTGAGTCGCATCTGGCCATGATCCACTGATCAAAGTGAGTGGCAGGGCTTCGAGCGCAGGACCATATCGTTCCAATGTTTTCACTTGCCTGCCTGTCCCAGGGGATCTTTTGCCTTCATCAGCACCTGGCTGGGATCACGGTAAAACAACCAGGTCTTGTTCTGTTTCCTGACAGCATTGAGTGCTCATCAGGGCTCAGCCTGGAAAACCCAAGTGCTCTAGAGGAAGACACATGCACTCCGCTCTGGTAGCAAGTCATAGGGGGTGTAGGCCTGACCAAAGCAATATTGCATTAATGGGGATGTAGCTCAACAGCTGAGTGGTGCTGAAGCTGCTTTGCCCCAACACTGGCCAAACTCAAGAAAGCTACTGATTCCTGGTGTGGGAAGTGACGACAGGGATGCCAGATTTCAAGGTTTGACAAAGGCTTCTAACCTACCCAATTTACTCAAGTGCTGCTCTCACGAAGTCTCCTGACCGACCAGATCAGGTAATGCAGGCTCAAGCACTGCTGAGCCTGGAGGCAAGCCAATCTGTATGCCAGTCCTAGATGCATGTGCAGATGCAGGCTAGAGCCTACTGCAACAGTCCAGGCACACACTTGCGGGCTCCACAGTCTTTTGATGCTTGACCTGCTGCTGCAGGCGAGCAGTGATCACACACCTGGCAACACCACGTCCAGCCCAGGCCAGGAGCAGGACACTGACATGGTGCAGCACATCAGCGATCTGCCAGAGGAGCTGCGCATGCAGACAGCTGCTTGGGTGGAGCATGGCAGCCTCCCCGCCCTGCGCCTCGTCAGCCGCGGCTGGTACAAGGCAGCCAACCTGGCTATGCGCCAGGTGAAGCTTCACTCCTCCCCGTGGCCAGGTCAAGAGCCAGCTGAAGAGCTAAGAATGAGGCTCATTGGCCAGAAGTGGCCCAATGTGGAGCGGCTGGAGCTGTGGATGAAACCGCTAGCATCGCCTGACGACAAATGCAAGGACCTGGTCTTGACTTTGAGGCCGCTCACGCGGCTCCAGGACCTCTGCTTAGGCATAGGCGCTCTGCTGCTGCCAGAGGGCCAGCAGCTCCTGCTCAGGCAGACGCGCCTCCTCAGCCTGCGCACCATCAGCTCTTGGGCCGGGGACGGTGCCACGGATGGGCTGCTGCAAGTAGTCGGCAGACTGAGCCACCTGACGAGGCTGGATGTTGATCTATATGGCAAAAGTTTCAAGGGGAAGTACCCTCCGGGGATGCTGGCGCCGCCCCAGCAGGAGCCGGCAACAGATGAGGGTGTGCAGTGCCTGAGCAGCCTGCAGTCCCTCAAGGACCTGGGGATGACGGTGCAGGACTACTTTGGTGTCACAGTCACAGGCCAGGCTCTTAGTACGGTTGGGAGCCTGCACCAGCTGACCCACCTGACGTTGTGCAATTGGCCCATAGTGGACACAGACCTGGGCCACCTGACGCACCTGCAGCTCATGTCACTGGACTTGGAGAGTTGCCCACGCCTGACTTCACAGTGTTTGATGCACATATGTCTGGTCACAAGATTGCGCTCCCTGAGCATGGCGGAGTCAGGAGATTGGGGACACACAGAGGAGGAGCTTAAAGCGTTTGAGGCACTTACCAAGGAAATGATGCCATTTCTGACATCACTGAACATGTATCTTCAAGAAGGGTGCCACAGCCTGGGCGGCAGTGCATGATAAAGTGATGTCATGTTGACACATTTGAACTGTTTTCTCAAAATGGGTGCTGCACACGGCCAGGGTGGCAGTCTGTTGTCAATCAAGAGCACGAGGCTGAGTGACATGAGCAGCCAGCTGGCCCGGAAGGCAAGTCCTGCCAGGAAACGCGCCTACACAGCCCCACCAACAGGATGGACCACGCTGTGGCAGATGCTGCGCAGACAGCCTCGCTGCAGAGCATGGTGTTGGGTGAGCGTGAGGCCTCGGCTGCGCTTACAGTTCGTCCCTAGGTGGATCCCATTCAGCAGCGCAATGCTGCCCAGACAGGTGCCTGTGTGTGCTGGTCACCCGTGGAATAGGACACGGGACACCTCCCTCCTGCCATGCCCTTGCCCTGGCTGCAGACCCGCGGCCACCTTCTCTGCAGCCAGGGCAGGGGCATGGCGTGAGGGAGGCCTCTGCATCATGGTCAAGCGAGGTGACGGTGTGCATCGGCCACTGTGGTCGGCCAGTGGGGTGCCTGCTTACCAGCTGGTGGCGGCCTGCACAGTGCAGCCTGCCAGGCCGGTGCAGCTCATGTGGAGGCAGCTTCAGGCTTCGGCTCGTGAAACAGGGTCACCCCTGCATGGTGGAGGGATGCTGCAGGAGGCACACACAACAGGTTCAAGCAGCCAGACACCTGTTTCTGCTCAGGCACCCTGCCACTTGGCAAATGGGGCAGAGATGGACTTCACCCCATATGAGACTCCACAGCACCCACATGGCAAAGCGAGAGGGGAGTTGCATGCATCTGCTCCTGCACGAGTCCACCCTGACTGTTGTCAAACACTGAGCGCAGGAAGTCTGTCCTGATGTACCATCTCATCGTGTATCTTTGGTCTGGTCTCCCCAGCTGGTGAGACACAGGAATGGCTCACCTGAATGGCCATGGTCACCTGTGCTGAAGGGTCCAGAATGCTGCAGAGCGAGCGCAAGCCTGCCCAGAAGTCTCCATCCCAAAGCTTCCCCTCAGCACACGGCTTTCTCTCCTGCAGAACGCAGTGGCCCTCATGCATGGTCTGGAGGCGCAACTTGCAAGGCAGCTGCACAGCGCTGTCACAGGCTCACCTGCAAGCCTGATACTTGTCTTTGAAAGTTGTCAGGTGCCGGCTTCACAGTCTGTGCTGGCTGCAGCTACAGGAGGCGACAGCATGCATGACCGTGCACCTGGTGGCCACAGGCATCACAATACAGCGTGGACGGACACACCCATCGCCTTGGCTACTGCTTACGACTCAGCAGCTGGTTGCTGTGAGTGCCTGCAGCGTGATCATCAGTAGCTCAGCATTTGAGGGAAGTGATTGCCTAGCCAAACCTGGCTGGGCATTCACTCCGCCAAGTGCTGAGCTACTGATGGGCACCAATGTGGCTGACCTGACTATGCCCAGCAGCTGGTGAAGGCACACAGGCGACAAGTGCACAGCTGTTCAAGCACAGCTTGCACAGCTGCGCCCACGTCGCGACTGTGTGCACCTTGTCCTGGGCGTGGCCATGCCTCAGGATGTTGCCATTCAGCAGCCCAAGATTGTGCATGAGGCACCTGGAAGCAGTCCGTTGCTTCAGCAGGCGCCCGGCGGTGCACTTGGAAGCCATGGACTGAAGCTCACCTTAGCTGGAGGTTGTGTGCACACTCATGTTCCCTCAGCACCGTCGCTCTCATGCCTGACGTATGGCAGAAGTCACCACTGATGAGGCCCACAACATGTCGGACATGCAAGTAGCAGTGGTGAAGCATCCTGATTGTACACACATCATTCAGCTAAGGTCAGCAGCGTTGAGGCCAATGGCATTGCGAGGCCCAAATTCTTCGACGACCTGGAGACGTCTCGCCTGCGGGCAGGGTGCAAGGCGTGCATCTGATGCAAATGCAGCTCAGCTGAGCAGCATGGCCTCAGCATAGCAAATATCTGCTCACTGGTCAAGCAGCCAACAGTCTGGCTCTTCAGAGAGCAGCCTGCCACCTTCCACACACACAGCCATTGCAGGCTTGCAGCCCGACGCAAGCACAGGTTGCTCAGCAGCAAGGTCACAGCCAGAGAAATGACGGCCATTGTGAGTCTGCATATGGATACGTGTTCTGGTGAGCAGCTGTTTCCAAATGAAATAGCTGTTACCAGAGTGCATCAGCATATGCAGACTCATGATGGGCTGCTGACTGGCCCTCCACGGTCGGCAACAAGGTTGCCCAGCAGCTTGAGAAAGAAGCTGGTGCCTCAAAGGGCCTCTTGTGTGCACTGGATGGTATTGTCCAGTTGCATATGAGAGGCCTCTTGCCGCAACAGCTGTGTCCTCAACCTGCTGGACAATGCTCTAGTGACCTCACGTTGTGCAGAGATGGCTGGTCAGCAGCACAACATCCAGGCACACATGAGAGGCCTCCTGCTGCTGCAACAGGTCTCCCCAGAGCTGGTGGAGCTGAAGCAGATGCTGTGTCAGGACCAGACAGGTGAAGCATGTGCACCTGTCTGAACCTGACAGTAACATCAGCACAGAGATGGGTGCTGCTGCACCCAAAGCGCAGGCAGGCGAGGCAGCAGCAGGGGCCTGATGGCTCTCACTAGAGTTGCTGACACACTCACCTGACTGTAGCAGCCCATGCCCCTTGCCAGGCTGCGACAGGGGAGGAGGAGGAGGCTTCCAGCCACTCTGCAAGCAGTCAATCCAGTCATGTGGGTTGGTGGTGACAGCACGGGCGTCAATGTGGCAGTCTCCTGGACTCAGCTGGAGCAGTGCACACCATCACACTGGAGGCCAGGGCTGGTCCAACCCTACATCCAGGCTGGTCAGGCAGGGTAAATTTACTGGAGCGGCCTGCCGGTGTGGTGCGCCTGAGCATGAGAGGGCCAAATAGACTGCAGCATTGCTTCAGTGCAGATGGTGCGTATGACCACAATGTCAGGGCAATGGCCTGGCCTCACTTTGCGGTAACGCTGGAGGCCAGGCTGGTCACGGAGGTCTGTGCCAGCAGGGCCTGGTGGGAGGTCTGCCTGCTGCCGCCAGTCTCAGTGGTCGGTGTGGCTGCTGGGCACCCATCACCTGCATGGGCCGCCTCTGCAAAGCACACGCTACAGGCTGCGAGGCGCCATGCTCATGAACGGCTGCAGTGCGCATGTGACATGCGACCACTGTTTGCAGGAAGGCCACATCTTGCTGTTGTGGAGGACTGAGCTATAGCTCGGCACTCATCAGCAGCGCGGTCAAGGGCAGAGGGGTCAATGAGCCAGCTGCTGCCTTAGCCACAGCATGCAGTGCATCACAGGCTCTTGACACCTCTCAGAAGGCGTTATAGGACCCAGTCATGCTGACCCTGCCTGCCACCTCACTGCCCAGACCAACCCAAATGTGGCACAGCCTGGAGACACGCCACACTGAAGCCAGACAAGGCAACTGCAGCACATGGCCAGCTGCTGCCACATGGCCAGATGCGGCCTTAGCAGGCTCCCCATCGCTCACCTTCACGCCGTCCAGCTCCTACCTATCTGAGCCTGACCCTCATCGCCAGCCAGCAATTCAGCCATGATGCTGCAGCAACACATTGCCTTTGTGCAGCCGACAAAAGCAAGCACCAGGCAACAGTGGCAAGACATACCACACTTGCCACTTATCAGATGCTTCCTTCCAGGCAAGTCAGAGGTGATGCTGTCTGCTCAGGCCTGATGTTGACACCAGTGCACCACACTTTGTGCAGCCAGCCGAAGCCACATGCGTGCAGACCTTGACATCAGGCATGGCTTGATGCGCCTGTGCCAAGGCTGATATGCAAGACTCCTCCCTCGATGTTCTCTGCACATCAGCTAAAACTGAGGAAAGAAGATGGCTTACTAACCCTGGTGGGGCACATGGAGCAATGTCTGATGTGGACGTCAGCCCACATGTTTGCTTGCACTGGCAGTTCTAAGTGTGGTGGCTATTCTTGCTGCACCAGCAAAGAGCAGATAACATCACAACATAGCCCACCAGGCCCTAGCATGCTGGCAAACAGTGCAACTTCAACAGTGAGATGCCACCAGGGCTGCGCGCCTCGTCACAGAGGTGCTCACCAGCCCGCTGATGCGCATGCCCCGGTGGCGACGTGCCAGCATTACTGTGGCCAGGCAGGGCCACTGCAGGGGACCTTTCACGCCCAGTCGCCAAAACTTGGACCTGCACAGACCTGCACAGTACAGTGCCACCAGGGTGTCTCCCCTCGTAATAGGGCTCCTGCCCCTGCAGCAGTGTGCCAGCAGCCATGTGTCCAGGTAGTGGCCCTACCTGAACACACCGCCAGGGAACCTCCAAGCACACACGCTGGAACCCTTGCACCAGGAAATGGAAATATCTCCAGCAGCTGGTGAAAGAGGTCCGGCGCATGTACTGGGAGGACTCGCGGCAATGTGTCCCTGGTAGCGGATGTCCAGCAGCTGGTACAACAGTTCTGGATGATAGCCTTGAAGATTCCCTGCAGCGGCCCTACTAGTACGCATTGCTGCTGGCAAGTTAAAGACGCAGCCGCTTTGGGTGACCAGCATGGCGATGTGGCCACTTGAGCAGCAGCGTTGGGTAAGGCTGCAAACTCAACAGCGACCTGGAGGGCCGCCCTTGAATTTGCAGCATACATTCTGCGCTGCTGCCCAGACAGATACATCCCATGTGCTGGTCGCCCATGGTGCAGCAGATTTGACTCCGTCCCCACGTCACGCCCTTGTTCTGGCTGCAGACAGGTCGCTCTGAAGTCTGTCAACTTCGTCTAGCTCTGCTGCAGACGCAGCAGCCATTGGCAAAGGTTCCTGCGTCTGCAATCCGAGCTAGACGAAGTTAACAGACTGAAGGGGCGACCTGTTTGCAGTGAGTGTGCCTGCATTCAGGTCAGCATGCTTCTGTGCCTGTACAGCTCCACCCAGACCATCTCTGAACAGCATCAGACAGCATCAAATACCACTGACTGCAGGGACAGAGGCCTGATGGACCTTGGTTCGCGATCCTGTGGACTGGCGTCACCCATTGGTATGACCAGTGTGTGAGACCAGTCAAGAGGACCTCAGACGCAATGGTGTGTCAGGCCAGCCTCTCCGCATTCGGTAGGTTGGTGCTTCTGCTGCGGAGCAGCCAGCTCACATGTCTGTCGTCACACATGACATGCCTGCTGTACATGAGCATCACAGACAGCAGGCAGGTCATGTGTGACGGCAGATGACACCATGCGCAGTCGTAGAATGTATGCATGCTGTCAGCGCTCCGGGGTGAGTGCCCTCAGCAACCAGTCACCCTTGGAAGCCGCCCAAGACCCCTCCTGAGCACCAGCACAGACTGCTGCGGACTGACATTCCTAGCTGTTGGTGTGGCTGACGCTTGACAGCCCACCTCTCTCTCCAGGTGTGGTTGAAGCTCCACCTGACACAGCATCAGGGCCCTGGTGCTGTCAGGTGATGAGCAAGAACACCAAGAGAGGGGCATAGGTGGTGAGGCATTGTCCACACACGGGCAGGGCCAGGGCTGCAGCTCAGCGATGCAGCTGCAGATGCCGGGAGTGGTCATGCTCCTGCAGCATGGGACTGCTGCATGGTGGGCGTCGAGAGCTACAGAAGAAGCCAAGCGCCAGGTGCAAGCTGGCAGGCAGGCAGATATGCGGCCTGCTCTGGAGTTGTGTGGGCAGCCATCAGGAGGAAGCTCAGTTCCTGACCATCACAGCCCGTCCAGTCAAATACGATACCAAAGGCAGCAGGCACAGGCTGCTGCAGAAGAACATCACAGTCATCATCACCACCATCAACTGAGAATTTTGAAACTGGCATGTTGCAGCAGCTACAGCCTCGAGTGACATTTGGGGCCTCACCTCTCCGCCCCCCCGGCGATGATGACGTCCTCCTGCTCAGAGAAGATCAACAATTGAACCCCGGGGTCCAGCGCTGAGTAGACAAGAATCCCTGTCTGATAGGGAGGACGCTGTCATTGTCAGAGGCGCAGAGGCATGCTCTGTTGAGGAACCGGCAACCTGGCAAGAGCTGCCGCAAATGAGGTGGGCGGGCACCATCGTGCTTGGCCGGTCTGGGCAAAAATGGAGAGCCACTGTGCTTGATGCGCCACAAGTGGACTGCTGCCGAGGACAAGCTGCCCAGTCAACTGCGCTGCCTGAACTCCTCGGCAGTCCAGTTGTTGCACACCCCGCACAGTGGCCCTACATTCTTGCCCAGACTGCCTGTTGCGACGAGGACAACTGCAGGGAGGGCTCCGGGGACAGACACGCCACAGTGAAGTCTGATATGGCAACTGCAGCTCAAGGCCAGGTGCCACCTGAGCAGGCTCCCCTACTTGCTCACCATGACTTGATCATGCACCCCTGCAGCGCCATTCAGCACCTGCCGGTCCGAGCCTGACCCCCACCGGCTCTCATGCTGCCACCGTCCAGAACTGGTGGTAGCAGGCAGGCGGCACAGCCGCATGCAGGCGGCAGCCAGCCTTGACGGTGGCAGCACAAGAGCCGATGTGGGGTGTCATGCTTGGATGAGCCGGCGCTGGAGGGCACTGCAGCACCTCTGCCCAGAGCGCCGCACCTGGGGCAGCCCTGCAGGCCCTTGGGCTGCCCCAAGCTGTGGTGAGCTGCAACGGGGCTCGCTGAGGGGTCCTGCTCTGTGCACAGCTCCTCTGGGCTATGCTGCACCAGCCGGGTTAGCGTCCGCCCCGCCTCAAGGTACCTGCATGAACAGCCTTGGGCTTCAGGCAGCTGCCCCTGGTGGAGCTGACAGATGATGGAATAAAGCAAGGCCATATCTTGCTCTGGCCACCTCTGTGCAGCAGCCAGAATGAGGACCTTGGGACACCTGCAGGGGCAGGCATGGCAGGCAGCCAGCGCTGTGCTGGTGGGGCCGGTGCAAGGCCGCTTGGGCAGGAAGGACTGCAAATCTGGGTAGTGCTGTGCAGCAGCCAGGACATGGACCGCCACGCTTCTGAACACCTGCACAAACATGCCCAGATGTCATGCAGCCAACCCGGCGCAGAGTTTGCAATGGCGGCTGGAGCGCGGTGGGCTGGCTTGGCCTCTTTCGGGCTCAGGAAGGCACCCACCTGACCAGATCTCCTGGAGCAGGCAGATGTGTAAGCAGAGGCCACAAACCTGGCCCAGCAATGCCTGCACAAGGCACTACTGCAGAAGCGCTCTGCTGCATGATAGCCTTGGAAGCTGCCCAGGACTCCGCCTCAGCACCAGCACAGGCGGCTGCAGACTGACAGTCCCACATGTTCGAGTGGCTGACGCTTCACAGCCCACTTCACTCACTTGTTGAGGCTGCCTTTGCACTGGGACCTGCCAGCGTCAGGACCTGATGCAAGAGGTCAGCCACAAGAAGTGGTGGAAGGGGCTGGTGCGGGGATGGCCACCGCACAGGTGGGGCCAGTGCGCACTGGCACATGCACCGCGTGGGCAGCAGCTCGCTGATGCTGACCCAGGTCATGGTGTGGTCCTGCAGCATAGCTTTGCTGCGTGCTGGGCACTGTCAAACGCAGAGTGAGCCAAGCCCCAGGTGCAAGCTCAGAGGCAAGCAGACCTGCAGAGTGCTGGCGAGTTGTTTGTGCGGCCATCAGTGGGACGCTCAGCTCCTGATCATGGAACCTGATGTGGGCAGTCATGAAGCCGAAGGCAGCAGGGGCAGGCCATGCCACATGTTGTGCGCGCTGCCGCAGGACAGCGTCATTGTTGGGCCCCTTTGCCAAGGTCAATGCGTACAGAGCAACATCAAAATGGCATGTTGCAGCACAGCCTTGCCTTTGTGCCCTGACATTAGCATCCTGCCACTCAGAGAAACGCTCCTGGTTGACCCTGAGGACCAGCTGAATGCTCAAGGACAGGACGCACAAGGTGCAGCCCTACTGACATCTGGGCGCTCAGAACCACGCCCTTGAGACTGGTGTCCGCCCACTCAGAGAGGTGCCTGCTGTCGACCCCGGGGTCCAGCAGGTTGACCCACCGCTGGCGGCACAAGCATCACGCCCAGGACTGGATCGCCATTGCCGGCCACTCTGGGGCGCCCCTCAGAATGGCTGGCAATGAAGAGCCAGTCCCGGGCCATGCTTGTGCACCAGCTGGGTTGCCACTGCCTGTGATTGCAGGGTGCGCATCAAAAGGTTCCTCGACAAGGACAACCAGCTCAGTCGAGCGAATTGTCGTCACCAGGAGTCCCGTTGTTGCGCATTCTGCAACAGGCGGTGACGCCGTCATGCTCAGCCAGTCTGGGCAGGGATGTTAAGCCACTGTGCAGCACGGTGGTGCAGCCTGCATCCTTCAAGCAGCGCTCCCTGCTGGGTTGAGATGTTGCGTTTTGCAGTAGTGCATTCTGGGACCTTGGAGCAGTGCCCGGTGCCAGGTGCAGGTGCTGTGCACCCCGCAGCAAACAGGGTAGCATCATCACCGCTGGCAAAGTATCAGAGCCACCGTGTGGCACAGATGTGTTGCCTGCACCCTTGAAGCAGTGTCCTCTGCTCAGTAGGGGCCCTGCGCACCTTGCATCAGCGTGAGATGAAGTCGTGATCTCATGTCAACCGAAGTTGAGCCTGCTGTCAGGCACCTGGCTGTGCATAAAGGTTCCTGCAGCAGAAAGCTGGGCTCAGCAGTTGTCGTGTGGGCCCTGCGGCACGTATGTCTGTATGGTCAGACACACCTGCTGGCCATGCAGCACGCCCAATGCAGCCCAAGTCTCACCTAGGGGTTGGAGGAAGTGAAGGCCTTGCAGACCAGGTGCACGTATAGGTTGAGGAGCGGATCCCAGTGAAGTGATACCAGTGCACGGGGGCCCAGCCCAGAAACATGTGCATGCACGTGCTAGGGCAAGGCCTTTGACGGCCCGCCCCCAGGTGAGATAGGCATCTGCTGAGGAGGGTATTGCGCAAATTTCTCTGAGTAGCAAACCCCACGCCCCGGCAGGCGGACTGGGCTGGGCCTGCAGGGCAGGTGCCTCTGGTCGGGGGCTGCAGTGGCATGCGAGGCATGCTGATGCCCCAAGCACACAATGAGCTGTGGCCACAGCCAGCAAAGCGATGCTGTTGAATGGAGGTCTTGGCAGGGCAAGGGGCATCGCAGACACTGGGCAGGGCAGCGGGGACGCGAGCACCTGTAAACCAGCACCAGGCCGCTGACAGATGGCATCGAGCAGCTGCGGCAGATTATCATGTCTCAGCTGGTGAGAGTCATGTTCTGTGGGTGCTGCACCAAGTTGTCACATGCTTTGGCACGACCAAACAGCCAGCAGCCTCAGGATGCATGGTCGCATCCTGCAAGCATCAGGTCAGGGTCGCATGTTGTGCACAAGGGATGGGCCACACCTCATGCTCAACCCAGAGAGAGCAGTGCCTGAAGGCAGTGACTCACACAACATAATAACAGGCCAGGATGCCACTCTCCAGGAAGGCCCCTTGGCCCACCATGCAGCAAGCCACCCTCTGGCAGGTCCCTCAAGTGGGTCAGCTGTCTCTGGCGCGAGGGGACCTGCGCCTCAGTGGCATCAGCGTGCCCTGTGACTACGAACTGGAGGTGGAGCGCACCATCTGGCCGTTCCACCACACAGCATGAGCAGCAGTTCCAGCGTGCCATCTGGACGCTCCACCACCAGCGTTCATACTGCCCACGCATGTATGACATTCTACCACACACGCGTAGGCACCACACACGCTGGTGGTGAAACGCCCAGAATGCACGCGCGAGTTGCTGTTCGTGAGGCCCACGGGGCGCTCTGATGCCACTGAGGCGCAGGGCCCTGCCCACCTGCAGGCGGGAATGACATGGCATCCTGTGAGACACCTCCCTGAGGAAGAGTGTGGAGTGCCCTGTGTGCTGCAGACGCTGCTGGACAGCACAGCAGCAGGAGTGGTGGCAGTGCTTCCCTGTGAGGCAGTCCAGCCAACGACATTGCAACACCCACAGACAGCACGGGGGGTGTCAACGCCTCAGCAAGTGCTTGCAATGGAGCCTTCAGCTGCTCATGACTAGCACTCCTCTCATGCTGACAGCTGAACCTCTGCTCTCCCAGGCCGCCCAACCTGCGCAGGACAGCAGCGCGGGTCACCCCTAGCTCACAAGCCCTTGCTCTTGCAGGGCCTGCAGCAGAGTCCCAAGGAGGCCAAGCATCACGCAGCTGGGGCAGAAGCACGGCGCCCAGGACTGGAAGTTCAGAGCTGGCCACTTTGAGAGGCGCAAGAGTCCATGCTTTTGCACCAGCTGCGTCGTCTGCCTGTTGCATGGTGCGCAACCACCGGACCCTTGTCTGGGGATGAGGAGTGGTTGACCAGCTGCTCAGTCACTCCGCATCCTCAGGCAAAAGTCCAGTGGTTGCGCACCCTGCAGTGGCACCACCATGCTGAGCCAGTCTGGGCAAGAATACAGAGCCAGTGTGCAGCACAGCGCCCATGCAGCATTGCCTGTGCCAACTGTGCACACCTGGGCGTGCTTCTCCAAGCACATGTCACAGCTTTGCAGGGTTGTTTGCAGCTGCAGAAGCTCAGCTGCTCCTTGGCCAGAGGTGTTGGCGTGCCTCTTGGCGCTGCGTTCAGGTCAGGTCAGAGCCAGCTCCACACAGCAGGAGGACAGGGAAAGGGCGGCGCCCTGCATCGCAGGAGAAGCAAGCTGGGGGGCTGTCTCAGCAGCACTGAGCTCTGACCTGGTGTGGCCGCTTTCGCTGCATGAAGCCCCAGCTCATCACGGGCAATGCCTGCCTTTTGGCATCCCGCAATGAGTGACAAGAGGCGGTGCATTGCTGAGCCGTTGGTATTGCAAGGCTCACCTGCATGAGGGGTGCTGCAGGCTCTTGTGGGACAGAGGCAGGCATCTGGGGTGCCTGTGGCTTGATCACGCTGCCCACAGCAGCAGCGGCCAATGATGCCTCTGCCTCAGACTGGTTCCACCCACCCCTCGTGCCTCAGGCCTTGAGACCTGAGGCGCAAGGGATGGCAGGACCAGTCGGATGCACAGGAGCGAGAGGAGCAGGCAGCTGTACAGCGCTGTCACACGCTCACCTGCAGGCCTTCCAAGACTGATGCAGAAGCACGGTCATGTTTGCTCTAGCAAGATGTTGGGTGACTGCTCCCCATCTGCTTCAGGGCTGGCTGCAGCTCCCGGAAACAATGTGCAACAGCATGCACAGACCCTGGTTGCCTCAGGCAGCTTTGCAGCGTGGCAGGGCATGCCCATCGCGATGCCCACTGCTTTCACTCCAGCAGCTAGCTGCTGAGTTGATCGCAACAGCCAAAGAAACGGGCATGTCATACTACATAGCAATATCGCTGTGAGCACCTGCAGCGTGATCATCAGTATCTCAGCGCCCGAGCAAAGCCTATACACGGTCGTCTTCAATGAGGGCAGCTGCGTGGCTCACATGAACAGCTGTGCACATGTCGTGACTGCCTTCACCATATCCTGGGCACAGTCATGAGTCAGGAAGCTGCCACCCAGCACCCCAAACAACTGGGCATAGAGCATCTGCAGGCAGGCAGTCTCTTGCTTCAGCAAGGGCCCGGCAGTGCACTTTAGAAAGCCAAGGACTGGTGCTGACCTCAGCTGGATGATGAGTGCACACTCAAGTCCTTCAGCACTGCTGCTTGCATGCCTGACATGTTGAGGGAGCCACCACTGGTGAGGCCCGCAACATTGCCAGACACAACAGCAGCAGTGGTGGAGGAACCCCAGCTTGAATACATCATCCAGCTGAGGTCAGCGGAAGTCAGGCCAATGCACTTGCTGGGCCCAACTTGTCCGACGACCTGCAGTGTCTCTCCTGCGAGCAGGGTGGAAGCTTTGCAGATGGTGCAGCCGCAGGGCAACTGAGCAGGGTAGCCTCAGCATGCATGCTTGCCAAAGAGACACCAAAATTTGTCAACCAGTGAGCAGGTGTGGGCCACATAGGCCATGTGGCAATCATCTGCTCACTGGTGCAGAAAGCAGTAGTATGGCTGTCCAGGGAGCAGTCTGCCACCTTCCACACCAAAATGCCGCTGCAGGCTTGCAGTCCTGTACATGCATACCTCACTCAGCAGGAAGGTCTCAGCCAGAGCACTCAAGCCAGTGGGAACAGCTGCTTACCAGAGCATGAAGGCCTACAAAGACTCACCATGGGCTGCTGGCCAGCCATCCACACACAAAGCGAGGCCGGCAATGAGGTTGCCCAGCAGTTGAGGAAACTAATGGTGGATTAGGAGGGCTCTCATGCCTGGATGATATCATCCATGGGCAGATGAGAGGCCTCTTGCTGCAAGAGCTCTGTCCTCAACTTGCTGTACTGACCCCAACTTGTGCAGAGATGGGTGGTCAGCAGCGCAACGTCAAGGCACACACAGGACTCCCTGCTGCGACAGGTGTCCCCTGAGCTGGTCGAGCTGAAGCAGATGCTGTGTCAGGACCAGACAGGTGCTGCATGTGCACCTGTCTGATCCCGGCATCAACGTCAGCTCACCAGGAACGTCCTGGTTGGGGCTCACAGCCCGATCATGGCCTTGAAGCCTTGTAGGGTGGTGGAAGGCCCTTACTCCAAGTCGTTGATAGGGCTGCTGAACCCCACTATACATGAATGGAGCAGAGCAAATCCCAGCTGGGTGGTCTGTGCCCTGCTGTTGCAGGTATGGACAACGCCATCCATGGGAGGGTTTTTCTAGCGTCTGTGCTGTGTTGATGGCTGCTGGCTGAGCACCCTTGCAACTTGTGGGGCCTTGCTGCCTCAGCTGGTGCTGCCACAGTCAACGCTCTGACCAGCACCCCCCTTTGGTCTCTCAGGCAATGATGTGCAATCTTGCAGGTGCTGTTGTGCAATCACCATGCAACAGGCAGCCCAGCACAACTCATCAAAACAGCCAGGGCTGCCCCTTCCGTCAGGCGGTTGCCTGCCTGGCACTGAAGGCAGCAGGCACAGAAATTGGTGCCGCTGCCCTAAATGCAGAGGCGCCGAGGCAGCAGCCAAGACCTGATGGCCTCTCACTGATGTGTTGTGGCGCTCGGCAGCCTGTGGCTGCTCATGCTCCTTGCTGTGAAAGGGGAGGAGGAGGAGGCATCCAGCCACCTGCAAGCAGTCGACGCAGCCATTTGGCTTGTTGGTAGACAGCGTGGGCGCCAACGTGGCAGGCATGGCTGCCTCCAAGCCTCAGCTGGCTCGGCGCAGCGCCATCCTGTGCGCATGTCCAGCACAGGACAAGGACCGCCCCACCTGGCACACCCGCGCAGGCAGGCCCAGGTGTCATGCAGCTCACCCTGAAGAGTTGGCAAGAGCAGCTGAGAACGATGGGCTCACTTGGCCTCCTTGGGAACCAGCCTCGCATCTGTCCCCTAACCACAATACGGCAGTCTGCCAATCAGAGACCCTGAGGTCTAGGCTGAAGGATCCTTGAGGACGGGATGCTCAAGCTACAGCCCTGCTTGACATCCAGGGGCTCACCTTTACGCCCCTGTCACTGATGACCTCCTCCCACTCAGAGGGCGGCTCCCTGTTGACCCCAGGGTCCAGCAGACTCCACCCACCTCTGGCGGCAGCTCTGGTGGGTGCGCCGCCTCTCGAAGTGACAGGCAAGTGAATGTCCAGTCACAAGCACCGTGCTCGTGCACCAGCAGCTGCGTGAGCACTGGACTCCTGAGAAGGCCAAGCACTCAAACAAGTGCTTCTGCAACAGCATGGTACTCAAAGATGAATATGGGTTGCTCACCACTAAGAGTGGAGGCAATCCAGCGACAGCTGTGTGCCTGTACAGGGTTGGAGGGTGGGGAGCGGGTGTTTCCCAGCAAGCGGCATCGGCTTTGGTGCATGACCTGTGTAGCTCGATGCCGGGGGTCCAGCAGGCTCACCCACTGATGGCGGCACAAGCAATGTCGCCCAGAATTGGGTCACCATCGCCGGCCACTGTGAGGCACCTCTCCAGGGGCTGGCAATGAAGATCCAGTCCTGGGCCATGCTTGTACACCGGCTGCATGAGCATCGGTTCTCCAAGGACGCCAAGCACTGGAGTCCCAAGGAGGCCAAGCACTCACACAGCTGGCAGAAGCACGGCACCCATGACTGGACGTTCATAGCCGGCCATTTTGAGAGGCGCAAGAGTCCATGCTTGTGCACCAGCTGCGCCGATTGCCTGCCGCACAGTGCGCAACCACTGGACTCTTGCCTGAAATCGAGGACTGGCTTACTGAACAGCTGGTCTGCCTGAGGAGGACCAGCTGCTTAGCAGCTTGTCATCCTCAGGCGAAAGTCTGGTGGTTGTGCACCCTGCAACAGGCGGTGACACCATGATGCTGAGCCGGTCTGAGCAAAACTTCAGAGCCACTGTGCGGCACAGAAGTACAGCTTGCACCCAAGAGCAGCGGCCAATGCCCAGCAGACTGCCTGGACACCCTGCACCAGTGTGAGTTGAATGTGTGGGTTGAAGTCAACCAGGTTTGGGCCTGCTAGCAGGCAGATGGCTGTGCAGCAATGTCCTGCAGCAGAATGCTGGGCTCAGCACTTGTCGTGCGCACCCTGCAGCACATGTGTCTGTAGGGTCAAGCACAATCGCTAGCCATGCAGCGCGCCACACAAGCAGAGGACCAGTGGCCCCCTTGCTGCCCACTCCCTTTCCGGGCAAACAGACTGCCTGTGTCCCATGCTATGTGGTTGTGCAAGCATGCTCTCCAAAATGCACAGAAAGCCAATGCCCTGTTGCTGCCCACTTGCTCCTGGCAAGTGCAGACTGCCAGTACCCCTTGGTTACTCACTTGCTCCTGAAAGCAGTGCTCAAGCAGGGGAGCACCAGCTCTGAGAGCATTGCATGGCAGAGTGCCCCGGAGCTGCAGGACGTTGCATGCAGAGTACATTGTTCATGCCCTGGGTCTTGCTCTCCTCCCACCAGAGCTCCTGTGGGGTTCTTTCAGAGTGAAGAGCTGACTCATTATGCAGGACTGGCGGTCCTGACCCCTTTGTGTCACCTCATCAGGCTGGATATATGCTTTGGTCTTGCCTCCACTCTGATTGGCTGATCTGAGCTCTGCAGAGTAGATCTGATCTGCAGGCGCAGTTGCTACAGAGGCGCAAGCAAAGCACATCTTCGGCCTGGCAAGTTGACAGTGAGGATCTGGTGGGCCACATCCTCACAAGGGCGTGGTCCACCGCAGACCACCACCGCAGGTTGTGCTTGCTGATGTTGGACCTGTGCGATTGCGGCGGTCGGCGCAGCCTTTACATGTCCAACCACAAGGATAACCTTAGATGGGCCACCAATCTCAGCGGTTGCAGTGATTGCAACTTGCGCCATCTGCGCTCATATATGCATGCATGCTGCGCACAGTCCAGTCCAGTGAGCGAGCGCCGAGCTGATGTGTATGTGCCCTGAGAGCTGCTGCATTGCAGGGTGCTGTGCTGACAAGGCATGCCTGTGCTACAGGGACCCCAATGCAACTTGGGGATCTCACCTGGGGGTGGGCCATTGAAGGCCTCGCAGACCACGTGTACGCTCAGATGTACGGGCTGAATCCCGGGGAACTGATACCAGTGCATGGGGGTTCAGGCCACAGAATTGTGCGTGCACATACTGGTGTGCAAGGCCTTTGACGGTCCAGTCCCAGGTGAGAAGTTCATCTGCTGAGGAGAGTGTTGCGCAGGTTGGTCTAAGTGGCAGCCCTGGCAGGCAACTGCGCTGACCCCTGCAGGGCAGATGCCTGTGGTCAGGGGCTGCCTTCTGCTGCGGAGTCATGCGAGGCATGCTGGTGCTCCACCTCCAGCCCTGTCACGCCATGTGGGCCGCTGAGGTATCCATCCTCCCACCTCCCGCTCAGCTCATGCCTGACTGCACTGTGAGGAGGGGCACCTGCTCACCAGACAGCATTGCTCAGCTTCCCAGTTTCATTGGCGCCCAAGGCATCAGGGAGCTGGCCGTGACAGGGGCGCACTTGAGCTATGGAGGCCACAGCCAGAGGAGCAATCTTCTTGAGAGGTGACCCTGACAAAGTCAGAGGGCCTGCTGACACAGCCGAGCTGTCAGGGGCGAAGCAACTGGCATCAAATGCCATTTGCCGCTTTGTCAGGTCAGTGTGCTTGCCAGCAGGCATGTAGGGCTCTGAACAAGACTTATGCCGGGGCTTGTGCTGCCTTGGTCCTATGGGCGCTCTGCCTGGCACAGTGCACAGTGCCCACCTGCTGCCGCTTCCAGCTGGGTTGATTGGTGCCAAAGCTTTGCTGTTGCCTCGATCTAGCATTGGCCGCGGGAGCGAAGCCAGCTGATGCTGGTGACAACAGCTGAGGCATGCAGACACTGAACACGACCACCAGGTTGAGGGCTGTGCCAGCGCACCCTCTGCAAAGCCCGGTGCTACCCTCTGGTCCAGCACAGGTCCCAGGAAGAACTGTGACAGGCCTCTCGCGGTCATGTGCCAGAGGACAGAGGATAGCGCAGGGCATTGCAGAGGGTCCCTGCAGACACTGGAAAGGGCAGCGGGGCCGCCAGCATCTGCAAACCAGCACCAGACTGCCTGCCGGCCACATGAACCAGCTGCGGCTGACCGTCATGTTTCAGCAGAATCATATTCTGAGGCTGCTGCACCAAGGTGTCACATGCTATAGCAAAGCAGAACAGCCAGCAGCCTCAGGATGCATGGTGGCACGCTGCAAGCATCAGGTCTGGGTCGCATGTTGTGCACAAGGGATGGGCCACACCTCATGCTCAACCCAGAGAGAGCAGTGCCTGAAGGCAGTGACTCACACAACATAATAACAGGCCAGGATGCCACTCTCCAGGAAGGCCCCTTGGCCCACCATGCAGCAAGCCGCCCTCTGGCAGGTCCCTCAGCTGAGGACCTGCCAGAGTGGGGCTTGAGGCATAGTGGACCAAGGCCTTCTTGCCATGATGAGGGCAACGGCGGCCTTCTGCAATCATGCTGTGCAGACATAAGTCTGTTGAGCGAGCGCTGAGCTGATGTGTCTGTGCCCTTGAGCTGCTGCATGCAGAGTGCTGAGCTGACAAGGCCTCCCTGTGCTACAAGGCCCAGATCTCACCTGGCGATGGGCTGTAGCAGGCCTTGCAGAGCAGGCCATGTACGCACAGAGTCTTGGCCCGCACTGCAGTGCACGTCGGGGGGTGGAGCCATGGCATACCCTTGAGACCCACAAACAACAGTCCAAGCGTGCCAGGTGGACAGACACCCACCAGCGTGGGCACCACACTGGCGATGGAGTGTCCAGATGGCACGCTGGAACTCCTGCTTGTAGTCACTGGGCACGCTATCGCCACTGAGACGCGGGTGCTTGCCCACCTGCGGGCAGGGAGACTGACATGGCATCATGCAGGACACCTCCCTGAACGTAAACGAGGAGTGCATTATGTGCTGCGGAGCCCGATTTACAGCACAGCATCAGGTACGGTGGCAGTGCCTCCCTGAGACATCAGGGCCAACAACATCACAACACCCACAGACAGCGCCAGAGAGTGTCAAAGCCTCAGCAAGAGCTTCCAGGGAAGCTTCCAACTGCTCATGGCTGGCAAGTCTCTCCATGCTGACAGCTGAATCTCTGCTTTCCCAGGAAACTTGTGCAGGACAGCAGTGCGGGTCACCCAAGCTCACAAGCCTTTGCTTGTGCAGGGCCTGCAGCAGAAGCTTCCCACTTGGCTCCATAGAGCAACAGAGCAGAAATCTGACAGCACCCGCAGGCATCCTGGGCCTCTCTTTGCCACTTGACAGAACGGGCCACCAGCCCCAACAGATTCAGGGAGGCGGGCTGCAATCTGGATGCTCTGGGGAGGCAAGCATGCTGTGCCAGCCTTCTGCATTGATCAGCTGCCCTGGAACTGCAGCATCCCAAAATGTCAAACCCACCCAGTACTGCAGGGGCACCAGCCCACCTTGCTCTGCCTGGGCCTGTGCCTCTGTCTGATCGGGCACCACTGGCTGTCGCTGAAGGCGCCTGTGTTGACAGCCTCACGGGAAGGTTTTGCACAGGGGCCAGCTGTCCTCATGTCCTCCGTTATGCCAGGCAGGTGATGCCACCCTCTAGAGGCACATGCTGCAAGGGCAATGGTGGCTCAGCTGCATAGCTTGCAGTGCATAAGCAAAGGGTTTCATTGGAGTGGCTGGCTATGAACGTGCACCTGAGCATCAGAAGGCAAGCTAGCAGACTGCGGCACTGGTTTGGCGCAGGAACCGCATCTCCCTGGGAGTATGCAGCCTGCGCTTGGCGAAGGCTGCCAACTTAAGGGAAACCTGTCTGCAGCCAGGGCAAGGCAGATGCATGTGCTGGTCACCATGGGTTTGACACCTCCCCCACCTCACGCCCTTGCCCCGGCAGCAGACAGGTCGCCCTTGAACCCAAGGGCAACTTGTCTGCATTCAGTGTGCCTGCATTGTAGGCAAAGCATGATACTGCACTTGTGCAGCTCCACCCAGGCCATCAAGAAGAGCGTCAGCGAGCATCAGGCACTGAGCTCGGTGCTTGATCCTCGCTGACGTTATTCAAAGATGGCCTGGGTGGAGCTGCAGTCGAGTGCAGGAACACTGGCCTGATGTATCATGGCATCAGTTGTCTGTGGACTAGGCTGGACAGACCAGCTGGCCAGACCAGTCCACAAGGTCTTGGATGCCATGGTTCATCAGGCCAGTGTCCCTGCCGGGCTTGAGGGGCTCGCAATTCACCAATTCAACCTTGTCTCAGGTGGTGCAGAGCCAGGTCAGGCATCAGAGCATGCACAGCCAGTTCAGTGGGTTTGTGCTTCTGCTGTGGATGGGGCAGGTCAGCCTGGGCATCACAGACAGCAGGCATGTCATTTGTAACTACAATGGCCTTGTGGGCAGTTGTGGCACGTGTGCAGGATAAGTGCTAGGGCACTCGGAGGAGCGCCATACATGTCAGTCGTTGCTGCTGGCTGCACACTGCACCTTCCCACCATTCTCACTGGATGGATGCGCCAGGGTGCTCAGGGAAACCATACTGACACAGTCAGCTAGTGCTGCTTGCTGCACGCGCATTACGCTACCTTTACTGGATAAGTGTTCACCAGACTCTAAATGACGCCTCCAGTGTCAAAGACCCGTTGACATAGAAGACGCCAGAGAAACTTTGGTCAACACTGCTCCAGTGCAGTGCCTTGGACGCAGCCACAATTTCTGCATTTGATATCCCTGTTGTATCAGTGGCCCTGCAGGGTGAGGCATGGAATCAGACCAGTGAATGTGGACTGTTTCTGTTTGATGGTCATTCAAGACGGTGGGGCCCAAAGGCATACTTGGGTCAAACTGCTCTGGTCAAGATAAGGCACAGGGTTCTCCTGACCTGACTGAAAGTCAGGCTGGATGCTTCAGACTGCTTCTCTTGATGCCCTGCAGAGACTGTGCGCACGGTCAAGCTCAAAAGTGCATACTCTCACAGCAAGCACCTCACCAGTACTGGGCCCCAGTGACTCATCACCCTTGACCTGGGAATCACTGAAGACCACTGGTGGGTTCCAGGTGAGGGACAATGCGTGAGTGGCCATCAGAGGTTGGAGTCGCAGAAGCCTGATTTGCAGAGACGTGATGGCCTCTCACTGGAGTGTTAAGGCGCTCAGCAGCCCATGGTCACCCACGCTTCTTGCCAGGCTGCGACAGGGGAGGAGGAGGCTGCCAGCCATTCTGCAAGCAGTCAGATTAGTTATGTGGGGTGTTGGCAGACAGCATGGGCGCCAGCCGGGCAGGCATGGCCATCTCCTGAACTCAGCTGGGCCAGCGCAGCACCATGACATCAGAGGCCAAGGCCGGCTAGACCCTGAAGCCAAGCTGGTCAGGCAGGGTGGCTTTACTGGACTTGCTGGCCGGTGTGGTGCGCCTCCCAGTAGACTGCAGCATTGCTCTAGGGCGAAGGACGCATATCCCACACAAAGTCAGGGCCATGGCCTGGCCCCACCTTGCAGTGCCATAACGCTGGAGGCCACTTTTGTCATGGAGCTCTGTGCCAGCAGGCCCTGATGGGAGGTCTGCCTCTGCCTCCAGTCTCAGTGGTCAGTGTGGCAACCATGGCCTGTCAACTGCATGGGCCGCCCCTGCAAAGCACACGCTACAGGCTGTGAGGTGCACAGCTCATGGACAGCTGCAGTGCGCATGTGACATGTGACCACTGTTTGCAGGAAGGCCACAGCTTGCTGTGGTGCAGGGCTGATCCAGGCAGTCAGCAGCAGCGCGGTCAAGGGCAGAGGAGCCAACGAGCCAGCTGCTGCCTTGGCCACAGCATGCAGTGCATCACAGACTCGACACCTCTCAGAAGAAGTCATAGGACCAAGTCATGCTGACCCTGCTTGCCACCTAACTGCCCAGGTGGACCCAGATTTGGCACAGCCCTGAGATACGCCGCACTGAAGCCTGACAAGGCAACTGCAGCTCATGGCCAGCTGCCGCCTCATGGCCAGCTGCGGCCTGAGCAGGCTCCCGATCACTCACCTTCACGCCGTCCAGCGCCTACCTATTTGTGTCTGACCCTCATTGCCAGCTAGAGGACAGCCGTAATGCTGCAGGAACACACTGCCATTGTGCAGCCGACAAAAGCAAGCACAAGGAAAGACTGGCAAGACACATCACACCTGCCTAGAAGGAAGCACCTGAAAAGTCAAAGGTGATGCTATTTGCTCAGGCTTAGTGTTGACGCCAGTGCACCACACTTCATGCAGCCAGCCAAAGCCACATGCATGCAGACCTTGACAGCAGCCATGGCTTGATGCGCCTGCGCCAAGGCTGATATGCCAGACTCCTCCCTCGATGTTAGCTGCACATCAGCTAACAATGAGGCAAGACACCTGCCAGACCAGCCCTACCGGGCGCACGGAGACATGTCTGATGCTGACGTCAGCCCGCATGTTGCTTGCACTGACAGCTCCAATTTGTGGTGGCAGATTGTGCTGCACCAGCAAAGAGCATATCAGTGCAGCTTTAGGGTAAGGTGTCTCCCTTCCCAACATCTGCACCAGCATCGAGCACATCAATGCAAGTTTGGGTGTTGCAGTCCTGATGATGTGCTCCCACCATCCGCAGCTCTGCCTGCCAGCATGCAGGCTGCATACTGCACAGTCATGGGCCACTAGTCCGGGGGTCATCAGCCAGCGCTTAGCCTTGCAAGCCACAGACATGAACCCCAGCTGCAGGCTGCACAACAGAGGGCTGTGCAAAGCACGGACTCCACTGTAGCTGTGCCATCATGTTGACATCAGCCACCAGCCCCAAGCATGCCAGCAAGCAGTGGGACCTGCACAGTCAGGCGCCACTAGGCCTGGGCCCTAGGGCTGCGCCCCTCATCACAGAGTTGCTCACCACCCCGCTGTTGCGCAGGCACCAGCAGTGGCGTGCCAGCAGCAGTGTGCCCAGGCAGGGCCGCTGCAGGGCAGAACCTCTGCTGCCGACTCGCCAGGACTCATGCACCAGACACGGGAAGTCTCTCCAGCAGCTGGTGCACGTACTCCTTGTGAGTAGGCTTGGAGGTGCCCCTGCAGTGGCATTATCTGGACGCATTGCTGCTGGCATGTCAGTGGCGCAGTTGCGGTGCTTGACCAGCATGGGAATTTGGCCACTTGAAACTCAAGCTGCTGAGAAACAGCGTTGGGACAAGGCTGCAAGTTCCAGGGCAGACCGTCTGCAGTCAGGACACAGGCATGGCGTAAGAAAGGAGGCCTCTGCAGCATGGTCAAGTGAGGCAGTGGCGTGCAAGGACCACTGTGGTGGGGCAGTGAGGTGCCTGCCTATGGTAGCTACCAGCTGGTGGCAGCCCATGCAGTGCCTGCCAGGCCCTTATGGCGGTTGTGGAAGCAGCTCAAGGCTCTTTCAAACTGCACTGCCGCACGGTGGTGGCATGCTGCAGGATGCACGCTCCAAGCAGCCAAAGCGCATGCTTCTGCTCAGGCACCCTTCGAGCAGCCAAGCTCAGGTATCACCTTGACAAACAGGGCAGCAATGGACTTTACCCCATCCCGGCGCTTCACAGCGCCCACATGTCAGCTGCCAAAGGGCATGCATGCTTGGCTGCTGTGCCTGCACGAGACAGTAGGCTCACTCACCGCTAGCGGCACAAGCATGGCGTCCAAGACTGGATCTCTACTGACAGCCATGCTGAGGGTCAGCACATGCACCAGAGGACTGATGGGTGCGCCGACTCTCATATTGGCTGGCCATACGGCCCAGTCCCAGGCGCCATGCTTGTGCACCAGCTGCATTGCCACTGCCTCAGCTGCATTGCCACTGCCTGTTGCAGGGTGCGCAACAACTGGACTGCTGAGGAGGACAAGCTGCTCAGTCAGCTGGGCTGAGCAGCTTGTCCTCCTCAGGCAAGATCCAAGGTGTTGCGCAACAGGCAGTGGCACCATCATGCTCAAGCAGTTTGGGCAAGGATATAGAGCTGCTGTGCAGCACAGCGCACCCATGCAGCATTGTCTGTGCCACTTCTTCTGCGCGTGCTCCCTGAGGACAGCGTTGGAGCTTTGCAGACAGTTGTTTGCAGCTGCAGAGTGCCCACCTGTAGCTCTCGTGCACCAGAGGTGTTGGCGTGCTGCTTGGTGCTGCGCTCCGGCCAGAGTCCACTCGGTGCACTCTTGTGTTGTGCACGCATCCTCGTCCTTGTGCCAGGAGTGGTCTCCCGCTGGAGTGCAACACTGTCAGGCACTCCAACACCTCTCGCGCAGGAGAGAAGAGGCGGCATCCTGCATCACAGGTGAAGCAAGCTGAGGGGCTGCTCTCAGAGGTCAGCAGCACAAAGCTCAGGCCTGGTGTGGCCAATCTTGCTGCAGGACGCCCCAGCTTATCACGGGCAATGCTTGCCTGCTGGCAACCTGCAGTGATTGACGATACACAATGTCGCCTTCAACCATTAGCAAGCCATTGGCACTGCAGATCCACATGCATGAGGGGTGCTGCAGCGTGTTATGGGGCAGACACAGGCAACTGAAGTGCCTGCGCTTGTGTCACGCTGTACAGCAGCAGAACCCTGCTCCTCTTCACTCTTCTGCCGCAGACTGAGATCCAGCCACCTTACATACCTCAGGTGCCCAGCCAGCTGGCAAGGCAAGCTCTCGCTGCTGTGCAAGGCCTGGAGCAGCCTGGCCAGCCAGCTGTGCCAGATCCTGACCAGCCCGCCCTGTCTGCTGCAAATGGCTTTGAGCAAGGTGCATGCGTCAATGAGAAGCCGCCCATTGCTGCTGCTGCTGCTCACTCCTGCCATGCTTCTGCTGGGCCACCCGGGGCCGCTTGTCAGGCAATTTGACCACCTCCCTGCAGCCCTGCATGGTCAGCATCAGCCTGGCGCAACAATAAATCGCAACAGTGGTTTGCACGGCAAAATTGCAGCCACTGCAGCGATGGGCGGCTGCCCAAGTGTGCAATCAAGCCTGCATGAGGGCATTACACCAGACGATACACAGCAGTGCTGATCAGGGTGTATGCAACAAGAACGTGGACCAAGCGCAAAGCCAAAGCCGCTCACATCTCCCTGGCTGATAACAGGTTGTCCAGCTGCCTCCCCTCTGCCTTCTGTCTGATGCAGAAGCGACAACCTCTTGGAAAAGGCAATGAACTCACTGCCATGCGGGACGCTGTTGGTTCTGCATTGGACAGACGGCAGAGTCCTCAGAAAAAGACCTTGATGTGTTGGGCTCGTCGCCTCCAGGCACGCAAGCAGAGACGCCTAAAGCTGGCTGGGTCAGCAAACTGTCAGCTGAAGCGCTCATGCTTGAATCTTTGTAGGGCGGTGCTCTCTGCGTGAATCGGCTGCACTGGTCTTGCAGCAGTCCCACATGCACGCAGCGGCTCTTGCCGGGGTGTTGCCCCTCAAAGCTAGGTGGCTGGCAATGTAGTCCAGGCCTGGGTGCCATGCTTCAGCTGTGTGAGCAGGTTGTCATCCCCGGCAGTCCAGTGCCTGCTGCAGGGTGCCCTCCAGCGAGCACTGAAGAATGAGGAAGAGAGCGCGATCAAACAGCTTGTGCTCAAGAACAGTGCCCAGGCGTGGAGCTGCATTGCTGGTTGAGGGGCAGAAGTGCGGCGATTGAGCACGCCCATGCTCAGCTGGTCTGGGCAAACATGTTGATCCACTGCAAAGCACAGTGGTGCAGCTTGCAACGCTGGTGGAGGTGTTGCGTACCCTGCAGCAAGCTTGACCAAGCTGGCTGCAGGGGACGCAAACACCTCTTCTGAGCAGTGGGACCGTCATGCTTCAGCAGTGGCACTACCATCCTCTGCCAGTTTAGGTGCTGATGTGGAGCCACTGTGCAGGACAGTACTGTGCTGCACCGTGGCTCCATATAAACGCCCAAAGTTGCAACACTAGTGGTGCAACCTGCCTCCTTGAAGCACTGCCTACTGCGTGGTGAAGATGCTGCTTACCCTAAATAGTCAGCGGCACCATCGTGCTCAGCCACTCTGGGCAAGGATGTGCAGCCTCTGTGCAGTACACTGGTGCAATATTGCCTCCCTGAAGCAGCGCCCATGGCTGGGTGCAGGTGTTGCTCACCCTGCAGCAGTAGGGTAGCATTATAACCCTCTGCTGATATCGTCCGGACGAGGATGTAGTCCACTGCCCAGCACACCCTGCTTGGAGTAAAGTGAAGCATTGGCCTCGACTCAAAGCCCGCCTCAGACAGCAGGCTTTGCAGCAAATCCTGCAGAAGGATGCTGGGCTCAGCAGTCGTCGTGTCCCCTGCAGTACATAATTCTGTAAGGGCCAAGTGCACCTGCTGGCCATGCAGCATGCCACACAAGCTGGCTGCCAATGCCCCTCACTGCCCACATGCGCTCTAGGCAAACATACATGACTTCCATACCATGCAAGCCACTCTCAGGTGCAGGGGGCTCAGGCAGTGCTCACCTTGTGGGGCTCCTGGCCATGCTTACGCTCCTGGTTCAGCTCCTGCGGCGCGAGGCAGGCGATGCACTCCGACAGCAGGACCTGCACAGCAAGGCAGCACCTTGTCCTTCCTGGTGCCAAAATTGCCTGGACAGACACTTCTGGCAAGAACAAGATGCACCCTGCTCGTGCTGTGCTGTGCCCAAACACTGTAGGCAGCACACCGGCACTGCTGCATGCAGGGTGCTGTGCTGACAAGGCACACCTCCTGCTGACATGGACCCCAATGCAGCTCGGATCTCACTTGGGGGGTTAAGGGCATCAAAAAGCTGGGTACGCGCAGGTCCTTGGCCTCAATCCCCTTGCACTGCTGCCCAGTGGGTTGGTGGAGGATCCATGGATCCTGTATGCCTTGCCTACCCCTGGATTGGACTCGCCCGCGGCTGATGACGCTGACTCTATCAGCATCATGGAGTCAGGGTCAGCAAGCATGGGCGAGTAACCGTCCATGGATGTGCCAGGCAGCAGATCCGGAACCATGGCTACACCGACCTGCTAGCAGAGTCGCATTTCTCTGTCCAAGAGACGACAGCTGGGTGGTCACAGAATTCTCAATTAAAGCCAAAATTTTACTCCTGATCACTACCCAACATTCCATGCTCGCTGTGCTGCTGCTGATCAGGGGCTGGTTGCCAGCAGGACAGCATACCCAGCAATGGCTCTGTGCTGCTGTGGCAGGTGGTCTGCATGCTGCAGCTCATGGGGTCTTGCCATGGCATGAGTGAAGCTGATCTGAAGGGTTGGATACGCTCTCAGGGTTGCATGCCTGCCTTTTGCCAGTGCACCTCAATGATCATGGGCGTCAACGCTGTCAGACATTCTGAACAATGATGGGAGACACATGAAATTCTACCAGGATGCTCATGTTGGCTGAAGAGCCTTAATGCTCTTGTCTGTTTGTCTCTGTGCCAGATAGAGGGCTTGCTGGAGCAGCTAGACCTGAAGTTGTCAGCCCAACCCACAAGCTAAATCTTTGGGCTCAGCCCAGGTTGGCTGCCAAGACCAGGTCTGCCTGGACTTCTGGGAATGCTAAACACCTGCGCGTCTGACACTGCAGAAATACAGCCTATGCTGCGTGCATGTGGAGCAGGCAGTACAATGCAATCCGCCATTGCCTGCAGCTGTGGGAATGAAGGCATGTTTGCCAAAGAATGCTGTGCATTGAAGCCTCGATGACTTTGCAACTTCCTGAAATTGTGCTCAGTCTTGGACGCTGGTCTCCAAAGAGGGCAGGCTGCCGGGTGTATGCCCGCCTCCGGGCAGCAGCAATTGGCAGAATTACTGGTGCAGCCCCATTTGCTCAAGTATGCACAGTTTGACATCTTATGTTCACCATATCAGGCCCCGGCTCCCACCTTCGACGGCATAGCACAGCAAGCCTGCATATAGTCTCACAGCTGCAGCAACAGCAGAACTGCTTACAGCAGATTGGACAAGGTTGGGTTCATTCTACGCACCAAACTGGAACAGCAGTCGTCACACATCTGAGGGCTCATGACACCTCTCACTTTCTTGAGGGACGAACACATCACACATTGCCACAGCTTGAGGGGGCCAGACAGCAAAATACAGCAGGACATTGTTGAATGGCGTGTTTCACTGTGTCATCCTGAGCGCCGCATCAGGCAGGTCTGAGTTGCTCAGCCTCTCAATGGTGTTGCCTCCACTGCCGCCACTGCCAACGACCACACTGCCACCGTTGCCAGCATTGTTCACGCTCCCACCTGCAGCATGCGGGGTGAGATCGAGGCAGCTGCAAGCATTGAGATTGCATGCCCAGGTTGTGTCTGTGTAGCTGGTTGCTGCACAGCAGAAGTGAGGGTATGATGTTTATGAAGTGTCGCTGCAAGATGGTCAGTGCCTGGTCAGGTGAGCGGCCGCACATGCAGCAGTGCGCAGCCTCAGCTGCTGTTCAGCAGGCCAAAATTGGTGAGGCTGCAGATGACAAAGAGGCAGGCTGCAGCTGTTGCAGCGAACAGCAGGCAGTGCAGCAAGTCACACATCATTTCAGGCAGAGGACATTCCTGTCACACAGACAGGCAGAGAGCAGGGGTGCCAGCCCACCCGTAGTGTACACGTTGCCGCCATTTGCAGAAGAGCTGAACGAAGACCTGCCGCCGTCGCCCCCGCTGCTGAAGGCGCTGGCAGAGGCCTGCCCGTTGCCGCTGGTGCTGGCTGAAGCGCCACTGCCTCCTGCACACAGGCAGAACAAAATGAGGTTTTAGGCAGGTGGACTCCAGTATGTGTTGCTGCTTGTGCAAGAGCAGTTGGTTGATTGCCCCAAGCTGACTTAGGTCACTGATCACATGTACTGCGCATGCAGGAGAGCTGGCCAGGAGCACACATCAGGGTCTGGCTTTGATACAGGATGCTGTGTGCCCTCTCGTTGTCATTCACAGGACTGTTTGCTGTCTGGCAAAGTAATGAAGGCACCAGCACGCTGTCAGCCTTCTTGCCAGCAGGCTGCTGACCTGAGCAGGAGAACACGCCCTTGACCTTGATGCCAGCGGTCCACTTGAGGCTGGTCTCGGGCAGGGCGATGCCGGTGACGCGCTTGCAGGGGTTGCCAAAGGGCATGCCGGCCACAGCAGCCATGCCCGGGAAGCCTGGCATTCCGGAGCCCTGCAGGCACAAACAAATTGGCGTGTCAGATGCTTGCAGGGGCTGCTGGAAGGGTGGACCAGCCCTAGCGGGCATGACACTGCAGTCACAGGCAGGCGACTGCATGCTGTGAGTCTGGTGCGGCATGCCAGACCCTGCAGGCATGTGTGCTGTCATACGATGCTGCTGGCCTGACTGCTGCAGCATGACGAGGGCCATGCTGTAGTCTGGCATGCCATCCCCATGACAGACAGGCACTATGTGCCTGCAGCCTGATGCAGCAAGAACCAGCTGTCTACAAGTTAAAGAAAACACGAAGCCTGAAATTAGTAAGGCACATGCACGCTGTCTCTGCTTGCTGAGGAAGCTGGCGCCTGGACCTGCGGGCAATGCCATGCAGTCCAATGCCGCAAACTGCAAGCACAGGCAACGGAGCTGAAAAGCAGCAGGTGGGCAAACAGGTCAGCCCACAGCTGTAGGCTGCCCTCTGCAGGTCACAGCGTCCTGGCTTCCCAATAGCCAAGCTTGGCAATCCTCTTCCTCACAAGCTGCACGGGAACAGGCTCCATCAGACTCAATGCCTCCAAAGCACCATCCCTCTGTGGCACAGGCAGTTGCGGGGCATCACACTACATGGACTGGTCAAGCTGCTGCCGATCAGCATCACATTGTGTGCCGCAGCGTCTTGAGACAGGCAGCAGAAGACACCCCAGCTCTTGCACTGTCCCCCAGACCAGCCCTGAACTTTGACAATCAAAAGCATTATTGCACTGCCGAGCTTGTGCTCAAGGTTGCTGTCAGTGCTGAGCCTACTAAAAGGCTGTCTTGCTTCAATATTGTCTGAGACCCCTAAAACTTTATCTTGCTTCCACTCGTGCCTGAGCGCTAGAAGGTGAGGGCTACCCAGTTGCGCACCTTGTGGCTCCAAGCCGTCATGGGCCTCAACATCAGAGCCCAAAACCAGCCCTCAGATCCAGTAAGCAGAAGCACTCACCCCAAAGTTGCACTGCCCGCGCGTGTACAGGATCTTGCTGATGCCCGTAGTGCTGCCGCTGATGGGGGTGACGTCTGCAGGAAGGCACAGGGGGCAAGGTAAGGCAGAGTGCTGCAGCACAGTGTGAGTCCATTGCTGTGGGCGGGAATCTTTCGGCCGGCAGGGGCAAGGCATGGCAACCTTGTGCACCACACCATGAGTCCATGGGTGTGGCATGCGTCTGCAAGCACGCACAGGGCCCATGAGGCAGAGTGGTGCAGCACAGCGTGTGTGCAGCATTGCAGCAGGCGTCTGCAGGCAGGCACATGGACTCAGGATGAGTCACATGCGTGCAGCACAGCGCCAATTTGTCAGTGTGGCGGGCGTCTGCGGGCAGGCACAGGGGCCAAGATGAGGCGGAGTGGTGCAGCACAGCGTGAGTGCAGCATGACACCAGGCGTCTGCAGGCAGGCACATGGGGGAGGGCAATGGCCAGGTGCCGCATCACGTTGTGGAAGGCGGCATGTCAGCCGGCATGCACCCTGCTGTCCAGAGGAAGCGGCATGCTGTGCAGGCTGGCAGCACAGACGGGGAGTCTGTGAGGCTTGCTAGAACGGCAGACGCTGGGATGTCCAGGTCCTTGCATGTTGTGCAAACAGGCCATGGCAGCCAGCTCTCATAGGCGCAGGGCATCGTTCACAGCAGTGGATGAGGGAGTGCAAGAGCGTGCATGAGCAAGGCTTGGGTGCACAATGTGAGCGCAGCATGTCGAGCGTGTGCAGGCGGCACATTGCCCTTTTGAGGGCCAGGCAGGTGTGACAGCTATGAAGCTGCACAACAGCACAAGCTGCAGCACTCTGTAGTTTTCTGCACATCAGGAGCAGCCCCGAGAATCTCCTGCCAGCTATGGAGTGCGCCAGCAATGAGAGTCACGACGTTCACAATCTGGCGGCACGAGCTCACCGCTTGTGGGGTCTAGGTGGGCCTCTGAGATGCCTGCAGCCAAGACACAACCATGGCCAGTCACTCGTGAGTCATCGAACTTTGGAGGCATATGGAGCTGAGTGTGCATGACCTGCTGCAGCATGCTTGTGCTCCACGCAGATGGCTGCGGCAACCAACACTTTGTGTGCAGGCCCTGCCACACCCAACGTATGCTATAGCACTGCATGAGCAAACAGTACAAGGCTTGTGCAGCAGCCAGCAACTCAGGAAGCAGGCAAGGCCCCTCTTCATGACTTTTGTCTTGTTGACCTCCTAGTGCCTGGTGTGCACCAGGTTGCGGCAAACATGGCTGAAGCAACACATCCATTCCCAGGAGCAACGAGGTGTGTGTGATAGGCCCAGCAGACCTGGCAGATGCACTGTGGTGCAGCAAATTGAGTCTCGCAGCAGGACTCTGAGAGGCGGAATGGCCCAGGGAAGGGGCAAGGACATTGCCAAATCCAGCTCTGCTTGTCCTACAGCTGGCCACCTTCCTTGCTTGCTTCAAAGACAGTGCTGTTCACCTGACAGGTGGACTGTGACGCTGCTCATGTCGCCCTTCAGGTAGACCTTGTTGACACCAGAGGATGTCAGGTCCACAGCTCCAAAGCTACCGCCGTCAGCCACCACTGAGCCTGTCCTGCAGCCACAAAGTGTGGCCAGGTGATTCTTGTTCTCTCTGATAACAACTCATGCATGAAGTGGGCCCCATGGCCATCTTTGGGTGCTGGGCACTGAACTGCCTGTCCTGCATCAAGCTGCCTGCCCTGCAGCCAGCAAAGCAGCCTTCATACAGCTGCCACCAGGCACCACAGTGGCAGTCCTGCGGCCAAAAAGGCAAGCCGTAAGGATGAGGTTCGGGGAGCCCAATGCTCCAGCAGCTCCTGCCAGCCACATGGTGGTTGTTGCAATGCACTTAAGTGTGCCCCACCCAAGATAGCTGCCGCCAGGTGTCTTGATAGAAGCTGCATGCACATCAGCGGCTTGACAGCAGCGCCACGCTGCGAGCTCAGACGGGGCTGCATGCAGCAAAGCCAGACTTGTTGATAGTCAGTTGTGTGAGGGACAGCTGCCTGCAGCCGCGCGCCTCGCGCCCTGCGACGCCCGCCAAGGCCTTGCAGCCTTCCCCACTGCATGCTGTCCAGTCACGCCGCCTGAGGGGGGCCGCCTGGGCAGAGCCAGGCAGCACAGCGCGAGGCAAGATGCAAGGGCACACTTTACGGGATGAGGCCCGCATGAGGCAGCTACGCTCCACCGGGCATCTGCTGCATGCATGGATTATCAAAGGGGCAGGCAGCCTCCCTGGCACGCTATGGCCTCAGCACACCAGCAGCACCTAAGCAAAGACCTGTGACAGGCCAAAACCTCTGGGCATCCAACCACAGTCAGCGTGATGTAAAATGGAAGCTGCCACTTACCCTGAGGCCTGAATGGCAAGGGACCCTGCCCTGGCTCCCTGCATGACGACCTTGCCGGTACCAGCATTGGCCACGATGAGATCTGAGCTGCTGCTGAAACCTTCAGTGACCAGCACATCTGAGGTCCTGGTGTCCATGCCTGTCAGCTGGTCAGCAGGCAGCTCGATGGTGAGCTTGATGGGCTGCTGGGCTGTGAAGTCTGCCTGTGTCTCCACTGAGAGGGTTCCTCCTGACACTGTGAATTTGAGAGCGGCCTTCACACTGTCATCTGCGTCCAGCTGGTAGCTGTAGCCGCTGCCTGGAGTGATCTTGGCATTCACAGGGGCGCAGATGGCCACCTTGTTGAACGAATCCAGACTTTCGGCTTGTACGGATCTGCCTCGCGCCATGGCAAAGGCCAGAAAGGCCACGAGAGCAAGTTGTCTCATGCTTTGTATGTGGGCTTGAATTCGGAGCTGATCTGCCGGGATTCTGAAGGCGGTCCGCCTGGCAGGTTCAACTTCAGCTTCCAGATTTCTTGCTTTCGATGGGTGAACTTATCATTTTCTCTGGCCTCAACAGCATAGAAATCACATAGTCAAGGAGGGCAGGCAGCACGTTGAGGGCCAGGCACTGGCATCTGCACACTTCATTCCAAACTCTATATCAAAGGGGTTTACTTCACCACAGGTGTTTAACGCTGCTGCATGGGCCCATCTGAGGCTTTGTGCAGGCTGCCTTGTCTGCAGGCAAGGAGTCTGGATGGCGGCTGGTTCTCATATCAGCAGACAGGCTCCGTACCTGCAGCAACAGGAGTGGGTCCATGCAGCCAGCGCCCACCTGGGCAGCATCACCATCACTTCTCAGAGTGGAAGGGATGTCTGGTGGAGCAGCGGCATGTGCAAGACTGGGCAGCCGCACAGGTGGCAGGCAAGAGTCAACAATCGCACAAAAGGCAGGAGCTGCCCCTACAACAGTGGCACAGCAATTTGCCCCTGCAATGATCTGGCCCACAACCATCCAGAGGTGGCAGCAGAGTGGGAGGCCACCGAGAAAAGGACACCAGAGTTCGTGACAGCAAGCAGCAACCAACCCGAGGCAGCCTGGAGGTGTGGCATCTGTGGGCAGAGGTGGAGTGCCATTGTGTGCAAGAGAACACGAGCTGTTGTCTGTGCTAGGGGGACGCATCTCCGCTTTGCATGCGCACAAGGCTTGCCTTTTGGACTGCCCAAGAGCGCAGCATGTAGCTCACAGCAGCCTGTGACTCTACCTGCATCTGCAGACGTGGACATTCAAAAGGATGCGGCCACCTTCTTTGACAAATTTGTCTTGAGAGGTGACAGAAGACTTTGCCTTTGATGGCCTGAGCCACAAATCACACAATCACTGCCGCTGTTCCACAAGCCTCCTGCAGGAAGGGTGGTCTGTGAAGGGAACAAAGTGGATTTCAGCAGGCCAAGCAGGTTCACACGAAGGTTCGCAGGGGCGCCCTTAAGGCTTGGCATCCCCCAGAGGGCGCCTCACGGTGTTGTGCTTGCAGACTCTGGCCACCCACCCACTGGCTGTGCAACTTGCAGCCGCGACCGCCAGGTCCAGGGCAAGGGCCATGTGCACGTATGACTGCAAGCCCATGTTGCTTTGCATCACAAGCTGGCTTTGAAGCTGGCTGCCTCGCAAGGCTGCCTAAAGCTTGCACAGGATGCCATGTTGCAGAGGATCGCGCACTCAGCATGCTCCAGGGCGAGGGCATGCTGAGGTGAGCATGAGTGTTTGAGGCTTGCTGTCTCAAAGCCGCTTCTTGTCTTGAAGCCGTTTGTCAAGCCAGTGGCCCAGACCAGAGCTTGCTGCAATATTTCCATAGACATGTCAGCCATCTACAGTGATGCATTGCTGCAGGCAGCCAGAAGGTGACATCAAATACCACATGGCAGTCCGCTGAGCATTTCCTCAAGAGTCCGCAGAGCATTGGTCCAACAGACTCAAGCCAAAGCGCTAGAAGGGCTTGACATCTTGAGAGGACGGCGATAATCAAGTGTCTATTTGGACGCTTCATCACTCACGACCATGCAACAATCACCTTTAGGCCACCTTCAAAGAGCACTGAGCCCGCTACTGTGCCAGAGTGTATCCATCGATCAGATATCTGTTCAGCATCTACACCGGACTTTGTCTGGAAGAAATCTGCAATGGGCTAACATTCATGTACATCACCGGCTCAAAGCTGCTGCATTTCATGACTTACAAACCCTTGCTTTCAAGGTTGTGCAACTAGAATTGCACAATCAGGGACCATCATTTCTACTGCTGGCAATTTCTTTTCCCCAGCTTATAAGGGCAACAGGTAGCCCCCTTTTTTGTCCAGTTTGGAAATAAAATGGCAATCATGTTGCAAACGCTGGGGTTCGAACCCAGGCATCTCGCGATAGACGTTCGCTTAAACCAGCTTAGAACTTGAGTCTACCCCCTTAGACCACTCGGGCACGTTTGCGCACTAGAAGGGGAAGTTCATGCATTTAGAGTTCTGAGCAGCCGGTTTCTAAGGTGTGTGTTGACCACATATCAGACAGAAACAAATCCACAGCCACTCCAGAGTGGAGGCTCCATGCCATGAGTGCGTGATACAACCATGCAGCGAGAATGCAGTGCATCGCATGACAGCCACTTCTATCTCAGCATGAATGTCCAGCCACGCCAGCACAACAGCTGCTGCTGCTCCAGCAGCATCATGATTTTATGCCCATCCCTGCCTGGCATTACAACGAATCGCCCCAGCTGAACGTTGTCGTGCAATTGGTGGTGATTGTGACATCAACAAAGGGAGCATACTACATGCAATGGAGCCTATCAGCACTTCACCTTGTTCTGTAAGACCCTGGTCGCCGCATGGAACCACAGGTCGTCGTCGGGCGGCTGCACAAGCAGACGAGGACCAACCAGTCACTGTGACTGCGTGGCCCAGGTCCTGCAGCCAGTCCTCACTGTCAAACTTGTGCTGAGTAGAACATGCTGGTATTCAAGTGCCTCTGCAGATGCGTGCGCATGCATTGCCTTCCCATGGAGGGCGAGTCACTGACGAGCAGGCCATGGACGCCTCACTGCAAGGGTCAGCTGAGCCAACAAGCCATGCTAGAGCAGCTGCCTGTTCCTGACACCAAGCAATCAATGACTACCAATGACTCTGCACACCCAGAGAGGCGGCTAGACATAGCACCATCAGTACTGGAATAGCACAGCTTGTTGAGCCCTGGCATTGGTCCAGGACCCCGGCGCAATCGCTGGTGTGACACCCACAAGGCTGCTGTAGCAGAGGCAAGGCAACCCCACAAATCTGAGGTGCACATGTGCTGAATTCAAGCACGACAGGGATTGCGGTGCAGATGCATGCTCTGCACATGCCAGACAAAATGATATGCCCACTCATGACCCTCCTGGTTCACTCTGCGGCAGAGATCGAAATACTGACAAAGGCTCCGCCATCTGACCTCCATGCCACTTGCCTTATATCCCATGTGCCCTAGGCTAACCTCTGTGAACAGCTTGCCTAGACATCGGTCAGGATTGCAGAACGTGACGAGGCACCTCTCTCGCGGACAGCTCCAGTTGGTAGACGCCTTCTTCACCTCTCCTTCTCCAGATCACACTTTTGAGCTTGGTGAGGCACATCATGTGTGACCCTACCAGAGCAGCTGGATCTGACATGGCAGCCAGCATCCCATGGCATGCACATCTTGCATGACAAACCATTTGCCCTCGTTTGCAGGCTGCGTGAGAACATATGCCGCCAGTCTCTGCCCTGTCAGCTGCTCTGCAGCAGCCTCCAGGGCAGCAGTCAGCGGATGCTTCGCTCCAAAAACCTGAGTTCAGCGGCTTTCCCTGCCTGGGGAATGACCAAGCCAATGGCTCCCCAGAGGACAATCAGTTCCCAGAGGTCTCCCGCGCCAGCATCGCTGGCTCAGCCCCCACAGCCGTCCTGCTGAGGGACGGTTCCATCGCGGTCAGTCCCTGCCTGCGCTGCATATGTTTGCATCAGTTGCTCAACTTCAAGCATCGCTTTTGGAAATGCACGTGCGCCTGCTCATGGAGGCATGCACTGCCCGGCAATGCCTGCCTTATGGCCTGTGACCGACAGCAGTCAGTCTACATACTGCACAGCAGCCGGCAAGGGCTGTGTCTCTGTCATGCACTGCAGTTTAGCAATGCTCAGACCCCCATGCATGGCATGGCCATGTCTGGCCACGGCTGCAGAGTGCGTGTGCCACCAGGCAGCATGCCCCTTCAGCTGCCAACCTGGCCACCATTTGTCACTGCGCTGGGGGCAGAGGCTGTCTTCTTATTCCTCAATGTGTCGCCCACGATCTTCATGCCACTGCTGCCTGCAGGCTGACTATGAGCTGAACCCCTACCGGAGGAGGGGTGGAGAGGAGCGGGTGCCCGAGCCTGCACAGTCTCTTGTGAGTAAAGTTGTGTGTCGTCTGCCCCAAGTGTAAAGTAGATAAGCCAGCCGCCGTCCTCGCGCTGGGCCCAGACTGTGAGATGCAGTTGTCCTCTGTTCTCTGGTGACTTTGCGTGCTGGAGCTGGCATGGCAGCCAAGCACAATCCTTGCAGTGGTCTTTGGTGGGCCCTGGGTGCCTGTCCATGCTGTTGCCCGCCAAGTTGGACTGCTGTCCTGCAGCAGCCAGAGGCCTCCTCTCCTGTCGCACCCACGCTTGTCCACACAAGGCAGGCCCAGCAAGTTTGCTGGCATGGGCACTGGGGTTAGCATAGATTTCCCAGCCGCCGGCAGCTCAGCCACTCACCATCAGCCGCCATCGACTGGACGAATGGTACCCACCCTGACACAGTGGCTGGCAGCCACACCAGCTGGGCTGGGCTGGTCCACCTGCCGGTCCCCGCGTGCTCTGCAGTCGGCATGCCATTTTCCCACAATGCCTGTTGGACAGGCTGAGTGACTAAAGCAAAACAGAGAGAATGTGTTGGCAGATGCTGCTTCCAGGACAACCAGGCGCACTGGAAGTCCCTGAGGTCACCCCCCCTTGAAGCTCAGCAGCGTTGCGCGACCCCAGGCATGCAGGCCAGCACTGGCTGAGGCTAAAGGAGGCCAGTCCTGCACGAAGTCCTCAGCACCTGTTCCCACCTGCCTGCAGGACGACCAGGCGAGATGGAAGTCCCTGGGATCGGCCAGCCTGCACAGCAACTTCATGGCCCCCGCTGTCATTGGGAGCCTGCCGCAGGGCATGACACTGGACGAGAGGCAGCGCATGATGGCCAGCACGCCGCTGTCCCCGTCACTGCAGCTGCTGAACTCCATGCCTATGGTGAGTATCTCTTCTTGGGGAGCTGTGGCCGCATGGTGCCGGGACTGACTTTCTCAGCGTGCTGGGTGAGGCCTTGTTGCCGGCGAGTGCTTGAAATAGCCAGCATGGCCTTCCTTTGAGTACTCATGTGAGCTGCTCACTTTCAGGGCCCAAGGGTGGGCAACACCAAGCAAGTGAACGCTACTGCATCTTGAGGTGGCAGGAACCCGTCAGTGGCCTGCTGGAGCATGCTCTCTCCTGTGCGGCAGCTGCCATGCCCAAGGATGGGCACCTGCATGGCTGCTGACCATGGAATATGCCCGAAACCATGGGCATCCCCTGCTGTAGTGCAGTGTGTGCAGCTGAGGCACCATCAAACACAGTCACTCCTTTGCCTGTGCCTGCAGGACAAGGTTGGCAGCCGCACCATGGAGGGACGCCGACTGCGCCAGCACGTCCTGAGGGGAGCAGTCATCGTCTTCATCACAGCTGGCTACTCTGGCAAGCGCTTCATCTTCGAGAAGGTGGGGTCCCAGGGGTTGTACTCTGCTTGCAGCAATGATGTTACGATTAAGGCCATGCTCCCTCCTGGGAGATGGTCATCTGTCACAAATGATGTTGTCATCTGCCATGACTGCTCAGAAGGGCGTCTTGACACGCATTGTCAAAGTGCTGTTGATAACTTTGGAGCCAGGTGCACAGAGCTGGGGGACGTCAAAAGCACCATTGGCGGCCATTCACACTTTAGGGAGCCCGGCATGTCGACCCCTGGACACAGCTGTCTGGCTCCATCGCTTCCTTGGCAGTGCAACATCAGGTGCTGCCCTCCCTCCCTGCAGGCCAAGGAGTTGGGTGTGCGCTCGGTGATCATCGATGGCCCGGACAGCTGGTCCCAGACGCTGCAGGATGAGGGTCTGATTGAGAACTTTGTGGGCCTGGACTTTGCGGACGCCGAGACCGTCTACGAGCGCTGCCTGACAGCGATCGCTGACGTCAAGCAGGTGTGAGGCAGGGGCTGTTGCACCAGGCTGACCCAGCGACTGAGGTCGGCCAGGCCCGTACCAGTCAGTGCGGGGCTGTGCCTGCTGCTTTGGCTGGGGCTGCTGACGATGCTGAGACTGTGCAGAAAAGTCAGGCACCAACGTTAAGCCGGCAGGCAGACCCTCTAGCTTTCACAGCTGCACCACACAAATCAAAAGCGCCATAGGTACCCTGGTACTCCGGAGGTCTGAGGCTTCAGGTCACCCGCAGAGAGCCGTCCATCGGCTGCGTTTGTGCAGGAAGCCCAACCCCCTGCCGCCTCCATTGCAGACAAGCAGCTGACTACCAGCCAGGTCTGCATGCTCGGCAGCCACGCTGCAGGTTTGTGCCATGCAGTAGATCCCACACTGCAGTGCTGGAGCGTCAGCACCCCACCAGATGCACAGTCTGGAGGTGCACATGCAAAGCAGTGCAGCCCCTACCCAGGGGTCCAGTCTGCCGCTTTGAGGGGTCAGGGATGAAGCACCATCTTGAGTGTACTGCTGCAGCCCACCCTTTCAGCAGTGCTCGGGCTGTGCTCACTCATTCCTGAGTGCTGACACCCTCCTGAGAGAAGTTGAGCCAACTGTCATCGCCGCTGCAGCAACTTGGGGAGCTGGACGGGATCTGCACCTTCTGCGAGATGGCAGTGCCCCTGGTGTCCCGACTGGCAGAGCAGTTTGGTGAGCGCCTTTTTGCCCCGTTCAGCAGACCACCATCCAGCAGGCAACTCCTCCTTGCCCGTTCAAGCAGACCGACAGCTGGCAGGCCACACTGCAGTGCATTGCGCACCTGCTCAGCTCAGCACCGGGCCGGCACTGCTGCATGGCATGGCAGTGCACAGCGGCACAGTCCTGCACCCCAATGAGCAACCCAAAGGGCATGCTGTTCCCCTGATGCCCCGGCTGACAGAGCAGCTTGGTGATTGCTGGTGCGTCACTTAGCAGCCCAGTGGGGCACGTGGTCGCCTCAGTGTCGTATACCAAGTAATTGTGTGTACAGTGCAGTGGATGCCTGGCAAACCCCGTGGCGCCGTCCCCACTGTATGCAATGATTTCCTGTGAGCCACATGATCAGACAGCATCCCTGTCATGCCCCACCGGCCTCCAAGGCAATCCTTGACAGCATTGCCTGCTGCTCAGCAGTTTGTTGCGGTGTGACAGTTTGCTGCAAGCCCTCTGTGGCGTGCAGGCCTCCCTGGCAACCCTCCCAGCGCAGTGGACGCCGCCCGCGACAAGCACGCTGCCCGCGCGGCGATGCAGGTCGGCAAGCTGCCCACCCCCCGCCATGCTCTGATCCACGAGGCCAAGGACCTGCAGACAGCGGGCGACCATGTGCAGTTCCCTGCAGGCGAGCTTGCTGTCTGGAATAAGGGTGGGCTGGTACTACTGCCATCCAGTCGCAGCTGGTGCTTCAGCAGCATGCATGACACTCGAACTAGGAATCAACCTGCAGCGAGCAGGTAGCTATGTGCAGATGAGCTGCTCTGGGGTGGACTGCTTGTGGCCCTAGATGGGCTGCTCAGGTGTAGATCATGTGCTGCAAACACTGGCATGCAAGCCTGCTGGTCAGAGACTTGGGGCCTGCAGAGATCTGCTGACAAGGCACAGGAGCTGGCGGGCACCCACTGCAGGCTTGCCCTGCTCAGCAGACTTGCTCCTGTAGTGGGACTTGCTGGTCCTTCGAAGATGCTTGCCCATCCTGGGAGCAGTCCCTGCAGGGCGGCTATTCTGGGAATTTTGTGAGGGCCTGTTGCTTGCTGCAGTCTGCTGAGGCCCAAAACCTGCAGGTGCCAGGCAACCACGTACAGCTCCCCGCAGGCAAGCCAGCTGTAGAACATCTGGGTGTGTCAGCATCCACCAACCACCAACGCAGGCAGGAGGCGTGCACACATGGCCCTTCAAGGCAGACTGCTGCAGACTCTTGGAAGAGACTGAAACTTCCCACGTGCAAAATCTTGCCTCTGAAGTGTGCAGCCAGCTTCTTGGCCCAAGGTAAGTGCATGTCTGCCCTGGTGCAGCTCCACCATGCTGACCACTGCTGCCCTTGCCTTGTTGCAGTGATCAAGCCCATCTACGGCGCTGCCTCCATTGGTGTGGTCCGCGTGAACAACATGGCGGAGCTGCGGAAGACGTACAAGAAGGTGGTCAAGGAGATGGCGGGGGCCCGCATTGTGGCGGGGGCCCTGCAGCAGGGAGAGGCCTCAGACGAGGATGAGCCCGCAGACGGGTCAGCCAAGCCTGTCAGGCAGGAGGTGAGCAGCCCCTTGTCTGGGCAACACCAGTGGATCTCTGTGGGCAGTGTGCAACATGTTGTGTGCTGTACACATCTGACACTCGGTGGTGGTACTGCCCACCTGGGAGGGGTACCTTTGCTCAGGGGCCTTGAGGCTGCTGCCCTTGGCCCACATTGCCAAGTGTGCAAATAGTTAGCCAGCTCCCTGTGTTGTCCAAGGTGAGGAGTCCTTTTGGTGTGCAGAAGATTGTTGGGCACAGTCCCGTGTCATTCTAAAACAAGAACCAGTAAGCAAATCTGCAGGCGGCCCGCATCCTTTCAATGTGCCTGTCGTAGATTTAGATGGCCCCGTTGCTGTGCAGTGCATCTGCACTACTGCCCTTCTCTGCTGGCCCCACTCCATTCACTGCATGTTTGCTTTCCCACTCCCTCTGTCTGCCTGCAGGGGAATGCCAGCAGCTGGATCAAGATGACCCTGATGCTGGAGGAGTACCTGGACGGGCCCGAGGTGGACGTGGACCTGGTGCTCTCAGAGGGGCAGGTGGGTTCAATCCTTGATCAAATAATTATTGGAGGAAATATTGATAAGCCAGGCCCTGGGAAGGGTGGGGTGCATGGCCTCTCAAACAAGGTGGGGGCCTGAAGTCTTGTGTTGGGAAAACATTTCGTCCTGTGGAGACAGCACGGACAGTCCTGAGAAGATCCCTGGGTGGAAATGAGGGTGTCACAGGGGTGGGCCAGGTCGACAAAGACTCCTTGCTGCTCACTGAGGAGCACATGGGGAGCTCACTGTGCAGGGGCAGTGCAACTCACCTCTGCACTGCCCTTCCACTGGCACCTGCCCTCATGTCAGCACACACCCTGACACGGCGCGCCTTGGTCAGCTTTTGAGGTGCAGCCATATATTCGCCAGTGCTGCCATGTTCCTGGGAACTTGTGTACCATTTCTAGCCAGTGGCGCGATCATGAACAAACAGCCCCCCATGGAGCCCCACTTCAACAAGCCGGGCACTTTTAATCTGTGCTGCAGGCTGTCTATGGCGTCTTCAGTACACAGAGAAGTACGCAATGAAGCTCAGAGACAGAGCCTGTTGTGATTGAGCTGTGCAGGCTGTGTATGTGCCCTCACAGACAGTGGAACCCAACCTTGACATGTGCCTCAATGTTGCCGACCCTGAGCTTTGCAATTGGCTGCAGGCTGTGTACGGTGCTATCACAGACAACTGGCCCACAGTAGAGCCCTACTTCAATGAGACGGGCAGCAACTGCCCCTCCATCCTGCCCATGAAACAGCAGCAGGAGCTCATCGAGCTGGCCGTGCAAGCCGTGCAGTGCCTGGGCTTCCAGATGGTGAGTCAGGGGCTGACCTTGCATGCGACACCCATGAGCATGGATGCAGTGTGGCTTGCTGTAGGTCAGCACTGAGCAGATCAAGACTCTGTCAGAGGTTGCGGTCTGTCCAAGACAGGTGAATGCTGGATGATGTCTGGCTGGTGGTTTGCGGTGGGTGCAGTGCCTGCGCTGTCAGACGAAGAGTGCCTGGCTTGGGTTGTGGCATGGGCACAACAGGGGCAAATGACACTGGCTGTGGCAGTAGCTTAGTGAGGTGGCAAGCTGGTGGGTGCAGTGCCTGGGCTTCAAGATGGACAGCATGTGGCAGTTGTGTGTTGGCCTACGTGGCTCTGCAGTGCACACCCTGTGTGAACCCAGGCCCAGCACCGCAGATCATTGAGCGTTTTGGGCAGTGCTGGGGTGCCCCAGCGGCCAGCTGTGCAGGTCATAGCAAGCTGTGCAGTGCCTGGGGTGACAATGTGCTCGGCTGGCAGCCTTGCTCAGGTCTGCCTGTGACAGTGACTAAGCACTATGAGTGCTGTGTGGCGTGTGCACTGCACCTCGTCCCAGTACATGACCACCCTGCCGAGCACCTGGACCCCCACTCAATGCCTCCTCCTCTCACAGGGTTCAGTTAGCAACATGGTGGAGAGATTGCTGACAGGTTGCATATCACAGCCTGCACTTAGCTGGCTCTGCGTGCCTCGATTGAAGCCTCCTATGCAGATTGGGTACCTGTCCTGCAGCCCCAAACTATCTGACAGCATGAGCACCTCATGTCTACAGCTCATGCCCCTCTCCCTGGCGTGTAGGGCGTGTTTCACGTGGAGCTCAAGTACACTTCACGGGGCCCCCGCCTCATAGAGATCAACTGCCGCATGGGCGGCGGCCCTGTGCGCAACACCAACCTTCTTGTCTGGGGGGTGGACATGGTGGAGGTAAGTCTGGGGACACTCGTCACAATTCATGGCCCATGTTTGTCTCAGCCTTGATGTCAAAGTCTTGGGTTGTGGTGTTGGTGGAGCTCTGAGCATTTGTGGCCTGTCTTGCCAAGCCCAACCTGCTTGTCTGGGAGCACCTGTTGGCAGCCTGGTTGCCTGCATCCCCAAAGCTCAGATCTGGACCCCGCACAGCACCGAGTGGCCAGCTGTCTGGATTTCTCCAGACATCAGGAGTTTCCTTTCTGCGTGCAGGAGCACCTGCTGGTGACAGCCGGCATCCCTGCAAGGCCGCAGGTGTCCAAACACCCCTTGATGCACATTGCTGAGTACTCCATCAATGCCATCAAGACTGGACGCATGCAGCACACTGACTTCCTCAAGGTCAGCAGGGCACTCAACCACTGACTCAAGTTGTGTGACATTGGTGTGATGGGAATGCATCATGCAGCACGTGGGGTTGATGTGAAGGGCATACATCTCCCGATATCTGCGTTGTCGGCATGCTGCGCCACATCTCATGCTCGCCGGGCATAGGGTGGTGTCATGTCTCGAGGCATCTCCCCTCTGTCAATGATGATCAAGCCAGACAGCCTGCTCATTTCCCCGGCATCAGCAAGTCGGCCAGCCTTCCTGTCTTACATCCAGCAAGAATGTGGCAAGGCATGCTTTTGAGCTCCTCACAACTCTGTCACAACTCTGCCCGCCTGCAGGACTGGGAGACACACCCAGACGTCCTGTATGCCCGTCCGCTGGTGCAAGCCGGTCAGCGGTGCACAGCCGTTTCTGACGGCATGCCCACATGGGTGGCAGAGCTAATGGTCACCAAGCCGACTGTGGAGGAAGCCATTGAGTTTGTCAAGAGCATTGAGCAGTCATTAGAGATCCCCATTGTTTGAAGTCATGTCCAGTTCAGTATGAGTTCAGCTGGATTTACTCAGAGCGCGCCAGGCAATATCTCGTCTCACAAATCCTCCAGACCAATTGATCTTATCTACTGCCTGCAAGTAGACAGGCAGTCCCCTTGAAAGTTAATTGTGCCTGGGAGTTGAAGTCTGCAGGACATGAATGCATTGTCATTGTGCGAGGGGCAGGCTGTGAACTGGAAGCATGTGATGTAAAGGCAGTTGCCAACAAGGCCTGCCTGATACGCCCTCTGCTGTGCCTCCTGCAAGCTGCTGCCTGTGGCAGTGACACACATCACACGACCGCCGCCAGACTTCACTGTGCCATCCTGCCCGATGTATGTGCTTCCATGGAATAGCTGCATGGACACGATGCAACCTGAGCATTGAGCAGTGCTTGCAGACCTGACCACCCAACGAGGTGCTGCAATTCAACAGCTGCAGTTCTGCTGGCGACACTGGCACTGTTTGGCAGGCCTTGCGAGTGCCCCTCTGTTGCCTGGGCTGGCACAAGCTTAGGCCAACATCAAGGAGTGTGCACAGCTGAGCTGTGCACACAAGCAGGCAGCTGCTGGTTGGAGCTGTCTGCCTGGCCCGCCTCTCCTTTTCTTAGGGGCAATGCAACAGCCAGCGCTGCAGGAACCACCCTGGCAGTCGGCTCGCGATTGCCCCCTGAGAAGGGGAGCTACATTGATGTGCTCCACCGGCTGCCCTGGGCAGCAAAACTGCGCTGAGCCTGGCTGACAGGCACCTCACAGTGGAAGCCTGCCTCAGCAGTACCCACAGCCAGGCACGATGCAGACTCGCCACCCAGCCAACTGGTGGAGCCCTCTAGTGTGGCAGCCCCCCTCAAGAGGGGCCAGGCAAAGCTCAACATCACTACCCAGGCAGCAGACAGCAGCTTGGCAGGCAGCTGCTCATTGCGGTGTTGAAAGGCAGTGCTCACAGCATGACTTGAGGCAGGGCCCCACCTCAGCAGGCACCTGCTGATCAGGCTCATCCATGTGTCAGCCCAGTTGATATTCCCTTTGTCGGCAACCACCAGTGCCAGCGTGTGCGAGTCTGATGGCCAGCTGAGATGCAGTGGCAGGTGCTGCTGAAGGGATGCCCAGACCCTGTTTGGCACAAGACATGAGCACATGACTGCGGATCATGTCATGAATCAGCAGGCTCCACAGCAGGAACCCAAGCAGTGTGCACAGCGCGTCCCACCTTGGCAGGTAGCTGCTGATCAAGCCCATCAATCTGGCAGCCCTTCTCAGAGGCCCCGGGGTACCCCTTGGCCGCAATCACCACTGTCAGCGCATGCGACTCTGGCGACCACTTGAGGGGCACTGTCTGCAGGCGCCCCTCAGAGGCGGACATGACTACGTCCAGGAGGTCCGTCTCCAGCTGCATCATGAGACCCTGGCACTCTGGGTCCCCAAAGCGCACATTGAACTCCAGCAGAAGAGCCTGCAGGGGCAGACGTCCACACAGCTTATGTGACACACTCAGCAGATTGAGCAGCTACACGAACAGTGCCCCTTCAGTCCGAATCCCATAAGCAGAGCCTGCATGGACAGCGGCAGCATTGAAGCCTTGTGAGCAGCAGGCATCATATTGCATTTCTCCATCAAGTGGGTTGCTTCCCTGTTGTGGGGGAAAGTCTTCCAGCCCCAGAAACTGCAGAGAGAGGCGCCGCAGATGCAAGCAGAAGATGTGTGCGCTGACAAGCTGAGTGACGGTTGCTCTGGCAACTGGGGTCCACAGAATGCACGCTAACCGCTCCGCAGGAGAGCCCTTGATGAGCAGAGCCCACATCGCCTCAGAAGGGGCGCCAGCTGCCATCCCCTGTGAGGAGGGCTGCACCCGCATACAACCAGCACAGAGTTGCCAGGCCCCACCTTTCCATCACGGACCATCACTCCACAGAAGAGGACGCCCGAGAATGGCCGCCCATCCGCTGCCATCCCACGCGCGGTGGGCTGCACAATGGTTTCCATTATCTGGGCCGCCATGCCAGGGGTGACTATGGGGGCAGGCGAGTATGCTCCCATGCCCCCCGTGTTGGGACCAGTGTCACCCTCACCCACAGCCTTGTGGTCCTGCACATTGAGGGTGGGACATCAGCATTGCCTGCCTTGCTGTCTAGGCCTCAGCTTGGCATCATGATCTGCGTCTGGGGGCAGGTGGCCTTCTTTTTGCCATAGTCCTGCTCAGCATGCTGAATCTCCACTGAATGGCTGTGATGCAGGCTTTGCTGCCCCTGCTTACAGCCTTGTACTCCTGCAAGACCCTGGCCAACACCTGAGCCTACAGAGCGCAGTGCAGTCCTGCATGCTGGCCTTCAGGGCACTCCTGCTCGGACCTCATGACAGGCTGCATGCAGCCACTGGGGTCCACTCAAGCCACCTAGATGCTTGGTAGGTTGGCACCTTGCAGGCATCTGACAAGCGGCGGATGGCAGGCATAGCATTGACCCAGCCAGACCCGCCACCTATTCAGGCCTACCGCAGCAAAGCATCAGGCCAAGCTTCAGCTGCCTGAGCGGCCGGGCATGCATGTGGCCCAGCCAGAGGATGCGCAGCCATGCCCCTTAAGCACCAGGCAGGGCCCCCAGCATGCATGAAAAGCGAAGCCTCGCACCTGGGAGTGCAGCCGCGTCCAACAGATGCACCCATCCACAAGCGCAAGGTCACTGGCATGCTATTGCCCAACCAGCCACAGGTCAATCTGCTGGGCATTCAGCAGGGCCAGTCTCCTTTGGCTACTCCAGAACAGAGTCCTGTTGCACCAGGCAAGGCTCCACTACCCTCCGAAATGAGCAGCCCGATTGATGTGCCACCATCCTGGGCAGGCAGAAGCCATAGGCAGGCTCCTCTCTGCACAATGGCAAGCCAACGCCAAGTCTGGTCTGGCCCTAGAAAGAAGATGCCACCTCTGGCAATGTCAGACCCACATCCCATTGCTTGGTGGTTCCCTGGCCAGGCGGCAGCCCAGCGCTCTGCTGGGCCTGCCAGCGCAGGTCCCTACCGTGGTTTGTGTCGCATGGGGGGCCTTCAAGGAAACAGGTCAGCCCGAACAAGGGAGGCCACGCACCTGGGAGGACAGCAGCCCCACGCAGGTCTCCCCGTCCACGAGCGCAAAGAAGGAGGCCTCCTCACCCCGGAGGAACTCCTCGATCACTATGCGGCTGCCTGCAGGGAGGGGGCGGGGCTGTTGGGCTTTGTGGCACCACGACAGCACAGTGATGGCAGGCAGCAATTTGTGCCTTGCAGGCAGCAATTTGTGCCTTGCAGGCAGCAAAGGGTGCTGCCTGCAGGCAGGATGAGATGCTGTCATGCGCTGGCGGCGATGCAGGCAGCAGTGCATGCACAGTGGTAGGAAGGCCTCGATCACCATGCAAATGGTCTGCAGGCAGGGCAGACAGAGCATGTGCCTTACTGTGTCGTGCACCCCGCAGAGCAAAATGAGAAAGGTTTGCAGTGGGAAGAGTGTGCACCACTGTGGGGCCCCTGTGCACCCCGGCACCGCAGCAGACATGTTGTTGGCTGATGTGCTGGCAAAGGACGCCAGCACAGGCACGCTGTATGCATCAGGATTGATCAGCCACAGCTAGCACGCCGCGCCTGGCAGGCAGACAAGCTGACACAACCTGCATGCAGCAGCACACGTGTTGCAATACCATGCACTGCCAAGGCTGGCACAGCAGGTCAGCGGCCAGGCACAGCATGTGCTGTGCTGCTTGGCAGCTCCCATGACACACGCCAGACCAGCCAGCACAGCCTGTGCAGCGAGTTGTGCCTCCTCAAAGACCAACATGTGCTGCTGCAAACACCCATGCTTCTTGCAGTTGGGGTACCGCGGCATGGTGAACCGCGGTTGGCCACTGCAGCTGCGCTGCAAACCTGCATCTGCAAACTTGGCCCCACTGGTCGGGCAGAGGACAGCAGCAGACCATCAAAGCCCGAGGCAGTGCGAGACCCCACAGCTGACGTGCACCAGCAGACGCCAACATCCGAAAAGCTGCCTTGCGGTCTGGGCATGGCTGAGTGGGCAGCGTCATGGCAGTCTTTGCCTGCAATGCCCTGCTCCTGAAAGCTTGTGCCTGCCCCCCACGCATCAGCCATAGAAACAGAGGAAATCGATAGGGACGGCTGCCATCTCAAATCTGGGCCTGACTGATCATCCAAGCTGTCTGCCGTCCTGAGGCTGCATCAGGGTCCCCGCCCCGTGAGCCCAATCAAACAAGCATACGCCGCCCTGTCCAGGACCCTCTGTGCATCTGCAAACCTGCCTCTCCAAACTGGGCATCTGAGATCATGCTGTCAACTGTCCGGCAGGCTGTCTCCAGATCTTCAGCAATGATGACTCCCTTTCCCCCTGCCAGCCCATCAGCCTTGATGACCACTGGGTAAGCCTGCTGCTGTTGCAGGTAGGCCTTGGCCTCAGCCGCTGAGTGGAAGACGGCATGGGCAGCCGTGGGGATGCTGTGCCTCTCACAGAACTCCTGCAGGCACACATTCCAGAGTGTACTACAGCAGGTGACACGGTTTGCATGGGCGCTGTGGGAATGCATTGCCATTCACACAAGTCCTGCAGGCACACCGTTTCCCTGTGACTGGCAGCAGCTGGCAGCAGAGATGACATCGGCAGCTGCATGGATGCTGAGCCTCTCACACCTGCAGGAAGGAACGGCATAGTGCAGCCATTTTGTTGCTGACTGGAAGCCTGTCCAGGCAACAGCAGACATGCAGCACCTCACAAAACAGCTCAGGTGCAAGGTGCAAGGGATTGCATTCTGCCACATGGTAGCACATAGGGTTGCAGCTGGGTGACAGCAGCCAGGCTGTGGCATGCCTTGCACGCCAGGGGGTGGCCAGGACTGCAGGCCCTTTAGGTCCGCTGCCCGTTGGGGACTGCCTGGTCAATGAACAAGGTCATCTTTTGAACTAGCAGGTTTCATCAGGCACAATGCAGGAGCATCCTCAGCCTCTTGTGAGGTTGAGACGCCAGGCAGCCCTCCGGGTCACAGGCTGCTCAAAGCAAGGCAGGCCTACCTTCATGAATATTTTGGAGCCCTCCAGAAGCGCAGCGTCCTTGCTGGGCCCAAACACACTGCATGCAACGCCAGTCACAAATTTAGAACGAGGTCTCCATGCTGCAAAGGCTCCCTAGCACAGTTGGCAGGCATAACTCAATGGCAGGCAAAGACCATTGATTACAGACCCTCAGTGAGTTAACGAGCATCAGCTGGCAGTGTAAAAAGAAGTCAGTCCTTAGCGCTTGCTGTTGAGGGGGTGTTCGACTCCATCTGCACAGTAAAGGCCAGCCCATGTTACATGGCGTGGGCTGGTGTTCTGTCACCATGGCTGGCAAACAGGGCGACAGCCTGCACGGCCACGCATGTAGCAGCATGATGTTGCAGCACTTGCAGCGCTGGCCCTCACCGCACGCCACCCGCTCTCAGATCGTCAGACAGGCCAGCCACCAGTGGAGCCTCTGGGCCTATCACTACGAGGTCAATCGACTGCTTCTTGCACCACGCCAGCACCTACAGTGGCACACCACATGCTCAGCCAGACGGCAATGTTGATGATGCCGTGCCTGCATGCATTCAGGCTCAGCAGTGCCAGCCTCTGCAGGAGTATTGTCACGCTCAGCAGAGACCTGCCTATAAACAGCGCAGCACACATGGCGCTGAATGTCAGCCAGGCTCAGTCTGAGGAAGCATTGCAGGGATGGGGTGCTGGCAGCACCTTGGCGTGATCCGAAGCAGCTATGCCTGGCACATTGCTGCACTTCTGCTCCCGTGCTGTGCCAGCGTTTCCTGGCAGGCAGTAGATGGTCTCAGTTTTATCGCTTTGGGCCAGCTTCCAAGCCATGGAGTGCTCCCGGGCGCCACTGCCAATGACTGCCACATTGTGCTGGCAGCTGCAAAGGAGCAGCCTCGCCCTGAAGCGAGTGCTACTTCTGGTGGCAGCAGCTGGCCACCTGATCTGGCCATGTCTGGTGCTGGCAGGCAGCATGCCGCGGTTTTGGCTTCAGCTTTCTTTCTCAAAAATAAGAAGCCTGAGATCTGCCTATCTGCTAAAAAGGGCTCAGCCCGAAGAACAAGGCCACCCGGTAGGCTGCAAAGCACCATTGCGGCCACCCGGGCAGGGCTTCTGCCTGGGAGTGGGGACCTCAGGGCCTGGACAGGTCTGTGATGGACCTCCCTCTCGACCCAGCACTGGAGGACCTGCTCAACACTCCCCTGGACTTGGACTCCCTGGGACATTCAGGTCTGCAGGCAGCTTTGCCCAAGAATTCAGGTGCACTTCCTGCGCTGATACTTCCCCTGCCTGCAGGCCTGTTCGACGTGCTGGACGTGGATCCCTTTGCAGACACCCCAGCATCAGCGCGGCGCCAGCTGCACAGGAATGCTTACAGCGCCAATGATCTGGCATCGTTGGCACGGGACCCAGAGCCAGAGCCAGGGCTGGACCTCCAGTTCCTTGGATCCCTGCCGCGAATACCAGAGGCTTCAGGTATTCCTGAAGGCTGTGTCCTCAGCTAGGCATAGTCAGTGCTGCTTGATTGCACAGCGTTCACAGACATAGGCTACCTGCCCAGCATCACGGCACCTGCTGCACAGGCTGCCGCACAGATGCTTTGAACACACACCTGCTCAATCAAGCATTTACCTTGGCTGAGCACATGCGCACGATCAAGGTCATGTGGACGTGAGCTCGTCTGGCTGCGATGCGGTGCGCTGCCCTGCTTGTGCAGTCACACAACTGCTCAGGCACAACAAGAAGCTGGCAGGCATCTTCTCATGTTGTGCACCCCAACTGCAACCCCCTTGCTGACTGGGCGTGCTTACATGCTGTATTGCTTCCAAGCCCCGTTCGTTCCTAGCCAAGGATGCTATGCCGTGAGCTCAGCCGGCATAAATAGCAAGGAGTCAGCGGGCTGCTGGAGGCACTCATAGCACCAGACCAGGGCAGATGGACCGGGCACTTTGTGTCCTGGCACAGTTCCGGCAGGACAGATCACATCACCCTCACCCAAGCCGGTGCTGGACAGGGAGAAGTCCGACTGCAGCCGCGGCCCCACAGCATGCCGTGGCAGCCCCTACTGAGGAGCCGGGCCTTGACATCTGGCTCTGCTAATGCGAGCAAAATGTCCCAGTGCAGTGTTGCAGGCGCCCCACCACAGCCAGCACACTGGGCTCGGGCTGCCTCCAGGCATGCAGCTGCAGGCAGGCCAGATGGACCTCGCACAGCAACAGCTGCTGCTCGCAGCAAAGTGATGCTTGAGCAAAGGCTGGAGCGCGGGCTTGGTCGCAAGGCGGCTGCTGTGTGCAGCACTCTTGAGTTTACGCGGCTGGGGGCGCTGACGCAGCCACCCTTCTGACAGTCCCTGGTCGCTGCGTGCAGTTGCGAGCCCATCCCGGACAGCGCCCCTGACTCAACAAACAGTCAGTCTGCTAAGCATCTGCAGGTTCAGGCTCTGGAGGTTCCAGGCTTGCCAAACTGTGTCCCCTCACGTAACAGGCATGCAAGCCATCATGCCCAGCTTCATCACCTGTTGCTATGTGTTCACAACCTGCAGTTGCGAGACTGGGACCGGAGGTTTCGAGGCAGCTTCCGTCGACCTCGTTCCAGACGGTGCCATCCACTGTCAGCGGGGACACCCTCTTTGGCTCGCTGCAGCCTCTCCACCTCCAGGCGGGACCACTGCAGCAGGCCCCTATGGCCCAGCAGCAGGCAATGGTGAGCGCAGCAGTGTCCTGCAGCGGCCCCATCAAAACATCTGCTGCTGAATAAATCCACAGCAGTGGCGCAGGGGGCTGGCCCAGCAGCAGGCAGGGGTGGGCGACCTGCGCGGCGCTATGTAGGGTTTTATCAGTGCCTGTAGGCAGCGTTCCACCGTAGTGGCCCCCCATGGCTTGGCAGCTGGGGGTGGTGAGTCTTGGTCGGTGTGTCGCACGAGGAGTAGCCCTCGTCAGGTGAAGGCTGCTTGCTGCAGCTGTGGCCCTGTGGAGACGCCCATCATGGCCCAGCAGCCGGCAATGGTGGCTGGTCCAGCAGCGCACAATGCTGAGTATGAGGCAGTGCTCAGCCCTGCCCCTACTTCAGCAGAGGCCTGCTGGACTGCGCTGCAGCCAAACCTGCAGACAACCCTTCATGGCTCAGCAGCAGGCAGTGGTGGATATCGGGCGGCGCGCTGCCACACAGGTGTCTTCAAGCCAAAGGCTTGACGCAGTGCACAGTATCAGGGTCCCTCCGGCCGCCTCCGCGGGCCGAGCTGCAGGCTTTGGGGTGTTTCAGGCACTGACAAGGGATCAAGCTGCCTAATAAACCAGCAGTGTGGGCTTGCTGAGGTCCACTTTTGCTCAGGGGCCGTGAACTGTGTACCGATGGCATGGTGCATGGCCACACTGGGGAGCAGGTGACTCCCTGACCTTTCTGGGTCTTGCGTGGCCCATTGCGTGCAGCCAAGCGATAGGTTGGTATCTGCAAGCTGTCCAGCAGGGTGCATCCTGTGTGCGAGCTGACAGATTCACTGCATTGTGGGGCATGTTCTGCTTAGTGCCTGCACAACCGTCATGCTACCAGCTCCTTGAAGCAACAACAACACCACAGGCACCGACAGTCCCCGGTGCCTTGGCTGTTATGGAGGGCCCCGGTCGTCAAGCTCTGCAAGGCTGGACGTCTGTCTTGCCTTTGGAACTATGCTGGGCAGAGCAAGCACACGAAAAGGGGGCAACGCAGGCCACATCAGCGGATGGGAGCACCTCACATGCTGGCGCCCTCCCTGCAGTGATAGATCTCAGGCACGGCCCTAGCTGACCTGCTTGCTGTCTGCAGAGATCATGGCCCCTCCAGCACTGTTTTCGGAGTGCGGCCCATGTCGGTGCCATGCAAGTGCCCGGCCTTAGCTCCCTGCAGCAGTGGAGTCCACCACTCCAGATGTGGCCCGAGCTCGATCAAGTGCGTAGGCCCCCTAACCTCTTTGCTTTCTTTTCTTGCAGGCAGGCGCCTGGACACCAGGCCCCCTGTGGTGGTTGGGTATTGGCCACCTCCAGCCCCAGTGCAGTATCGGCCGCTGCAGATGCCTGGTGCTTCGAGTTCTGATTGTCTCACTTCATGTCCAGGTGCCTGGGCATCAGCCTCCTGCCGTGGTGGACACCGGCTGCCTCCAGCCACAGCAGCAGCTCCAGCAGCCCCAGCAGCAGCATCCGCCGCAGCTGCTGCATCGCCAGCCGCCGCCCTGTTCGGAAGGCCGGGGGGGCGGCATGCAGCGCAGCCGGTCGGCGCTGGAGCTGAGCTCGCTGGGGCCCAATGGGAGGAGCGAGGAGTTTCTGCAAGAGAGGGCTGCCAAAGTCATGAGGTGGGGCCCTGCTGGGTTCAAGTAGCTGGGTGACGGGCGTGAGTGAGAGGCTGACGACAGCAGCAGGCTGCGAAAGTCATGAGGCGGGGCCCTGCCTGGCTTATGTGGCTGGGCTCCATGGTGACAGTGAGGAGCATTTCACAACGGCAGTCTGCAAAAGTGACGAGGTGCAATGTGTCTGCTTGGGTTGGGATAGTGGCAGACGGAGGAGCTTTTGGTGGGAGGGGGAGGGCCGGCCTGCAAATCTGATGAGGTAAGGGGCTGCTTCGCCTATGGGCTGGCTTGATGACCTGCACTTCTGGCAGAAGCCAGCCCAGGTCATTGCTGTGGGAAACTTGCTTGGCTTGGAGGCTTGCAGCGGCAATGGGTCATGCCAGGGCTGAGGGTCAGTGGGCAGGTGTGAGGCGTCTGGAATGGCAGCGGACAGCCTAAGTCGCACTGGCCAGATGTGCTTACAAAGCAAAAGGGTCAGGGCATCGGGATGGGCTGGTGACAGCAGAAGGCGCAAACTCTTTCCAGAAGCGGGCAGTCACGTGTGATAAGGCTCTGGCCCTGAAGTGTGGTCGGGCTTCAGGCAGGCAGATCTGGGACTGACGAGGCAGTCAGGAGATGTGCCCTGCCGAGCTGTGATGCAGAGTCAAATGCTCATCTGGCTGGGGCTAGTGGGAGAGGTGAGGAGGTTTTGGGAGTGCAACTCTCCACAGAAGCAGGCCACCAGCATCACACCCTGCTGCACCGGCAGATACTGGGGCGGGAGGATACTGGGGCAGGAACCATGCTGCCTGCGTAAAGATTGCGCAAATTGGACATCTGCATGGCAGCCTCTAGCGGCTCATGGTACATCATCATCAAGTGAAGGCCTGGCAGGGAATGCGTGATGTCATGGCATTGCCATCCAAGGAAGCTGCAAAACTCTATGCACAGCTGCGGAATGCCAGCAGGACCATCGAGCAGCTTTCAGGCAAAGCAGCTGCTGGCCTGGTCATTGTCTTGAGGTCTGTGCTTTGTCTGCTGAGCTGGCTGGCACTCAAGATAACACCGTAGCAGCATGCAGGGTCCCCTGCATGCCAGCAGAGCTGCAAGGGGACATGCTGGACAGCAATGTCCTCAAGCAACTGCCCGCACACACTGTTCAAAGCATTCACAGGGATGGTGGCCGTGTGGAGGTACCATCATTGATGCAGCGTCAGAGGTCGACATACCCAAGTACCCGCCTTGCCCACACGCACCGCTCAGGGGATCCACACATGTGTGGGTGTGTGCAGGTACCGTCAGAAACGCAACGCCAGGAACTTCTCTCGGCGTATCAGCTATGTGTGCAGAAAGGACTTGGCGGACAAGCGTAAACGTGAGGCGCTGCTGCCTTCCAGGTTCCATGTCGTGCCTGAGCTTGGAAAGGCGCCTTGATGTGTGGCCATGACATTCTGAGCTGTCACACAGAGTCTGAGCCTTTTGCCTCAACGCTTGTGCTGTGCACGAGCAGTGATGCATCGTCAGCCTCTCTGCTGGGAAGCCCTGCTGGAGACTGAACGCCTGTACACTGCGTCGCAGGTGTGGGAGGGCGCTTTGCTCGGCATGATGACCCAGATGCTGTACCTCCGACCACTACAGCACAAACAAACAACAGCAAGTGACTTGAGGGAACGTTCTGAATGTACAACACCTGTAGGCAGCACTGGAGTGAGAGATCCAATTTTCTTGACACCCGTGCCTGATGTGAACTGTGAACGGCCCTGGGATTCAGTAATTAGGTCATTAGGTCATGGCTTACACTGGCTAGCTTGCAATGCTCTCGATTATAGTGCTGGGGGCATCAGGGGACCTGGCCAAGAAGAAGACGTTTCCTGCCCTGTACACATTGTTTGAGAGGGGGTGAGTGACATCAGCGATGCATGCTGTGATGTGGTCCAGCATCACACCCTTGGCAGCCGTTTGCAGGTTCCTGCCGGAGGACACGTTCATCTTCGGATATGCCAGAAGCAAGTTGAGTGATGATGATCTGCGCAAGAAGATCAAGCCAGGCATTGGCGAGGGCAAGGACCAGGATGAGTTCCTTGCCAAAATTAAATACATTGCTGGGCAGTACGATGGGTCAGAGGGCTACCAGCAGGTGAGCCCTGTAACGTCTTTTCACGCACAGGGTTTTCTACAATGTATGTGCAAGCTGGACCATGGTGCCGTGTCCAGGACTGCAGCCTTTGCAAGGTGTCAAGGCCAGGGGCTGTCATTTGCATCGCATGGGCTCGGGCAGCGAAGACGCATGCACCAGAGTCTGCTTCTGCTACGCAGCACCTCGCACACAGGCGCTGGCGTCCCCAGCTCAGGACGGGCCGCAGTGTTGCCAGCAGCTGACCTTGACCAGCTTCCACTGCTGACCATGATGGCGTCTGCAGCTCCTACTGAGCCACGCCTTTAATCATACTGCTGGTCACTGCAGCTGGGCGCAGGCAGTCGTGGCCCAGCGCCTATGACTCACCCTGTCTGCAATTGTCCCAGCATGTGCAGCAGAGTGGGGTTGCGCCTGCTGAAGGCCAGCAATGCAAGCTCAGGCCCAAGCTGGGGCGGTCGTGCTGCGTAGCATGTTCATTGCGGTGGCTGTGGCAGGGGCTCAGTACAGAAGCAGTCACTGAGGCAGTGCCAGTGCATGCAGGGCCTGCTGGGCAGCTCCGGCCGCCACCTGTACATTGTCAGTGGCGCCCCTGCAGCAGGAACCGCTGCACCTGCGCAGCATTCCTGACCTGCTCCCATTGCCAGCTGCACAGGGCCTGTGCACAGATGGAGGTCTGCATGCATGGGTGGCACCCAGTGCTCAGTGCAGCTCTGGAGACGGCCAGCAAGAACGCCACGGCCTTGTTGCATAGATGGTGCAGGCAGCATCTGCTGACCAGCAGACCCTGGCTGCTGCTGGCGACAGGGAGAATGCTTGATGCAGGGCAACATGCATCTGCTCTACAGCAGCAGTGCACGACCTGGACTCCACTCAATTGCCCACCTGCTGCAGCTGAGCAGACGTGCTGAAAGTGTGCGCACAGACCTGTCTCTTTTAACAGCAATGAGGCTGGGCAACCCCTGTATAGACTTTTGCATGACACATGCGAAGCCTGGCAGCAAGCAACTGGCGCCTCTTAGCAGGCCTGGCCCCTGGCAGCTGCTGCTGGAGGGTGTCTCTAACCATGAGTGTTGCTGCTGCCTGCAGCTGCATGGAAAGGACAGGAAGGTTTACAGGCAGCGAGCTTGCAGTAGTTTGTACACCCTTTCATTGCCATGTCCATGCTGGCTGCAGCTAGACAGAGCACTGGACCAGGCCATCTGTGGCTCCCAGCAGCGATGCTGCATGAAGGATTCGATCTCTGCCAAACCATGCAGCAGCTGCCTGCAAGTGTACACCGCGCTCGGGAGGACATCCTCAGGCAACAATGCTTGTGCCATCTGAGTGGCCCCAAGTCAACCAAGTTCCTGCTGCCTCAAGTTGGACACAGTAGTGAAGCAGCGGTGCACTAGCCCTGCATCTGACCTGGACCAACCCATGTCACAGCTGCCTGCAGCTGATCAAAGTGCTGGGGGAGCTGTGTCACACTCTCGCAGCAGCCCCTGCAGAGCCCTTGGGGTACATCCTCCCAGCTCCCGCCAACTACAGCTGGACAACATGCTGTGCACAGACACCTCTGGTCTGCAGTGCGGCGTGCAGGATTCTACGCTGGTGGCGAACTGTTGTCACGTCTGTTTGCAGCTGAATAAAGCGCTGGAGGAGCAGGAGAAGGGGGACAAAAACCATCGCCTCTTCTACCTCGCACTGCCCCCTTCTGTGTACCCTCAGGTGAGTTGTGGTGGGCCGTGCTGAGCGGTGGCAAGACTGGATCCACTGCTGCAAGCAAAAGCCTGATCTACCTTGCATCTTTCCCCTTTGAGTACCCCAGGTGAGCTGCTGTTCCCAGCAATGCTGTGCAAGCTGGCCGTTGGAGGTATCTGAGAGGGCTTGTGATTGCTGTGGCTTGCACCCAGCTCATTCTGTACCCCTCAGTGCAATCCCAGGTATGCTCTGCTGTGGGGCTCACTGCGCCATTGGCCGGACTGGAGCACTGCAGCAGTATTTCGTGTACTGAGTTGTTGTGCTGTTCAAGCCCTTGTTATGTACCTGCTAGCTGTGCTACTGGCTTGTGTGGCAATTGTAGCAGCCACCTGCACAGCTGCCGCTCATGGCCCGTGCTGGCAATCTGTCCACCATGGACTGGTCACAGGTTGCTTTAATCTTTGCGCGGATTTAGTGTAGTGATTCTGTGCAGGTCTGCAAGGGCATCCACGACAGCTGCTTCCAGCGTGATGAGGGCAAGGGTTTCTTCAGGGTGGTCATCGAAAAGCCCTTTGGCAAGGTGTGTGCATATCTCTTTCTTCAATTCCATGACCCCTTGGGGCTGCAGGCTGTGGGCTGTCGGAAAGAAGCTCACTGGTACAGTCTGTGCTGCTGAGTTGCTGCGCATGCTGAGCTGTGCACAGGCTCTGGGTGGTCATGGAGGCGCCCATTAGCAAGGTGTGAGCGAGATTTCCCCCTAGTGTTCCTTTTGGGGCTGCGGGCCCTGGACTGTCAGACAGGAGCCCGATGGTGCAGTGGGCGCTGCTGAGTGACTGTGCATGCCGAGCTGACACAGGCTCTGGGTGACCATCGAGACCCTGTTTGGCAAGGTATGTGCGGGGTCCTCCCATGCCTGTTTGAGGCTGCCGGCTCTGGGCTGTCAGAATGAAGCTTATGGCGCAGTGTTTGCTGCCAGGTGGCTGTGCATGCTAAGCTGCATTTAGGTGTTGGGAAGTCATTCAGATGCCCTTCGGCAGGACAAGTGCTGTTCAGTGCTCTCTGCAACAGAGCCTCATCTCGCCTGAGCACCATGCCCCCGGGCTGTGCACTCTTTTCTGGGCCAAACTCATATTTCCTTGTGGGCTCCCTGGCCCCCTTGTCAGTGTTTGAAGAACTGCTGTGCATTGCTTCAAAAGCATCTACCTGCAGGATGAGCCTTTTTCTAGTAATATCCTGCAACGTCACCAGCCAATTGGCGCTGCCGGCCATTTGTTTCTTTTTCCAATGATGGCCGGCAGCGCGGGTTACGCTGCAGGGCAGTGTCTGTCTTGCCACGCATTGAGGAGCAGTGCAAAAAGCCCCTCCTCTTGCAGTATGGGTTTAGACGGCCTGCCCATGCTCACCTGTCCACTGCTGCAGGACCTGGAGTCCTCTGAAAAGCTGGCAGAGCAGATCAATGAGCTGTTTCCAGAGGAGCGCCTGTACCGGTGAGGAGCGGCGAGTTTCTTTCAGGGCTGCTGTTGTGTGTGTGTGTGGTGTGGCCAGAGTGAATGTGTAAGGCAGCGTCTCTTTTTGCTCTGCATCATACCGTCAGCACTGTTGCTCTGAGGGCAGCGCCTGTGCTTTGTTCTATTGCTGCGCAAGCATTGTAGAGGGTGCTGGCAATTTGCTTCCAGGCAGCCAGACAGGAGGAGTCACCCGCAATCAGTACTCAGCACATGCTTGCTTGAGCAGCTGACAACCCTTCTGTAAGATATTCCACCACCTGGGTCCAGGCAGTCAAGCCTCAGACTGCTTTCCCTGCACATGCGTGCAGGATTGACCACTACCTTGGCAAGGAGATGATGCAGAACATGATCACCATGCGCTTCTCGAACCGCTTCCTCAGCCCCATGTGGAACGCACAGCACATATCCAACGTCCAGGTGTGTGACAAGTCAGGGGGGTTGCTGCAGGTGTGAGATGTTCAGGGGCCATGTGCTCTGCCCTGTTGTCAGGCAGGGTAGAGTAGACCGCGGCAGTGTTCATGCCAGGAAAGGAGTCCGTCAGAAACTTGCCGTGTCCAGAATGGGAGGCAGCCAGGGCTTTTGTCTTTTGTCTTTTGAGGCTGGGGTCCAGGTAACAGCGCCTGAGTGGTCCTGGCTGCAGTGCTTGGGGCGGCCACCGCATGTGGGATGCACATCTCCAGCATGCTTGTAGTACGGGCAGTATCTGTGCCTGGCCTACTTGGCTTGTACAGCAAGGGCTGGTCGCAGCCATGGCCTGGCAGCGCCTGTGCCTTGGCATCAGCTGAGCTGGCAGCCCAATTTGGAGCGCACAGCAGACCTTCTAAGGGGGGGTTCTGGTGGGGCTTGGGTGGCTTTCAGGAAATGACTGGTATGTAAACCACAAAGTTGTGGCTTTCTCAGCCCATGTGGGACATGCAGCACCTTGCATGCATTCAGGCATTTGTGTGGGTTGCTAAGTGCAGGGGATCTTTGTTATTGTGTGGGCTGGCTGCGCGTGTCTTGCCTTGGCTAGGTTTGCCCCAGACCTGGCAAGTTAAGGCTTCTGGCTTGCGTAGTCGTGTAGAACATGCAGCACGTCGTCAATGCCCTGCCCAGTGCAAGCTTCTGGTTCCAAAGCAGAGGTGGAGGATGTGGGATGTTATTGCCTGCTCAGCTTGATATCCTCTGAGGCTTCTCAAAGCCGTCATGCTTGTTGAGGTCTGCTCCAAGGCATATCGCAAGACAGAGTGGGCCCGGCGGCCTCTTCTCCGATAAGAGACGAGACAAGCTCGGCCCTGCCCCGTGTGCAGGAGAGGTGGCGCCAGAGGTGTGTCATTGCAGCAAGGTCAGATGCTGGCCTGCTGTGTCTGAGCAGTGTCTTGTTGTGTGTGCAGGTCTGCTTCAAGGAGCCTTTTGGCACAGAGGGGCGCGGCGGCTACTTCGATGAGTTTGGGATCATCCGGGACGTCATGCAGAATCACCTGATGCAGGTCAGCACTTCAGCGTAGAGCTTGGGGTTGCCCGTGCTCACCTGCCTGCTCTTCAGCAGGGTGCCTGACACGCGAGGCATAGCCAAAATCAGGGTGACACTTAGCGCAGGTTTGACGTCACGTAGGAACCCATTGATGCAGCTCAGGGCTGTTGTGCAGAGGCTGAGGATGCTCACGTCCCCCTGTTGGCTGTTCATCAATGTGCATGCACATGAGGGGCACAGCTTGTGTAATTATATGTCAACGTGCTGCAGAGGCTGACTCCTCTTATCTGGGAACATCATCTCCAGTTGTGCGGGGCCCCTGCGCATCAGGCAGTCACATTCTGTGTCGATGTGACTGCAGCGTCACACTTCACTCCAGCGACCCCCTCCACCCCTGTCATGCAGGTGCTGAGCCTGATCTGCATGGAGAAGCCTGTCTCCAACCGCGCAGATGACCTGCGTGACGAAAAGGTCAAAGTGCTGCGTTGCATCCCCCCAGTGAAGGCTGAGGATGTTGTCCTGGGGCAGTATGCAGCTGCTGGGGGCAAGCCAGGGTACTTGGAGGATGAGACCGTCCCCAACGACTCTAAGACGCCCACCTTTGCCACCTGTGTGCTGCACATCAGAAATGAGAGGTGGGTCTGGAACGTGTTCAGACAAAACTCGGGGTTCAGAGGTGGGTGGGGGCCATCCTGAGCAGGAGTGCATATTGGTGCATTTTTGACACAGAGGAGAGCTGGGCGCTGTACTGTTCATGCTAACGGCCTCAGGCATGCAGTGACTCTCGCAGCATGACATGCCTTCCAGCCTGGTAAGCTGCCATCCCCTGCACTGGCTGGCAACGGGAGTTTTGCTTTTACAGATTGCTTCATGTGAACTGCAGGTGGCACGGTGTGCCTTTCATCCTCAAAGCCGGTAAGGCGCTGAACGAGCGCAAGGCAGAGATCCGGATCCAGTTCAAGCCGCCAGCAGCAGACATGAACACTGATCTGGACAGCCTGCGGAATGAGCTAGTGGTCCGGCTGCAGCCTGACGAGGCGGTCTACATGAAGATGGTGAGTGAGGGCTCCACCAGCACGAGTCACGTGCACACGGCATGAGTGCTGTTCATCTGGAAGAAACTGCAGCTTAAGCACTGCAGCACATCTCCTGCTTGGCCAGATGTGCGAGACCTCCTTTGCGCAAGACATGCACCTCTCATTTGCTACCGTATGCGGCTGCTTGTTGCAGCATCACCACAGAGTAGACCTGCAACAGCCAGACAATATTGAGCAGTGATCCAAGTCTGGACTGTGCTGAAAGCAGCCGCCATGCCGCAATCTGACAAGATTCATGTCTCATGTAGCGCAAGCACTGGGCCAACGCGGTTGATGCATGCAGGTGGTGGAGAAACCCTGGCCCAAAGGCCACCCCCGTGGTCAGTGAGATGGACCTGACCTAACCTTTCACATGTTACTGCTGCAGGTGGTCAAGAAGCCTGGCCTGGAGGCCACCCCTGTGGTCAGTGAGATGGACCTGACCTACAAGGAGCGGTATGGGGACACTCACATCCCTGAGGCTTACGAGCGACTGATACTGGACGCCATCCGCGGCGACCAGCAACACTTTGTGCGCAGGTGGGCGCACTGGGGGGCTTGCTCCGGTCCAGGGCAAACAGCAGCATCACATATGCTGCAGGGCTTCAGTGTTGGGCTGGACTCATCCCAGGGGTTCCATTGCTCTGGTGAAGCTAGAGCAGGTAAGTTCTGTTGCTGTTTGTTGCTGAGGCCCATGATGCCCTTTTCCTGGACGCCGAGCGCGGTGACCAGCAATGGTGATGGCACAGGTGGGCATGCTGTGTCTTTCTATGAAGCTTCACTGGATGTGGGCAAGGCAGAGCAGTCGTTGTGGTGGCTGCAGCTGGGATGCTCCAGGTGCGGAGGGGCGGGGCTGAGCAGGTAGCTGGTCATCTGCGGCAAGATCAATTTGCTATGGGAAGGGGCTGGTGTGCTTGTTACAGCAGTTTTCACCGTCAAAGTCGCGGCCATGGCAGTTCCCTTGGCTAGGCTCAGTCTTGCCGCACGCTGTGGGGCTCAGCAGCAGCAGGTAACCACAATTGGCGCCTAACAACCAAGTCTATTAGCCTTGGTCGCTAAAGCTTGGAGCTGGAGTTCCGGCAGGCCCTGCTGGCGCTGCACACACAGTATGCAGGTACCCAACTGGAGTAGGCCCATGTGCCTGTGTTGCATGCTCCCCACCAAGCAAGCACGCACACACACAGCAGCACATGCACACACAGAGGCACACATACTGAGAGCGCAAGCTGCAGCTGCGTTCCACGGGTGTGCTCTTGGGCAATGTCATGCAGTCTCCCTGCAAGGATGAGTTGAGGATGCCCTGGGCAAGGGTCCGAGCCCCTGCTCTGCTGCACGCCATTGGCTAGACATGACATGCCCCTGCCTTTTACTGTCCCTCTCACCTAGCAGACCCATGCTGCCCACATGCAGGTGATGACTGGCATTTTCTACCTGCAACATGCGTTTTGCTTATGGTGGGGTCTGTGCGCTTTGTGACTGTTGCTGCCCACATGCAGGGATGAGCTGCGGGCAGCCTGGGCGGTTTTCACCCCCCTGCTGCACGCCATTGACAAGGGCGAAGTGCCCCTGCTGCCCTACAAGTACGGCACCCGCGGGCCGCCCCAGTCTGATGAGCTGGTGGCCAGGTCTGGGTTTGTGAAGAATGCAAACTATGTCTGGTCCCCGCGGTCTAGTGTCACAAGCGCCCTCTGAAAGGTTGTGTACTGAGTGATTTGTACTGCTGCATTCCCTGCTGTCAAGACAGCGTGAACAATGCTGATGGCCTGGTGATTGTAATCTGCTGTGGAAGCCCCTGAAGGCTGTCAAACCCAGTCATCGTCTCATACCTAGACCGAAGCAGAGGGTACCTCATTTGTATGACAACAATCCTCTGCGATGCCAGGTGGTCAGGGTAAAGGCTTTCTTTTGCTGGACCGTCCGGCCTGTGAAAGCATTGTAATGCTGCCATGCAAAACCCCAACTTAGATAGGCACAAGGCTGGACCTGTCAGTACTGACTTGAGCTCTAACATGGCGACAGCAGTTCTGCTGTACAGACAGGTGACATGGCTGCCTAAGGTTGCAGCCAGCTTAAATTTTCACTGTCTGTCTGATCCCCCTCGGCCCCCTGCTTGTTGTGCTGCATGCCCAGCGGCTCTGCCCCTGAGTGGACATACAATTCTGAGTATGTCATGTCCTGTATCATGTCCAGCTCTCCATGCCTGCCATGCATACTTCCACATTGGTCCCCAGATGTCATATGACAAACTGGTTCTAGAGGGTCCTGGCAGAACTTTCTGCCAACCCCTTTTCTTTGTTCCATGAGTGTAATCAGTCCAGTGTCCAGTGGCTGGCTTGCTGGGTTTTGCAAAGCACCAGGCAGCCTATTGGTGATCTTCTGGGAAAGGCAGAGCATCCAGGCTGCTGCAGGCACAACATGCCGCTGATGTGCCACAAGTCAACATCTAACCCAGCAGCAGGTGCTGAAGTGTGGGCAGGGTGAAATCAAGAGCTTGGGTCCAATGAATGCCAGCACAGGCAGCATGGCAGGTGGGGACATGTGACAGCCTATCTACAGGTGCTTGCAAAGCCAACTCTGCAAGCATTGGACCCTGCCTTCCTGAATCCTGGCTAACACATCAAGCGTGCCGCATCTGGGCCAGGCATGTGGCCTTGCGCACCTGCCGGGAGCGCTTTGCAAGTGCACACCATCTGATGCACCATCAGACAGTGCCTGTGCCAGGCCTAGGTGCTGCAACCTGTTGGAAGATGCAGAGAACAATTTTGTGGGCAGCATTGACACACCGTTAGCAGTGGTGTAGGTGGCATGCCAGGGCAGCCCCATCATGTTCACATTTTTATTGATTGGTGGGATCAATCTTGCTGTCTGACGCGCAGCATCTCGCGCAAGGCCAGCAGCATCAAGTGACATTCTTGGCCCCACTGTTGTGCAAGGCTGAGCTTCTGCATAATGCTCCACCCAGTCAAGAGGCTGTTATTGCGGCCCCACCAAGCACTGATGGCACCCACAACGGTGGCACCCAGTGCAAAACTTGATGGTGTCCTGCCCTTACTGCACTGCCTCCAGGCTGGATGTCGCCCCGTTGGCAAAGGGCTGGCTGCAGAAGTCCAGAAGTTGGCAGGCCGACATGGAATGAAATGAGCGGTGACCTAAAGTCAAGGCCACCGCTGCAGCTGTGGCTCTAGAACTATCAGAGAGGCATTGGCAGGCTCCCCTGCTTCAGGACTGATCAAGGTCAATGTCTCGCTATGACAGGGCGATCACCGTCTTCTCGCCAGATGGACACTTGTGAGTCTGTCATCACCTGCTGCTCTGTACTCTGATGCATGCCCATAAGAAGAGATCTGGAGATTTCCTGTCACCTGGTGCAGGTTCCAGGTGGAGTACGCACTAGAAGCAGTGAGAAAAGGAACATTGGCTGTGGGCGTCCGTGGGAAGGACGTTGTTGTCCTAGGTGAGCAGTGTGGGGGCATGGTCTCTGCTGGCAGCTCCAGGCGTGGCAGCAGATGCAATCAAGCTGCTCCAGTCACTCCAAAATGAGACACACAGCCTGGGTTCGCCATCTGCTGGGCGAGCTGGCAGGGTCCTTGTCGCCCTTGTCTGTCAGCGAGTCAGGAGAGCTGCTGAAGCCGATCACAGCCACAACAGGTTGCGCAACATTGTCTGTGCTGCATCAGCAGGCAGTGAGCCCAACTCCTCCTGGCACAATCAGCCTCAGGTTGTGCCTGTTCAGGTGGCATGCAGGCACACAGGCAGCAGATGCTCTCCTGGAGACTGTGCCTCTTCATCTGCAGAGAGCCTTGCAGGCGCAGAGCCCCTCCTCCTGCATGCAGATGTACTTCGCTGGCAGCTGCAGGCGCTGCTGCTGCAGGCACTCTGCTCGTGGAAGAAAGAGCACCGGCAGGTCTCAGAGCCAGCGGGTCCCAGCTGACAATGGTATGCACTCCCTGCAGGCGCTGAGCGGAAGGCAGCGGCCAAGCTGGCAGACACGCGCACCGTGCACAAGATGGTGGCCGTGGACGACCACATCTGCCTGGCCTTTGCAGGGCTTATGGCCGACGCCAGGTGAGAGCTGCTTCTGGTATACTCTTGCAGCCCAGCTGCCTCGCCTACACAGGATTGGTGGCCAAGGCTAGATGAAGATTGCTTTTAGTGTGAAGCAAAGCACATTTGCCTGGCTCTTGCAAGGGGCCACGTCTGCCATCGTTTCTCATTGCTTTGCATGCTGAGGATCTGTGTGGCAGCGGGGGCCACCATGCATGTTGTGTGAGAGCGCCCCTGCATCTGTCTGGCTGCTGCAGGGTCACCGCCAATGCCGGGAACATCATGCCGGGCTTGCTTTGATTGTGGCTGCACTTCTCTGTGGACTGGCTTGTCTGGACAGTGTCTGGAGCCAGGTGGCGTGTTTTGGGTTCCTCCAGAGACTGAGCACGTCCACTGCCTGCAGCACTGTGCTAGTGGTCTCGGCGAGGCTGCCACCAACTGCAGGATCTCCAGCTTGCTCCCATGGTCCATGTCTGAAAGTGCTGCCGAGCCCATGTCAGCTGCGGCTGATGACATTGCATCATGCTTGTGCCAGCCCCTCTTGACGGCGCGAGTTGATACCTGGCCGAGGTTGCCCAGGAACTGCTGGGTTGGGGGAGAGCCCTGCTGCACTGCGCAGCAGCTGAGAAGCTGGGTGCCTCACCTATGCGTCTGTGACCAGGAGAGTGTACAACAACGACTCGTCTGCAGGGTCCTGGTGGACAAGGCCCGCGTGGAAGCGCAGAGCTTCCGCCTCACCCTGGACGAGCAGATCAGCGTGGATGCCCTGACCCGCTACATCGCAGGTGGGTAGAGCTGGTTGGCTGTGTGCTTGTGCATGGCACCTGAGTGACCCAGGCACACAGGACTCAGGGGAGCGCAGCTCAGGTGCTTTGGGCAGCACACACGTCGTTGTCATGGGGGGACCAGGGTAGGGTCTGGCGTTTTTGTCTTTCAGGCATAGGTGAACGAATGTCAGGGGCAGCTGTCGATGATGTTGCCTCCCTCCCTGCAGGCGTGCAGCAGAAATACACCCAGAGCGGCGGGGTGCGCCCTTTCGGCATCAGCACCCTCATCGCCGGGTTCGACCCGATGGGAAAGCCTGCGCTGTACCAGACAGATCCCTCAGGGACCTACAGTGCCTGGAAGGCTGACGCTATTGGGCGCAACTCCAAGACGGTGGGCAGAGTGGTACAGGAAGTGTACCCTGATTGATTGTGGTGCAACTCAGTCTTGCTGGCGCAGACATGTGCACAGTCCCCGCAGAGTAGTGTGCAGGAATGCATGGGTCGCAGTGTGGCACCCTGCCTCAAAAGCTGACGGTATTGTCGGACGGTGAGCGGCTCAAGCGTGGCCGGGCAGCCTGGCCACTCTCAGGCAGCCAGCAGTACAAGCTGCTCCCCCTCCCCTTCACCGCCCCTCCCCCGCATCGTGATGCACACGCAGAGCTTTCTGCAGTCCTCTTCATTGTCGAGCCCTGCGGACCCTCTGGGACCATGTGCCCCATCAGGGGCACCAGCAATGACCCACACACCCGCGTGTGATGTGCACCGTCTGTTGCTCCATTCGATTCTGCCGCGCAGGTGTCAGATGGGCTTGCCTGCTGGCGGCATACAGTTGCTGCAGAGCACTTGGGCTGAGTGCAGGTGATGCTGTGCCGGCGGGCAGGCTGCAGCCTGAGGGTTGGCCCTCATTTTTGTCACACAGGCGCTGAACTGTTTGCATTTCAGTTCAGAAGTGTTGGCTGCTGCAGGTGCGGGAGTACCTGGAGAAGCACTACGCAGAGACTTCGGGTAAGGAGACCATCAAGCTGGCGCTCAAGTCTCTCATGGAGACTGTGGAGGCCGGCAGCAAAAACGTGGAGGTGAAACTGAGGGGTCAACACACTGATGGTGGCACTGTAGCTTGACTTGGTGCTGCACTGACAACTCGTCAAGCTGTAGCTGCCTGCTGCCAGTTGTCTTCCACTGCATAGCCTTGCATTAGGCAGCATGTGCTCAGCACGACATCAAGTGATGAGGGGCAAGGTATGTCATGCTGCCTCTGTTCTCAGCTGTGAGCAGCACTGCATCGTGGCTGACATGAGGGTGTACTGGCCTTTGGCAGGGCAAGCCGCTTGAGAAGTATTCCTCGCAGTATCCACTTGGCCAGCAAGGCCCCAATGACATGGACAGGCAGCAAAGCTGCTCCCTGGCGTCTCTTGTCTGATTAGCCCTTTTGAGGGGCCTACCCCATGCTCTCTTGCTGCACCTTGCAGCCAGGGCTCCAAGGCCTCCACTGCTTCATCCTGCAACTCAGCGAGCCTACAGACCTGGCATGTGACCCTGCTTGCTGCAGAATTGTTGAGCCGTGCAAGCACACCAGAATCGCTGTAAGCCCCTGTGCAGGTGGCAGTCATGGAGGTGGTGGACCACCGCCCTCAGATGCGATTCTTGAAGGATGATGAGGTGGACGGCCTGGTAGCAGAGATTGAGAGTGAGAAGGCTGCAGCTGAGGCCTCAAGACGAGGGGGCCAGCAGGCGCCTCCCCCTACCTGACTGCTATCTAGGACCCCTGTTTCATTGAACCTCTGCAATTGATTAGTGTGGCTTACATCGCCTCTCGATTGTTTAAGACAGGTGCAAAAATTCCCAGGCATTCATGTCAAGATTGGTACAGAGGGCAGGAGGAGTGCAGAGCACCAAAAATTGGGGTGAGCCTGGCTTAGCTAAGGGGACAAGTTTAGACGTCGTATGTGCCAAGCTTGCCTGTGAACTTGACCTGCAGGCAACAGCAGGGGCAGAAGTCCAGCATGCGGGCACATTTGGCAGGGTGCATTTGTATGCCTGAGACGTGCTTAACCACGCCAGCAGCTCATCAGGCAATTGCAGGTACAGGCAACCAGGACCTGACCTCAGAGCCTCAGCTCGCACACATCAATGGCTGTGGTCACCCCAGATGTTTAAGCACAACACACTGCGCAGCTTCTACACAGGGGAAGCCGCAACAGCGGCAAGCATTGCATCCTACTGACATGCACCTACAGCGGGCGAACCAGGAGATCTGGGCTGTTGAGTGCCTCAACAAGATTGTGAGTCTGGGGTCGCACAGCCAATATGAGATTCCCTTTCCCTGTGCAGCAAGAGCATCATGCCCCACGGGGTGCAGCAGCACCTGCCAGGCTTGGTTTGCACCTGGCCCCTGATCCAGACAAGTGGGCACAGAGGAGTCAGCAGCAGAGTGCAACTGTGCTCACCTCAATTGGGTTGGGGTTGGCGCCGATTCTCCTGTCTGTGGAGCCCACTGCCTGCCTGCCAGGGTTGACCTTCTCAGGGTACACGCCGTCCTTGGGGTGGAGGTACTGCACCTCACCATCTGCAGGGGCAGGCAGGGACAGTGCTTAGCACGCAGGCCACACGCTGCAGGCTAGGAGATGACAGGGTGGAGGCACTAACATCCTCAGCCGTCTGCAGGGGCAGGCAGAATAACTGCACTGCCCCTCAGTCACACAGGCTGGGGCCCAGAGGCTGTAAGGATGGAGGAGCACACCTCTCTCGCAGTCTGCAGGTGCAGGCAGGGCTAGTGCTGAGCAAACTATGCTGCTGGCCCCGGGGTGAGAGGGGTACTGCTTCTGCGCTTCTGCAGCAGCCTGTGGTCGGCAGGCAGGCATGCCACAACGGCTGCTTTTCAGGAGACATTCTTGTGGATCCACAAAGCCGTAAGACATGACATGCCTGTAGGGGGTGCCAGAGTGCCCAGAGTGCCCAGTGTCAGGTACTGTTGCACAACCTGCCCAGGTACGAGACTGCAGGGCGTTGGAGTGTCCACCCAGCTGTGCTGTGGTGTACATAGCAGCCTGCCAAGCTGCTTTGTGCTCCCCATGTGTGCAGTCAGCAGATCCCACGCGTTTTGTAGGGTTCTTCAAGGGGCGCTTTTAAGTCACTCAAAGTAGCTCAGTCTGGGTGGCATGCGGCCCAGGTGGAGTCTGGGACTGACTGCGCAAACCCCAACACCCAGCTACGCACCATGCAGTCAGGCAGTGCTGTGGCCAGAAAGTGCAGGCGAGTGTCTGTACAGCAGACAGGCCATCAACAGCTGCATGGGCTAGTGGATTGCTGAGCAAGCTCCCCTGACGCCACGCCCCTGCACGATCCAGCACGATCATCACAGAGGCCGGGTGCTGCGCCGCCAAGCCAGCAACCGACAGCAATTCACTCACAGTGATTCACTCCTGGTGCAGCTCAAAACCCGGGACCACACTCACTGGGGAAGACGCGGTGGATCTGGCCGTCGGTGCGGAACTTGTTGCGCAGCTGTTGCAGCAGGGCCAAGCACTGCTCCTTGCGGGCCAGCTTGAGCAGGTTGGGCCCCTGGCGCATCATTGCGGCGCCGCCAGTGGGCATCTCAAAAATCTGCTCCTTCTTCGCCTCCCATACGATGACGTAGAACTCCTCCACCTGCACGGTGGTCAGCAATGTCGGGAACAGCACATTGACTGAGCAGCTGCAGGATTTCCAGGTTCCTGAGAGCTACAGCTGAGACATCATACACTCAGCCAACCCCAGCCCGAGCAGGTGCCTGGTGCGCCAGTGCATTGGACGTGTTGTGCTCCGCATGTGCAACACCCTGCATGCTTTGACTCCAGGAGGGGCATCGCATTGAGCAGCAACCAACCCGGCTGCCAGCGCCAGCTCAAAAGTTTGGCTCAACAGGATTTTCAGCTTCTGCCGCAGCAGCACTGGCGAATCTGCTGTCCAATGCCAGGTGCTCAGCATAAGTAGTTGCCATTCTCAAAAGGGGCTGCTGCACTGCCACGACAGCAATCGGCGCTGCTGCCAACGATGGCTGTGTTTGACCCCCAATGCCAGTTCAGCTTTCCAGGGTCTCGCCCACTGGCAACCTGCTGCTGGCCCCTGGGAGACAGCGCAGATGATCACCTGTGCTTTGCGCAGGAGGCCGCCTGTAGATCCGCCAAAGATAGGGGAGGGCAGAGAACCTGCAACAGGTGGCGGTCAGATCTGATCTGAGTGCCTGCATGGCATTCTATGCACAGCAGGCGCAACAAGGGGGCCAGTGCAGCAGATCCTGCTGACATCTCGAGGTCATGCAGGAATGCGCCAGCTCTGCCCAGGGCCACGAGTGCTGTAGACTGACTGCCCTGAGCCAGGCTGCCATGCTCCAGGCTCGCACATGGCCACCAGGGACAGCACATCTTCTGGTGACGCTTACCGTCGAGGGCTGGTGGCGAGAAGGGCTTCTTCTCGGCCTTGGGCTTGCTCTCCTTGGTCTCAGCTGCCCGCACGGCAGTTGAGCTCCTCCTGGCGGCACGAGGCTGCACCCGGGGCTGCACCAGTGCCGCCCCCCTTAGGCACTGGGATGTCTTAGCCTGCATCTGCATCACGGCTGACCCTGCAAGTCTGGGCTCCACGGGCTGGAGATGGAGGGTGGCGAGGCAGGCAATTTCGCGGAGATGAGTGGCAGATTATTGGACCTTATCTGTATTTGACGCCTGCTAAAAACGTCTTGCCCAAGTCTCAATCATCTTACTTGCAGCCACCTGATGGGCTCACTGATGCCATTTGGTGGGCTGAGGGTAGGCATCAGCTGCTTGCCTGGGGTGCTTCCTGGAGCACCTCCCAGGGGCAGCGCCACAGCTCAGCAGCCAGCATCTAGCCTCATGCCTTTATTGAGACAATCACAGTCAGCAGAACACAGCTCCCCATTCCCAAACGTAAATCAAGGCTGCGCAGTGGTGCACTGCTGTCGGGAGCCGCGCGTGCAGCAGGCTGACTGCCAAACATGCACAGAAGGGTGGCTGCTGCACAGAAGCATGCCTGCATCAGTGAGGAAGGGAGAAAGCTGGGCTTTGCTGTGCTGCCCCAGGCGCAAGACTCGAGCAGTGCAGCAGGCACAGGCCATGCAGGCTGTGCTGTGACTGTGAATCATGTGCAAGCGCGTCATGCAGATAGCAGACGCCTGTGTGGTGGAGGTCTGCCGGCATGCGACAGCAGGCAGCCCCTGTCTGGAATAGGCAGACGTGCAGCAGCACAGCCCCCCTATGAGCTGCTGCTGCAGGTGTCGCTCTAGGCAGTCGTGCAATGGCTGCCAGACTTGGGCAAAGTATCGATGAACGTCAACTTGATAGGCAGCTGCCCTGGGCAAGACGGGACTGGCTGCCTTGCATCAGCCTGCCTGCTCAACAGGAGCATGTGGCTCTCATCAAGAGCAGGGGATGTGCACAGCCTCCTTTACAGGTTGTGGGGGCAGACTTGAGGCAAGTATGTCTCCATTGTCCCTGCTGCTGTTGTCACCATCAGTCTGGCCACCAAAGTAGCAGCAAGTTGGTTGGATAAGACGGTTTTTGTAACAGAGCCATGTAGTGCCTGAGGCTGGCAGCTGCCCAGGTTCTGATTCAGCCAGTTTGAGGGCACAGCAAACCAGACAAGCTCGCCCGCAAGGAGGGATCGAACCTCTGAGACTCTCGCCTCCAACAGCTTTGAAGGCTGTCCCCAGCACCAGCCAGGATCATGCGGGCAGGAGCCAGACACATGCGTGAGCCATGCCTGACCATACAACCAACGCAGCTCTGATGCTGCCCAGAGGTCCAGCGCATGCACAGCAAGTCACGACCGCACAGCCAACCACGAGAGGTGAACCCCCACCCCTGCAAGGCAGACGCCCCCAAATGCAGAAGCAGCCACCATGGGTCTCGTCCAGGGAGAGGCCTGGAGGACTCCGAGCAGGCATCAGATCACCACCAGCTTCTGCTGGCTCGGGGCTAACGCAGGTTATCCGCAGAGAACGGAAAATCCAATATTCGCAGCCTGTCTTCAGGAGCCTGCTGTTTGATCTGCCACTGTCCCTTAGCCAGCTGCTCTAGCTCAGCTCAGCAGCAACATGGTCACCCCCGCACTCTTGGGCAACAAGGCCCTACTGGGCAACAAAGTATCTGTGCACCGCCAGAGCCCCAGGCAGAACAGCCGCCAGGTCCTCAAGACTCGGGCTGCGTCTCAGTATGCAGAGGAGCTCGTCCAGACCGCTGTGAGTGGGTTTTGTGGCTGCTGCACAACCTTTATGCTCGAGTGCCTTTTGGGCGATGGGAGCTCAGCCTGCGCCTTCTCCCTACTGCAGAACAGCATTGCCTCCAAGGGCCGGGGCATCCTGGCCATGGACGAGTCCAATGCCACCTGCGGCAAGCGCCTGGAGTCCATCAATGTCGACAACACCGAGGAGAACCGCCGGGCCTACCGCGAGCTGCTGGTCACAACCCCAGGCCTGGGGGAGTACATCTCTGGGGCCATCATGTTTGAGGAGACCCTGTACCAGTCCACCCGCGATGGCAAGAAGTTCACGGATGTGCTGAACAGCCAGAACATCATGCCCGGCATCAAGGTGGACAAGGGCCTGGTGCCCCTGCCAAACTCCAACAACGAGTCCTGGTGCCAGGGGCTGGATGGGCTGGCGCAGCGGTGCGCCGAGTACTACAAGCAGGGGGCCCGCTTTGCCAAGTGGCGCTCAGTCATCTCCATCCCTTCAGGTAAGCTGGGGCTTGAACACTGCATGAACTGCGCAGCCCAGATCAGATGTGCTGATCTGCGCTGCACTGCCAGCAGCATACCATGCAATGGCAGGGCAAAATGGCCTGGCTGCAGGGCCCATGCGTGTGCGTCTCAGGTGTGCGGGTTTGGAGCACTGGCTACAGCTGCAGTACGGCAGCAGCGTGCCTGACGCCTGCTCTTACTGCAGCCTCACCTCTGCAGGCCCCAGCCGGATGGCTCTGACGGACTGCGCATATGGCCTGGCCCGCTACGCAGCAATTGCCCAGTCCGCTGGCCTGGTGCCCATCGTGGAGCCTGAGGTGCTGCTGGATGGTGACCATGACATCGACAGGTGAGCCTGGGCAGTACCGTGCAGGGGTCAATCCCAGCTTGAAGGGCTGGTCGTCACTGCTGTTGCCCGTTGTGGACCCTTGGTGCTGCTGGGGAGATCAGCAGTACAAGATCGTCAAGCAGGGCTGCATAAGCACAAGCAGGTGGTGTCAGGAACACTTGTGTGGTTCTCAGTGAGTGCGTGGGGCCTTGGAGGTGCAGCCCAGCAGCCCATTCTTTGATGGAAGGGTTGCTGTTGTGATGGAATGGTTGCTTTTGACGAGTGGTTGCTGTCTGTCAAGGAGCTTGAGGTTTGCCTGGACCGGAGTAGCACGACATCACAGGTGAGCTCCTGCCAGCCCAGCCCACAGCATTCGTTGGGGATGAGGCCCTTTCAGCAGGCAGAGCAGTGGGGGGTGAGGTTGGGCGCTGTTGGCTTGCTGTGCAGCTGCAGCAGGCAGGCGCAGCTTTGCCCCAGGAGCCCCCTGCAGGGTGCGGTGTGAGTTGGCTTGTTGCATCTGGCCTTGTTCAGTTATGGAAAGTGGGGTACTGCAGCTGCAGCTCAGCACTGCTTCTTTGATGATGGACAGTCAGAGGGTGGCTAGGGCACTCTGCTGTGTGGTCGCAGTGACATCGACGGGTGCGAGCAAGGGTGTGACGTCACCTTTGGGCTTTGCAAGTACTACCTGCTGGGGTCTGTGCACTGACTCACTGTTGGTCTGCAGCAGCTGCTTGGCAGTTTCACAGTTGCTGCTGGCAAGCAGTCCTCCTCTGAATGCCAGAGCGCTTGAGACCCAACTGCGCTTGCATAGCACCGCTTGGGGCCTGAGGCCAATGCTGCAGCTGGGCTCTGCGAGATGCAGCAGCCACGCATGCGCATGGCCAGCCCTCTTTGTTGGACATCAGAGATGGCCTGGTCAGCAGAGGAGAAAGAGCAGAGCTTGATGTCTGCTGAGTGCTGGCACTGTGCCCAGGCGGGGCTTGGCACACAAGACACCAAGAGGTCCAGCACTCAGCAGAGCCATCTTGGGCCTTTTCCTGTGCCCCAGCCTGCAGGTCACAGCGGTTCAGCAGGGCTCAGCTGTGCCAAGGTCAGAAACAGAGCGTGTTATCATAAGTGCTGGGTTCAATGTGTGTGCCCCTTTTCTTCTTGCAGGACTCTGGAGGTTGCTCAGGACATCTGGGCAGAGACCTTCAAGTACATGGCCGACAACAAGGTCATGTTTGAGGGCATCCTCCTGAAGCCAAGCATGGTCACCCCTGGCGCAGACGGCTCCAAGAAGGAGGACCCTGCCACCGTCGCCGACTACACACTCAAGCTGCTCAAGTGAGTCAAGGCTCTGAAGCTGTGTGCTTGGATGCTGTGTACAGGCGCACCATGTTCTTGTGGCTGGCTGCACCCTCAAGCTGCTCAGGCAAACTGGGGCTGCATTGCGGCCTGCTTGGGTGTTGGTACCAGAGCACCCCGCCACCTAGGCTGGCTACACCCTGAAGCTGCTCAAGTGAGCGAGTTTGGCCACACGGGGTTGCAGGGAGTGCTGATCAAGGGCAGTGGCTGAGCAGACCTCCAAGGATGCCTCTGGTCGCATTGCTTGCCCTCCTTGGTTCTGTTGTGGTCTGCTGTGTGAAGCAGTGGCAAGGAGGGAGGTTACTGCCTGTAAGCTGTTGAGTGGGCCTTGAGGGCTATATGTTTTTGAGCAACTGGCGTAGAGGCACTGCTCAGGTCAGGCGCCTGCCTTTAAGAGATGTGTTGTGTAAATTTTGTGGTGCCAATGGCTGGAGCCAGCTGGTGGTGCACTGCTTGTGCGTTGTACCCAGGGTATATGCACTGGTCATTGCCATTAGGGCCAAATCCACCATCAGGCTGCTCTGGTAATATACAAGCTCAGCGTAGCAGCTCTGTGTTTTGAAGCTGGCACAGCTGTACGCCCCTCCTGGTAGTGTGGATGACGCACAGCAGGCTTTGGGGGTTTGTTCACCAGGAACTCCACTGCTGGTCTTGCGTGGGCTGCAGACTTTGAGGCGGTCCTCAGGCAGGGACCAGAGCACGCAGCGTGGTCAAACATGCTGCAGGCACCGAGTCTGGCTGCCAATCTCATTTCTGCTGCGCCGGTGCTGCTTGCAGGCACCACCAAACCCCAATCCAGTACAAAACCAAAGCTTCCTAAGGGGCTGCGTAGGCGCAAACCCGACCTGGCTGCTGCAAATGTTGCTTGTGCTGAGGCTGGCATCGTGATCAGGTACCAGCAAGAGGACATCAGCTGCTGAGCAGGTGTTGCATGCCTACCCTCAGCGTGCCCCTGCGGCACAGCAAAGTCCCCCATAGCTGTGCAGGTGCCGCATGTCCCCCTGCGTGCCTGCCACCATGTCCCACTTCTCACAGAGGGGCGGGTCTAGTCCGAAATTGACAAAACCACTTTTGCTGCTGTGCAGGCGCCGCGTGCCTCCCTCCGTGCCCGGCATCATGTTCCTGTCCGGCGGGCAGTCCGAGCTGGAGGCCACCCTGAACCTCAACGCCATGAACAAGAAGCCCAACCCATGGCACGTGTCCTTCTCGTACGCCCGCGCACTGCAGAACACGGTGCTGAAGACATGGCAGGTGGGTCAACTCAGCCTGTTGGGGAGGTCAAGCATCGCATGGCAGGTGTGGATTGCCTGACACTGGTGCCTGCACAGCAACTCCATTGTCTTCAATCTTTAATGGCAGGGTTGCTTAGGAGACTCTTCTTAAGGCTGACCTGACTGCTGGCATAGCATGAGCACTCATCTGCCCCCTGCAGGGAGACGATGCCAATGTCAAGGCCGCTCAGGAGGCGCTGCTTGGCCGGGCCAAGGCCAACTCTGACGCACAGAAGGGGCAGTACGAGCCCAGCGCCGAGGACAAGAAGCTGGGAGAGTCCATGTACCAGAAGGGCTACGTGTACTAGGCGCAATCCCTAGCACGCTCTCAGCATATAGTGCCCAGCCCCTTTGAGAAACGCCTGCATACTCCAAGAGGACTGCAGCGGCGCCATTTCTTGTTGTCTCCTTTCGTCCACCAATGCCTGAGGCGCCAGTTGAGTCATGTGCTGGCTGCCTGATGAGTCTTGCACCGGCCCTGCTTCTCCTGAGGGACCTCAAACGATGACTTGGCAGTGTTCAGAGTGAATCCAGGCTCATTGAATTTGCGTTTCGTCCATATGTTTCAAAATGCAGCCTCCTGGGAAGCTCATCTAGGCATGGGTGAAAGGGACCCTGGGTTTGTGGCTGGACTGGCAGCATGCTTGGAGATGATTCCCCAGTCAGTGCGACAGAGCCATCAGCGGTTTGCTGCTCCACAGTTGAGCAGCTGCTGGACCAAGGCAATTGATGGCAGGAAAGGTGGACTGGGCTGATCCTCTGGCTGTGGCCATCCTTTGAAGTGGTGCTGCAGTTACAGTGCTTCCAGGCACAGAAAGCAGAAGGACAGCATCTTGATGTTATGGCCCCAAAGCTGCGCATGAGCAGGAGGGCAGGCACAGGGCACCAGAAACTCAAAAAAATCCGAGCAAATGAAATGAACTGAAGCTCAGAATGCTCTGTTGTCGCGGTAGCTGGCATTCAGTTTCATGTGGTGTTCATCTGTGGGCAGTCCAGTGTCAGGGTCACAGAATGGAGCTCTGGGATCACAGCAATGGTTGCCCATAGGGTGCTGCTGCCGGCAATTGTGGAGCAAACTCATCCTGCTGGATACAACAACATGTTGGGGAGAGGACAAACTGGTCAGGGGCTGCGTAGAGGGCTAGGGGGCAGGCAGGCAGGCAGACTGGACTCACACTTGCACGGGTTCATTTGAAGTGAAGGGCTGGCAGATTTACAGGGGGACGGGGAGGCACCACCTGCCAGAGCCCACTCAGAGGGGTCATCACATCAACAGCGTGCGGTGGTGTCGTGCTGGCTGTATGCCGGGGGGATGCTCATCCTCGTGCTGGATGGGCCACTGAGGCCCCAGCAGCGCCTCACTGCAGTTCACCACTGCCTGGTTGTCAATGTCATCAAAGAAGCCCCAATCCCGAAACTTGCCCGCTGCTCCTCCCCGCATGGCTTTGTTCGCAAAGTCCTCCCGGCTCTTCAGAACAAAGTGGTACAGGGATATGTGCGCGTGGTGGTGCTGCCTGCTGGCATGGCTGTTGAAGGGTGATCGGTCCTCGAGCACGCTGGAGAAGCCTTCCTGCAGGTGGATGCAGCGGGGGTGGCCGTGAGCGATGAGCAGCAGGAGGCGTGCACGAAGCAGAAGTGCTCCAGCTGCGCAGGCTGAGAACTTGAGACTTGGCATGTGGTTGGCTGAGTGGGTGTCCAATGCAGCAGTCCTGGGGAGGGCTCCCCCCACATTCACAGGCAGGACGTGGCCAGTCTGGGCACAGCAGGCAGATGCTGCCTGCCTGGCACACAGCAGACTGCAACCAAGCCTACACCAAGGGAACAAGCAGGCAGCTGCTGCTACCAGCCACTAAGCTGCTCTCAAATCTGCAGGATATGACACTGAGGCACATGCGCAGCCCACCCAATGCAGAGAGCAAACGGCAGGAATGCTGTTGGGGCCGACTCGGCAGCTGATGCAACTCAGCTCACCTGAAACTCAAAGTGGTGGGGATTGAGGGATCGCAGAACATGATCGGTGTTGGCAATGACCTTGACGAAGTAGTCCTTCTCGCCCTCCATGTCCATGCACATCTCATAGTTCTGGAAGACCACGGGGCTGGCTGGGCGCTGGTGGTGCCCATTGCTGCCAAATAGGACCTCATTCACGGAGAGGCCTGCAGCCGTGGGGGAGGGGCATCTCACTAGGGCAGCGGGTGCATGCAGGGTCGGCTGCCTAGACAGTCCTTGTTCACAGGATGCCTCCAGGCAAGGCAGGAAGTGGATCGGGGCAGGGCAGCAATGTGCCGAGCCTGACAGCAGGCACAAACCCAGCATCTGACTGTGGCAGTGAGGCAGTCCCCTGACTGAGCAGCAGTGTGACGCGCTGCACGGAATCGACAGCAGCCCCAGTGGGCCCGCTTCCACAGCCTCATTAAGATTGTACTGAAGTTGCAGCCTGGGAGCATGTTGGCCCCATGTAGTGTGCACCACAGGCGCACGGCTCACACTCAAGAGGGCTCAAAGCTGCACAGGAAAACTCAGAGGCGCTGGGCTCTGCAGTCATGCAGACCACTGGGAGCTGCAGCCTCTGACGCCACAAGCACAGCGGTGACCTGTGCAGTCATGCAGACCACTGGGAGCCGCAGCCTCTGATGAGTCTCACACAGCACTCACCAACCCACGCTTACCGGGCTCACAGTCGCGCAGGAAATGCTGGAAGCCCATCCTTGTGTGATCCCAGAGCACCACACACAGGACAGCAGGTGCACAGAAGCTTCACAGCTACACAGAATGTCTTCTTCCAGCAGCAGTAGGGAATCTCACCTCCAAAGGGCTCATAGTTGCGCAGGAAGTCTGGCAAGCGCTTGTATCTGTGGTCTTGCAGCACCAGGAACTCGTCTGTGTCAATGAAGGCCATGAAGCGGTGCTTGTGTCCGTAGCGGCTGATGCACCGGTTGTACACCCAGAACTGTGGGGGCTCAGGCTGCGTGGGGTAGTGGTCAAACCAGGAGTACCTGCAGCGCAGCAGAGGGCAGGGCTCCCTCAGCGACTCTCACATTACAGAGCACGACAGTGCTCGTGGAGGCGGGTGTGCATGGACTGGAGCACCGGCAACATGTGTGAAGGCAGTGGGTTGTTGCCAGTCGGGACCTCAAGCGGCAGGCAAACCCCATCGTCTGTCTGACTCCTGCTGCAGCAGCCACAGCCCACAGGCGCCTTCCACTTCGTCCTCAACTTTAGTATATCCCACCATCCCACTGCCTGCACCCCTGCTTCCCCACTCAAGGCAGCACCTGCAGCACTTAGTGCCCACCACTCTGCTGGAAGCATCCATCTGCGGTGCTGGGAATCTCCAGCCGCATGCTCAGCAGCGTGTCAGATGCGCCCCACACAGCGCTGCCACACCACAGAGTTCCCAGGCCTCCACCGCCAGGGGCTGAGCTGGCACGCTGATGCCGATGTGAATGCAGCAGCCCACTCACAGACCCCCCAGATGTCCTGCTCTGCGCTTAAGGGGGCAGTCGCCCGACCTGCCAGTGCATGGCACGCTGTGCAAGGGGCACAGCGCCAGCAGGCGCCACTTTCTCAGCCTCCCACTGCTGGCTGACTTGCAGGCGCAATCTGCAAGACCGCTCCCAGCCCCCCAACTTTGGCCGCCACCCGGCTCTATGCTCAGTGTAGATGACGCATGGTGGCATTCACAGCAGTTCCCAGTCTCTGGCCCTAGCTTGCAGGCAGAACACAGCACGACAGCTGGCCCCTCAGTCAGGCTGTCCGCCAGCTCTTTGCTCAGCATAGGCTCGCAGTGCGCTGTTACCCGAAGCCCTTCCCTGGCTAGACCAGCAGGCGCAACCCTGCAGCACCACAGCTGGCCTCTACCGCCGCCTCCATCCTCAGCACGAGCTTGATCGCGCTGCCGGTCACAGCATGGCTCCCTCAGCATGCACTGCTGTGCTGCCAGCAACCGCATGCTGCAGCCTGCACCTGTCGAGTCCAGCACCTCACTGGACATGACTCTCCTCCAGCTCCAGACAACACATGACAAACTGGCCCACAAGCACAGGGCTGAGAGTCAAAGGTTCAGACGCCAGCTGGCAGACGCCCGGCCAGCCCCCCACTGGCTGGTAGTCTCAGGATGAGCCCACAACATTTCAGCCCCCGAAACTCACTGGACAAAACCATCTGCAATCAAGTCGTCCAGCTCTGTGCTCAGGGGTCGCGTGCTGTTGTTGTCGTGCACGTAGATGCGGCTGACCCCCATCGCGATGTGGTAGTTCGCCCACCAGGCAATGTCATCAGCTTGATTCTGCATGGCAGTTGGGAATCTGGTGGGGCCAACTGGCACGTCAGTGATGTGGAGCAGGAGGCCACCTCATCTGCAGGGCAGCAGGCAGCACACAGCAATGGTGTTCAATGGGCAGGGGAGGGTGAAACCGGTGTTGGGGGCTTCAGGCCACTGTATTGCAGTAGCTAGCTGCCTGAGATGGCGCCCACGCAATGTTGTTCGCCTGGTCCAGCAGGACACTGCAGAGGTTCCCTAGCACTGCAAGTCAAACTACTGCACATTCCACAAAGGAGTTTCTGCCTCGCTGGCGCTGCATGGCCATGCAGAGCAGACACAGACAGGGCATGTGTCACAGCGCGAATGATGTTGGGATGAGGCTGCGCTGCTGCAGGACTAGCAAGCAACACCATTGGGCTCATCCCGACAGGCCTGGTACCTGCAGATCGCACAGATTCAAGTCTGGTCCCTGCATGCAGCTGCGTCTGCGCAGCACACGCTTTGCCCCACCCTCGCCTGCACCTCCCAAGCATCGTCAAAAAGGCTGGTGGTCAGGGGCTGCTGCGGTGCGGCACCATACATAAGGGGAGCTTGAGCTGCTGCGGGAGGGCTTGGGCTGCCTCGCGAGACTCTCAAACAAGTTCCAGCGTGACATATGTGTGACTGCTCCTAGAGGCGAAAACTGCCTGGCATCTGCGCAAACCCTCCGGCCATGTCTATGCAGCTTCTATGCAGCGGAGGCCCCACGCTGGGCAACAGGCAGGGGCAAAGCTGAGCTCGTCGACATACGCTGTCTGCAGCAGGCCACCGCCAGTGCCCTGACACATGATCAGCCTGACCTTCACAATTAGGCAGATGGCCAGGTAGCCTCCAGTGGGCTCAGGCCGCACATCCACAGCCAGCTCCGGGGGTGCTATGATCCGGCCCTCCGTCCGGCGCCCTGCAGACGTGGCAGCAGGCAGCACACCGTCAGTCATGCTTGACAACTGTGTGCCAGCAGCACCGTTTCTGCCCAGCTTGCAGCAGCTTGGCAGCAGCTTGACTGGCAGCAGCTGGCTGTGTCACAGCGCTGCTGCCTTCCCCAAATGGCTGACTGGACCAGCCTCTCCAACCCAGCAGGAGGGTCACACATGTCTGGTCAGCAAGAGTGGGGTGCTGCAGGGTTTCCTGCATGTCCACAGCCATTCCTGTATGGGGGAGAGCAGGGTGAAGCGGCTCTCTGCAGGCAGAAGCCTTGTCAGTGACCAGCTGCAGTGTCAACAACTCAGGACCCGCTCCCTGCCGTGGTGTATCCTGCAGCATAGCCGGCCTATGAGGGACATGATGTGAACAGCACAGCATGAGCTACACAAAGACAGTTGAGCAAGGGCCTGCATTGCTCTGCAGCCCCTCAGAACATGGTGCAGACGCCAGACACCAGCGCCTGTGGCAGCAGGCAGACTCAGCAGCATGTCTGGCCAGCCACGAGGCCCCTGGCAGAGCAGCAGGTACTGAGCCTCATCAAGCGGCGCTGCACCTGCCAAGATTGTGGCGGATGATGTCAATGGTATAACGAGCTGTCAGAGGACATTTGAGCCACAGAAAGCTACACCCAGCATGCTGGCAACGAGCACTGCCTCAGCGCCTCATTGTGCATCAGGCAGTTGGCAGTTCCTTTGCAGGGCAGGACCTGGCCTAGGGGGCAACAAAACCGGCCTTCTCCTGCCAGCATAGCAAGTGCTGACGAGGCATGGAAAGAGCGCTGCATGGGCCTCCCAGAACGGTGATGGCGGGCACTCTTATGAACTCCATCCAAGTTCCCACACTCGACAGGCGCTGCAGGGATCGCCCTGGCTCTAGCACAGTGCAAGCTGCAGCCCGTGTCCCCAGGCCCAGTGATCGGTGGGACACCGGCCTACCTGCGGACATCAGGAGGGCCCAGAGAGCCAGCCACCGCCTTGCCATGGTCCCCGGCGTCATCTTCTGTCAACTCGATGCAGTTGACACACAGCTGAACTTCAACAGTTGCAGAGTGAATGGTTTTAGTCAACGGTTTGACAAACTGGGCCACAGCCGTGGCCCAACTGATTCATGGTGATTAGCACAAGACAGCTCATGCCTGTCATGTCATGTAGTGCCAGGGGGCGATGGCAGGGCTGATACTAGTGTAGCTACTGAGATTGCTGTCAGCCATGCAGAACATGGTGACATGGAAATTGGTTGCAGCCTAGTTCTTGTCCCACTTCAGGCCAACACTGACAGATAGCCAAGCTGCCACCCTGCAGATATGCGGTGCAGGAGCAGGGGGATTCTGCTGCTGGCCAGGAAGTCGCTGCATACCTTGCCGCAGCTGGGGCAGCTGTGGCCTGCAAAGCTGGGCCACCAGGGCGCGCTCCTGGCAGCAGAGTGAGTCAGGATGGTCTGCGGCCCAACAGTTGTGCAAGGGCACACAACTGGAAGTGCCAAGGCAGCGACAAGCAGCTCTCTCCATCAGCGCGCATGCGGAGCCCAAACGGCCACTCCTCTGGAGACGTGTTGCAGTGTGCTGCAATGACACAGGCTGCTGAACGCACGAGGCGGCGCAGCGGCATACCAACACAGTTGACAGTGAGCAATGTAGCTGAGTGTGCTTGCTGTTTGCTCATACCAATGCAGGGCCCCAGCTGCTGCTGCTCTGAGAGCTTGTATCAGCTGATCCTGGCATTGCTCAGACGTCTGGAATCCTCAGTGCCTCCTGAAACGTCTTGTCAAAAGATGCTGCCCGCTCAATGACAGACATGACAACTGTGTCATGGGCATACTTTAAGGTCATCGCTTTATGTGCTAGCTAAAACAGCTTATTTTTAGAATTGTTGGTCACATCATACCCTCCTCAGTTGGAGCGTACAGCAAATTGTAGGGTCTGTCCAGCAGGTCAGGCCGCATCGCCGCCGCCAGGCACACCACGCAGTAGACAAGCACGCGCCGTGGGTAACAGCACAGCAGGTTCAGGGTCTGCTCGCGGGTGAGCTGCGGGCGGAAGTCTCCGTCCTCCCAATCCCCGGCTGTCCCCCAGACGTATGCCTCGTAGACGCAGCTCCAGTCCGGCTCCAGGCTTGGTCGCGCCAACCATGAAGGCTGCTCCTCGCTGTCGTACTGCCGGACGTGCTCCAGCTGCCGCTCTCGCATGTCGGGGCAGACCTCAAGTACGTAGTCCTGCTGAAGCCTGTGGATAGCCCGGCACTCCGCCAGAGCGAACCAGAGATACCGTGGAGGGTACATACTGGCGCGACACCATGGGAAACGTGTCAGGGCCAGCCACATCTGGGAGTTCCGACCCTCGGGGATCTCGGTGTCACAACCCCAGGCCAGCTCCGCCAGGCGCCGGGCCGGTAAGCTCGACAGGTGGCTCAGTTCCCCCGGTGTCATGTTTGCCAGCCCCAGCAGCTCCAGAGAGATCGGGAAGTGCCGGGGAACTCTGCGCCGCCAGTGGGTCTGGATGCATAGGGCGGCGGCGTGCAGACGAGGAGCGCAGCGCTCGCGGCACCACGCGACATGGTGCCAGTCCAGGCCAGCGCAGCATGGGTCCCACTGTGGAAATTCCGTGAGCCAGCGCACCCGCTGCAAAGTCTCGGCACAAGCCGCTCTGCACGTGCGGCTGGTCAGTGAAAGGGCCGCTGCGGTGTGCATGTCACACATGCCGCACACCCTCTTGAGGAGCTCCACAGGCAGGGCTGTAAAAGCCAGTGTGTGCTGTGCCGTGGTCCTGGACATCGTTCTGTTGAGACCAGAGGGGGCTCACTCCTGTAGACGCAATGCCAGTCAGCAGCGTGCACGCCTTGATCAGGTGAGGTGTTAAGAGGATTTCTCGTAAATTTGGGCTATGGATGCGTCACGTGAGACGAAAGTGAGTAGGTCTGCCGATGGCTCTCAGGAGCTGCGGCCAGAGCGGCAGAGAGTAGGTCCGCAAGGAAGTGCACTATCTGCCTGATCAATCTACAAAACTGGCCATTGTCATCATCGAGACAGGGTCTCTGCAGCTTTGCCTCCATCGATGCAAGCTTTCGAAACAGGAGAAGGATCCAGCTCAACTCAGCAAGCCTTCCTCCACAGATTGACAAGTCTGCTGCCATGGCGTCAGAATCAGAGCTATCAAAAAGTAGATGATGCAGAGACAGGCGCAGATGGAGGTGATGGCGGTGAGCACCACTGCTGAGAAATCCGGGAATGGCATCATGTGGCATATCGTGTTGGCATGGCGACATGTGGTATTGTGGCCTGCTGCATCCTCAGATCTGCTGGCAGATATGTGAGGCAGTCCAAGGCCAGACTGTGAAGACAGCGCACCCAGCTGCTGCAGTGCCAGGCATGCACGAGAATTGCCACCACAGCGGCGGGTCCCTGCCCCCTGAGCAAGTCCCTGCCCCCTAGCACTCAGGCCCCTGACACTGGGGGGCCAGCCTGCTGCTGTAGAGCTACTTGCACAGCCTGCCTGCACTTCGTTGATGCCGGTGCTGACCTACATAGCAATGGGCCCCACAGCCTGTCCAAAGCTTTAGAAGCAGCCTGTGTTGACTGCCACAAGGGCCTCTGCTCCCAACAGCCATACCTGTGCGGTCCAGGCCGCCGCAGCCCCGAGAGGGAGGCTGGTTGGGCCAGCTTGCTGCTGTACAGCTACTGCAATGGCCTCCTGGAGTTGGGCTACTCCCGCCCCCTGGAGCAGAGCGACCTGTGGGCTCTGGACGAGCGAGAGCAGACCGCCACAGTGGGGGGCCAGTTCCAGAAAGCCCTCAAGCAGACAAGGGATCCCATCAGGGCGCCGCATGTAAGACTTTTTGGGCACTCCTCGCAGTGCGGCCGGGGGTGCAGCACCTTTGTGCTGGCAGGGCCTCTCTACAGGGAAGGCCCCCTCAATCTCAGGAGGGTTTGCAACTGAGGCATGCTGCAGCGTGACACTGCGGCCTGCAGTGCAGCATCTCTGTGTCAGCAGGGATGGTCACCACAGACAGGTCCAAGAGGCTCATGTGGCTTAAGATCCCATCAAGGGTGGGCACTGGGCAGTGCCAGCTCAGATGTAGTGAAGGCAGCAACTGCTCACCAGGAGGCCCTCCCGCTGGCAAGCACAGCGTGTCACTCCAAGCAGGGGCTGTTAATGGTGTGGCCCAGTGCAATGCACTGGCTGGGCAGCTGATGATGCCGCAGGCTGGCACCAACCCCTGGTTGCATGTACAGCAGGGGCAGGCCGCTGCAGCGCCACAAGCACGTACAGGGTTCAGATGACATCACCTGCCCCCGCCTGACCAGGTGCCGCCTGCTTCTTGAGGTCCTGAGACCCCTACTTTTCAGCCCCTCAGCTCTGATCGCATTAGTGGCGTCTCTGGGTCAGTGAGCGGCGTGCTGAGGAGTGCTGCCTGTGTGCCGGCACCAGGCGTAGCTCTGATGTTGGTGCCTTTGGCCTTGCTGCCGTGCATGTAAGGCTGTGGGGTCATACAAGAGGGAGCTGCCAATGTCACTGCAGCGCAACCCAACCCGGGTGCTCCTGGAGTCCTGAAAGCACCATCTGCTCCTGTTTTTGCAGACTCATGCAGCAAGCTGAATGGAGCACAGCTGCTCTGCTGGAGCGTCTCATACCAGAAATGAGTGTCCTGCGTGCCTGTCAATGTGGGGCTCCTTCTACACAGGCTATGCTTCTCTCACAGCAAGCTCAGCCAGTTCACACGTGCTGTGCAGGGCACGCTGTGGCGAGCCATCTGGAAGGTCCACAGGGGAACCCTAGGGTGGACAGCCCTGCTGCGCCTGGGCCAGAATGTGATGTCCTGGGCAAGCCCCCTGCTGCTGCAGCAGCTGCTTGAGCAACTGAGCGGCGACAGGCATCCAGGTGGCGCTGTGCACTGCTCAAGCTGTGTACCTGCAAGCGCCTGTGGTGGCTGCTGGCTTCAACAGCTGCGCCGTGACAGGCATACAGGCAGCGAAGGCTCACCCGGCCGCAGCTGTGCTGCTGCTTGTGGTTGCTGCTGCTTGGACTGCCTGTGAAGTCACCACAGACTCAGCATTACAGATGGCTCACTGTGGCAGGGATCCTGGCCATGCACTTGCTTGTCAAAGGGGCCACCAAGCGTATTGAGCACAGCTGCCGTTGTGTTGTTGCTGGCACGCAGCTCCTGGTCGCTTCGCTTCAGGCTGTCCAGCCCTGCACTTGGACGCTCGGGCCTTGCCATGCTTTGCTCCAGGCTGTCCAGCCCTGCAGTTGGAAGCTCAGGGTTTGCCATGCTTTGCTAGCTGTCCTTACAAGTATGAAAGTGGACGATAGATTCCAGTCATCAGGCAGCTTAGGCATCACTGCCTGGAGGCCTGTGCTCATCCACCACTCCAGACCTACACTACCTGGCCTGCAGGGAAGTGCTTCCTGCTGGCTGTGGCCATGTATGCCGCCAGCACCGTAGGGACACTCACCTATGCGCGTTTCTTTCTGCTGGGCTACCGCATTGCAGCCCACCTGAAGGTGAGCCCAACATGTTGAATACTGGCAGAGAAAAGTGCTGAACCATTGTGCGCGCCAGGCAGCAGTGCAGGCCACTCAAACTCAGCATAGCCATCATGCTTCCAGACTCTGCATTTTGCAAGAGCGCATGCAGCACATGTGCTTGAGAGGCATGGTGACTGCAGCTGGTGCGCGCTGCTACACAATATGCCTGCAACCTCCACAACAGCGGGTGTTACAAAGCATGCTACCGAGAATCCAGCTGCAAAGCCCTAGCCTGGTGCCCTCTGTGTGGAGGGCCAGCTGTCACATGATCCACAGCTGTGGGCTAAAGGCTGCAGCGCCCCAGATGTGCAGCGGCTTGCGCTAAATGGCTTGTCAACTCTGTGTGCAGGGCCAGCTGGCAGATGCCCTGTATCGCAAAGCTCTGCGGATTGGCACCGACTCGCGGGACGCTCACGGCGTGGGCGCTTTGGTCAACCTGCAGAGCAACGATGCCACCAAGGTCTACCTGCTTGCGGTGTTCTTCCACATGCTGTGGAATGCCCCCTTCCAGGTAGGGGCACATGCGCCTCAGCCTCGTTATCAGCAGAATGCGCGTCTCCTGGTGTGGAGGTTGGTGAGAGTTGACTTTGGCTGTTTGTGTGGCCAGCTCTCTGCCTGCCTGCCTGCCTCTCTCCATGGCAGCCGCCCAGACCTGGCCATCCATCAGTTGCCCCCAGGGCCTCTCAGGAGTGCATGGCTCCCCTCACCACCATGGCAACCTGACTGCAGGTGCTTGCGGTACTCGGCCTGCTGATGCGCCTGCTGGGCGTCTGGCCAGCCCTGGCCTGCCTGGCTGTGTCGCTGGCATCTGCCCAGGCACACGCTCCGCCTCACCCCTGTGGCATCCTGACTGCAGGTGCTGGTGGTGATCGGCCTGCTGATGCGCCTGCTGGGTGTCTGGCCAGCCCTGGCCTCCCTGGCCGTAGCCCTGGCAGTCGTCCCAATCAACCTGCTGGTACTGCGCACGCAGACCAAGCTGCGGCGCCAGACACTAGTACACACGGATGCCAGAGTCAAGCTCACTGGCGAGGTGCTGTCGGGTAGGGCAATCGGATGCAGGCTCCAGCAATGCAGCGGCTGCTTCAGGGGGTATCATGGTGCCCTGCTTGGTGTAGTGCTGCTAACTGCCGCCTGCTGACAGACAAGGTGCTGTGGCCCCTAATGAATCCTGCAAGCATATCAGGACACTCCTCCTCTCATCTGCAGGCATCAAAGCCGTGAAGCTGCACAACCCCTCCACCTCTCACTCATTGTGCTGCCCCCTGTACATCCTGCAAGGATCTGGACATTCTTCCTCTCACCTGCTGCAGGCATTGAGGCCGTCAAGCTGTAAGCCTGGGAAGCTCCCTTTCCCATCCGCTTATCCTGCTGCGGCCCCTACAAGCTACAGGCATCAAGGCTGTACCACTGGCCTGCAGGCATCAAGGCCGTCAAGCTGTATGCCTGGGAAGCTCCTTTCACCCAGCGCATCCTGGCGATCCGCCGCCGGGAGCTGCGCTGCGTGCGCAACAGTGCCCTGGTGGGGCTGATTGACAGCGCCTCATTTGAGACCACCCCTATTTTCGTGGCTCTGGCGGCATTTGGCACATACGTCTGGCAGGTGGGCCTCGCAAAACAAAAGCACTGCCTGTGCTACAGCCACCTCTGAGAGGCAAGCTGGGGCTCATCTGTACACACCGCTATGCGAATCCTGGCAGCCTGAGGGCAACAATAGCTGCGAATGTCCCCGTGTGGCGCTTGCTGCACACATGTATGTTTTGTGGGCTAAAGTGGTGCAGGCGACAGAGTTGGCAAGGGCATGTGCCAAGGGCGCGTTTTCAAGCTCAAGCAGCTTGCTTTCTCCTGGCTTGTGGCTCAGCACCTGGTGCTTGCTGCATGACAGCATGGCTGGTGCTGAAGTGTGGCAGTCTTTGTGTATGGTACCCTGTTGCTCCAAGGCGCTCACCTGCCTGCTCAGGGGTAGCAGAGCAGGAGATCATGACTGACGGTCACCAATTTTCTCAGCGCACAGCATAGCAGCTGCCATTCCGCTGCAGTGGCTCACCTCTCAACACCACTCAGGCTGCATCCCTCAGAGCTGCAGTGGCTCGCACCTGAACATCACTCAGGCTAGACCCTCCGCACAGCAAGCAGCGTTTAGAGCGCAAAGACCGCTCTTCGTTGTTCTGGATCTGCGCAATTCAACACAGCCGAGATCTGGTGTCTGTGCAGGGGCACGCCTTGACTCCCGCTGTGGCCTTCCCCGCACTCGCCCTCTTCAACCTGATGCGCATGCCTCTGATCCTGCTTCCCTGGTGAGCTTATGTCTGCATGCAATCTGCTGCAGGGCCCTTGAAGCATTTCACTGTCTGCGCTGAGCCTTCGCTACAACTTGACCCTTACCATTAGACGCTGTCTCTGTGTATCAGGTACCTCTCAGAGTTCATCGAAGGATATGTGGCCTTAGGAAGGATGCAAGCCTTCATCCAGGTGCTTGTTGTCTGCAGCTGCCGTCGACCTTGCCCTGTCCTCAGAAGTGGCGCTTCGGCTTTTGCCTCCTGCTGCCGCCGAGAGAGGTGCATGCTGTGTGCTATGTGCAACTTGCCTTCTTGGCCGCATACAGGCTGCTCCTATCCATTGCAGGCAGCTTCCCCCTGTGGGGCTGTCACCTCCTGTGTAGAACTGGAGCAACAGCCTGATGGCCTGTTCAGCACCTGTGAAATCCAATCCGCTGCCATCTCTTTGCACATGGCCCTTTTCACCCACCTGTCCCTGCAGAGCGATGAAGTGGAGCAGCCGCCCGTCCTCCCTGCAGCGCCGGCGGGCGCGCCGGCCATCTCCATGCAGATGGCCAGCTTTGCCCATGAGACGATGGAGCCCCCCGCGCTGCGCAGCATCAGCCTAGAGGTCCCCAGTGGACAGCTGCTGGCGGTGGTGGGGCAGGTCGGGGCTGGCAAGAGCAGCCTGCTGGCCGCCCTGCTGGGGGAGATGCACGCCCGGGGCGGGGCAGTCAAGGTGGGCTGCCTGTCAGCATGCCTGGCAGGCAGTGAGTGCAGGCGGCAGCCAAAAGGAGCAGCCCTTGGTGGGGGAGAGGCATCTGCTCTGCTCCAGTCCCTGTTGGTCCCCCTGTTGGTCCCTCCGAGCACAGCAGACACCCACTTCCCTCCTTGGTTCGCTGCTGTGTGGACGTGAGGGTCTGTGGCCGGCGCAGCTCAGCACCTCCCGCATCTGCCGCCTCAGCCTGCAGCCTCTCCCAAATGCCACTCCCTGCCTTGCTGCTGTGCAGCAGGCCAGCGGTCAGGCCATCTCCAAAGTACCAGTCCCTGCCTTGCTGCTGTGCAGCTGCTCAGTGGCCTGACCGCTGGCCTGCTGCAGCATCCGTCAATGCACTGCCGGCCGCCCCATTCCCACCATGCTTTGGACATCCATTCACTCCTTGCTGCGCTTCTGCACAGGTGCGGGGCTCAGTGGCCTATGCTGCCCAGGACCCCTGGATCCGCAATGCCAGCCTGCGGGACAATATTCTGATGGGCCTCCCCTTTGACCAGCAGCGCTACCGCGACTGCCTGGAGGCATGTGCCCTGCTACAGGACTTGGACCTGTTGCCAGCCAGGGACGCAACAGAAATAGGTGGGCGCAGGCTTACACGGCCTGTGAGCACCGGCATGCACAGCACTGCAGCAGTGCCATGGGGCAGCCCTTGCCAGCACCAGGCACGACTGAGATGACAGATTCAATGTTCCACACTTGTGTGTGCTGCAGGCGAGAGCGGCATCCACATCAGCAGCAGGCACAGGGCGGCTCTGATACACATGGCCTGCAATGGCAAAGGGACCTTTGCACGGCAGTCACAAGGATGCTAAATCACACCACCGCTGCAGGCGAGAGGGGCGTGAACCTGAGCGGGGGCCAGCGCCACAGGGTGGCTCTTGCGCGCGCCTGCTATGCAGACGCGGACACGTACCTCTTGGACGACCCTCTGTCAGCAGTGGACGCGACTGTGGGCGCCCACATCTTCCAGAAGTGCATTCAGGGGCTGCTGGCGGGCAAGACGCGTGTGTTGGCCACCCACCAGCTGCAGTACCTGCCGGGAGCCGACCTGGTCATGGTGCTGGAGAATGGGGCTGTCCAGAACCTCGGCAGGTGGGTCAGGCAGGTCACGGTGCTGGGAAGCGGGGCCGTGCATGGACTCAGCAGGTGGGCCGACCTGGCAAGGGTGCTTGACACTGGGCCTGTGCAGACTGTTGGTGGGTGGGCCCACGCGAGGCGTTAGGTCCTTTGCTGTCTGTGCTGCAACTCATGATTTCCCTGGGGCCTTTTGTCGTCCCCTCGCCTGGTGGTGCTCATAGGTGAAGTGTGAGCAGGTCCTCACCAGGTGGGCCACATCGAGAGGGCTGCACAAGGGTGCTCACTGCAGACGTTGCTCACCAGGTGCAATATCTGCCCAGAGGTCTGTGTGAGAAAGTGCTGTCGCCTCCATGGCTGTCATGCTAGGTCAGCAGAGCAAACTGACTGTTTCAATGTGTTGCGTGCAGCTACGAGGCATTGACAGCTCAGGGCCTGGACTTGGCCCAGTACGGGCAGCCTGACACTGACGACGAGGGTTCTGCTAGGGCGTCCCAGTCTGGCATGCTGCGGGCAGCTTCGGCGCGGCCTGGCCCTGGACTGGCAGACGGCCAAGCACGCAGTGCACTCGCCGAGCGGACTCGCAGCATGCCCCCGCTTGATGGCCTTGCCTGGGATATTGATTCAGGTAGGCTGTCACCGCTGGGAGAGCATGCCTTCGCCTGGAGGTCTCAGCTGGGAGTCTGCTCCAGCTAGGTTACAGACTTGCGATGTCCATCACTTGCCAGGGGCATGCAGAGCATGCCTTGGCCTGACGGCGTCAGCTGGGGGTCTGGCTGAGCTGTGTGCTTGACAGCTTGCAGAGAACGGCTTCCGCTGACAGTGTATATCCAAGTAAGCAAGAGACCTCACCTTTGCTGTGTTTTCCTGTGCCCTTCCAGCTCATGTCGAGCCCTCCTCAACTTCCCAGCTCAGCTTTCTTGTTGCTTTCTTGCTGCAAAGATCATGGAGCTGCTTGAAGCCGTTGCATCTCAGATGGCGCGCCCCACCTCACCCTCCTCTCTTGCTGCCGTGCAGAGGACAAGGAGAATGTGGAGCCACCCAGTCTGACACGAATGGGGCCAGAGGTGGCGGTCAAGACCCAGCTCGCTGCAGGGGACGGCTCTGCCGTAGAACAGGAGGCCCAAGTCCTGCTGGACAATGCCCAGACCGGGCAGGGCGACAGGGGCGGCATCATCAAGGTGCACAGATGTGCCCAGTAGCTCTGGCTGCTTCACGACTCAGGCAGGAACTGGGGGCAGCATCATTCAAGTGTGCTGCGGGGCTGCACCACACCCATCAACACCTCTAATGCCGTGGGGTCGTGCAACTTGCTGGGTCTGGCTTGTCTGTGCGGCTTTGCCCAGACCACACAGGACGGCAGGCAGCAACAGCCATCTCAGAACAGCTCCATGCAGGCGTGCGGCTGCAATGTCCCATACCTGAGCTGGTACAATGCAGCCACAAGAGCAGGGGCAGTATCATTCAGATGCGCTACCGCAGTGCTCGTCTGACAGCTTGTTCCAGTGCAGACAGCAGAGCGATGGGAGCAGCCATCATGAGTCCTGTCATAGCAGCGTGCACGCTGGTCCCTGGATGGCCCAAGCTTGTGCCTGGGGCCCCTCTTCCTGCTGCAGCTGCATCTGGCATGGCTGTCGCTTGCAGGGCAGGGATGCCCTGTGGCAGCCTCAACAGGGTCATTGGTGGAGTATCCAAGAAAGCATCAGGCACTTGAAAGTCTGCGGAAGCAGCAGATGAGCTCTCCATGGTCTGCAGGCGGAGGATCGTGCACGCGGCAAAGTTGCTCCGGGCACCTGGCTGGCCTATGGGCGCGCCTGGGGCCCCCTCTTCCTGCTGCCGGGCGCAATGGTGGCCTCAGCCGCGGCAGAACGCACCTTCTTCGCGGTGCAGAACTGGTGGCTCAGCGTGTGGAGCAACTCTGTTGTTGACCAGGCAAGCACAGGACTGCTGGCTGCTGCACGGCAGAGTGGCATGGACAGGCATCTTCGGTGCAGATTGACATGCTGGCTCAGTATGTCAGTGGAGCTGAAATATGATGGCTGGCTTGTGTTTGTGCGCCCTTTAAACTGACACAGGGAGCCATGGAGATCCGAGGAATCATCTCCTTGAGGAGTATCCACTTCTGTCTTCTCGTGTGATCTTTCGTTGGTTTGTGCTCTTTTGCATTGCTGGCAGGCCTCACCTGCTGCACCTGTCCATTGTCACATCCCTGCTCACAAGCACGGTGTGCTTGGCGCTCCACTTTCTGCAGTTGTCCACTGCACAGGTCCTGCTGGGGACACCCTGCTGGGCACCAGTCACATGATGGTCCTTGCCACTGGATTGCCCAGTTTGCCTGGGAGCTTTGGTGTGTACATACAAAATGCAACTCATCATCACGTTGCACCATTTTTGCTGCAGGATAGCCCATCCCACCTGCTGCACTTGTCCACTGCGCAATACCTGCTGGGGTACAGCCTGCTGGGGGCCGCCACGGTGGCCTGCAACTGCTCCCGCAATGCGACCTCCATCTGGGGCAGCGTGCGAGCCGCCGGCAGGCTGCATGCAGCTCTGCTGGCCAAGGTGCTGGGCCTGCCGATGGCTTTCTTTGACAGCCAGCCCCTGGGGCGCCTGCTCAACCGCTTCACCAAGGTGGGCTGCATTCTCTGCTGCCAGCTCCGTCAAGCTTTCACGTGATGCGGGCACCTTAATATGGTGTCTAGCATCAGGGTGTTCACTCTTTTGAAGAGGACGCCAGGGGCGTCTGCGGCAAGGCCTGCTCACCATGCTTCAGCAAGGTAAGCTGTGTTCTGACGTTGCCAGAGTCACAAAGTTTGCTCATGAATGGGCGCATTTATGGGATGTTCTTTCCATCTGCTTTGCCGAGGTGAGCAGCTGTGAGGGCGGCAGATAGTCAGGAGGGACTGCTTGCAGACGCTGTGAGCCTTTGGCAAGGCCCCACGTCAGCTGCGTGGCAGGTGTGATGTGATGCTTGCTTTGGTTTCTGGTCACTCAAGGTCCAATGCAGCTGCCTGCTTGGCAGCCTCCTGACTGAAAGCAGCTTTCCATCAACATTCAGCACCATCTGCTGCTGAGGCCTGAGCTTGCTTGAGGCCGTTGCACATTCAGCCGCCCCAGTGACTGGTAGCTGCGGCTGCCTGCTGTGCAGTTGTACAGGACCTGCTGTTGGCAAGGCAATGAAGGCTGAGCGGGAGCCTCTGCTGGTGGCTCATGGGGCATCTGCAATGCGCTGCTTGCAAGTACAGTGTCCCTGGCACTTTTTGCTAGATCAACTGATGTGGGCCTTCACTGCATGCAGGACACAGAGACTGTGGACTCTGAGATACGGACCATTGTGAGTCTCTGCTTTGTTGTCTTGACGGGTCTGAGGGTGTGGGAGGCAGTGAGGCCAAACATATAGGCCCTGTGCAGCAATTTCAGGAGATTTCAGCCTTCTGGCTGCTGAGCATGTCCTAGTTGGTGGACATCAATCAGGGTCAGAAGGTGCATGCCTGGAGTTTTAGGCAGCGCCCTAGACGTCCTGCGTGGCATGTCCAACCTAACTCTTAACAGCCAGCATTACACGGCAGAGCAGCAGTCCTGCCTTTGACTCTGCAACGCCAGCAATCAGGGCGCGTGATCATCATGGACTGATGCCGGGCCTTGCATCCTCATAATATTGGAGTGCAGCCATCCTCGGCCTCCTGGCAAATCTGTGCGCAGGGCCTCATTCATGATGTGAGTGTGGGCCTGGCGACCTGTCTGGCTGAGGCAGCAGATGGTACATACTCGAGGAGGCCCTTGCTGAGTGCTGTGGGCTTGGTGCTGAGTCAGCACCCATCTGCCCTGCAGATGGAGGGCGCCCTGGACACACTAGTGTCGGCTGTAGGAGCGCTTGCAGTTGTGCTGTTCGTTTCGCCAGCCATGGTCGCTGCTGCCATCCCGCTGGCAGTGGTCTACATCCGTGTTCAGGCAAGCTGATGCTGCACACACAGGGGACAACTTGGGGCATGACAGCTGTTGTCAGAGGTCCGGTTAGGAGTGCTCCGATGTGTCTGTGAGAAAGCCCCGTTGCACTGTGAACAAACAGAAAGAAGTGGCTGCTGGGGGATGATATGTTTCTGCCTGCCAATTTGAGGGAGGAACAAAATGCCTGCAGATGTACCATGTGACGGCCAGCCAGCACCTCAGGTTGTCTGAATTTGATGTCCATGGCTGCAATATGCACATGCAGCCTTCATGCAACTGAGACATAGCGTGTTCCTGCAGATGCACCACTGTTGTTCATGGCTTATGCACATACAGCATCCATGCAACCTCTTGCATTCCTGCCTGCAGATGTACTATGTGGCAACCAGCAGAGAGACAAAGCGCCTGGAGTCCCTGTCGCGCAGTCCGGTGAGCAGTGCACATCATGACTTTCGAGCTGCAACAGTGACTGGTGACATAGTTGTGCACAACAGACAGACTCTGGCATGCTCCCAAGGTCGCAACATCACTTGATGCTGCCATGGTCAGCTTTGAATCATGATAAACTCAGCCCAGCTCGGTTGCAGAGAGGAGAGCCAGTGCTTGTCACAGATCCTTTGGGGCGTGCCGTGCCCTGCCCTTCAGCAGCAACGGCTTGGTGGGGACTCATCGTGACCTGAGTGCAGGTGTATGGCCTGTTTGGCGAGACGCTCACGGGGCTGGTCACCCTGAGGGCTTTCCGGAAACAGGAGCAGTGCCTGCTCCAGAATGAGACTCTTGTGGACGAGAATGTTCGAGCATGGTGGCCCCAGCAAGGGGTGAGCTACCTGCTCCTGTGTTGAAGGGCCCAGCGATATGTGCTGCTGGCTTTTGAAGTCAAGCTGCTTCCCTGGCTTTCAGTCCTCTACAGTGAGGGCCTGGCAGTCAGGGGCATCTGTCAGTTAGGGTGTTCTTGTACTACCAGTTGGCTTTGAGGATGCCAGGCATGGCCAAGAGCTGTGCAGAATGCTCCAGCCTCATGACTGCAATGTTGCAGACGCTAGCTGTAGGTTCAGCTGCAACCCAAAGCAGCTGGCAGGCCAGCCACCCTCTGCGCCCGATTGGTTGGGGTTCCCCCTGGTCCTCCTGCTGCAGGTCCTGCTGTACATTTGGACTGGTGCAAACTGCAAAATGTGCGCAATCATGATTTGCCCGCCATGTGTGCCAGTTGGCAGACGGGAGCCAGCAGGTCCAGAGACGTTGGCTCGGAACACAAGTCCGGCCTTCAGCCCATGCGGTGCATGAAAGCCACTCATGGCTGCAGGTGGCATTCTGTGCCAACCATGCACCCTTTCTCAGCCTGACAGGTGCCAGCAACCCCTTGCTGCTCATGCTGCAGGTCATCAATCGCTGGCTGAGCGTGCGTGTGGAGCTGATCAGCAATAGCGTCGTCCTGGTGACAGCCCTGCTAGTGGCAGTGGTCCTGCCGGTCAATGCCGGTCTGGCTGGGCTGGCCCTGACTGCAGCCATCAACCTCACAGACAACCTGGCATGGCTGGTGCGGCAGGTAAATCGCAAAGCAGCCACTGGCCTTCAACTCTCAGGCAGCCAAAATTTCATGCTTGATGCAGACGCTGCGTACACTATGCATGGGAGTCATCAATCGAATCTCCTCAGCCTATGCAAAGTTTGGCCAGCCGAGCGCACTGTTGGACAGCAGGTGGGCTGAGGAATGCCTGCAGTCACTTGCGTACTGAGTCTCTGTGCTGGGCTGCAGGCCACTCAGCTGGAGGTCAACATGAACGCTGTGGAGCGTGTGACGGAGTACAGCCCCTTACCAGCGGAGGCTGCTGGGCAGCAGGACGTGCTCCGTGTGCCGCCCGAGTGGCCCAGCAAGGGAGCAGTTGAAGTGCAGGACCTTGTGGTGAGTGATGTGTGGGGCTGTGCATGAGCCCTCTGCCTGCATGTCCAGATGGACACCTGGGATGGACCAGGTGTGGGGAGTCACTGCGTTGCAGCACCTCATGGTGAGTGGGGCTGTGCTAGTGCTATGCCAGGGCCAAATTCTGGGAGTGGGGCCGGCTGGCGTCCAAGCAGCCCAGCAAGGAAACCACCGAGTGCAGGACTGGGTGAGTGAGTGATGTGGCCAAGCTAGGGCTGCCTTGGGGTTCATGTTGCAGGTGCTGCATGAGTGGCCCTGCAAAGAAGGTGTGAAAGTGCAGTGGGGCAATAAGCTGTGCAAGGGCGTCGGCTGGACTCTGCTTCTGTGCCCAGGTGGCCCAGCAGAGGAGCTACTAAGGTGCAGGGAGTAGCAAAGTGGCCAGGCCAGGACCGTACCAGGGTTCTGGCTTGCGTGTGCGGCCTGAGTGGCCTAGCAAGGAGCCCACTGCAGTGCAGACTTGACACGCTGGCAAGTTGCCAAGCTAGGGACGCACCAGGGTTTTAGCACACAAGTTCTGCACATTAGCCCAGCAAAGCAGCTGGTGAGGTGCAGAACATAGCAGTGGCTGCAGAGATGTGGCAAGGCTGAGTCAGGTTTCTGTGATGCAGCAGCCCCACAATGCAGGACCTGCAATAGGAAAGCGAAAGTGGCCTGGTGCGGTCCCCAATGCATGCTGAAGGTGCTGACCCAGGGTCTGCCAAGGGTTACCTAAACAGGCGTGCACACCACAACAGGCCGCCTCCTGTGTGTGGCCTGCTGGTGGGCGCAGCGCCATCTGTTTGGAGGCATGCGCAGCCAGCATTGTGGCCCATCAAATCCCTGCAGCACGAGGTGTTGTCCTGCGTATCCTGGAAGTCAAAGATATATTGGCACATTGTGTTACCGCAGGTGGCGGCTGTGAGAAAAGCAGCCGGATGAGTCCTGCAGATGCAGATTGGGGTATGGAGACCCTGGTGACACTTGATAGCTTTTCTGAGCTGGGCTCGGCAGCTCAGACGCCTGCACGCTCTGCGAACTCTGCCGCAGATGTCCCTGCAGGTGCAGGTCAAGGTCGTGCAGATCATGACAGACCCTGAAAGGGCATCTGGTCCAGGCCTTGCAGCACCCAGGCGTGCACAGTGACCACCCCCACCCGTGTCTGCAGGTGCGTTACCGGCCTGACCTGGACCCTGTCCTGAAGGGCATCTCCTTCCGGATACAGGCGGGAGAGAAGATAGGCATTGTCGGGCGCACAGGTGGGCGCACTTGTCCTGGGAGCTGAAAACGCAGATCGCCACTCTCCTCTGTTCCAATGGACTGGTATGCATCCTGGTGCAAACAGGAATGCGACATTTAGACTGCCCCAGTGGGAAATTTCTGACCAAGTAGAACCCTTGGTGTCCACTGTAGAGCGCAGCAGCTCTGACTGTGGCTGGAGTGTTGGAAACGCCTGCACAGACACTGATCATCGGCAGCAACCAAACACGTTTGACTGTGCAGGGTCGGGCAAGTCCACCCTGATGAGCGCGCTGTTTCGCATTGTGGCCCCCAGCAGCGGCCGCATTCTCATAGATGGCTGTGACTTGGCTTCTGTGGCGCTGCACGATCTGAGGAGCAGGCTGGCGCTCGTCCCTCAGGTGTGCTCCTCTATCACCCCACAGCTGTGGCGCACCATGGTTCAAGTGGCATGCCAGCGCTTCTGTCCCAGTCACGGTGATCTCATCAGTGGCTATGGCTTGGCAGCTGTGGTTATTCGCAGGGTCTGGTGTTTGTCTTGCGCTGAGCCTCTTGCATGACCGCTGCAACTTGGCAGCTGTGGGTCTGCACAACCTTTGGGTATTTGTGAGTCACTGCTGTGACTCGGCAGCTGTGGTCTTGCACCACTTGACGAGCAGAGTTGTGGCGGTCCCTCACGCAAGCTGGAACACCTTGATACCCTAGGTGCATTGTTGGGCATCACTTGACATCCATGCTGCCACAGCCCTTATTGGAATTTTGCGGCTCTAGCGCCTGGCAGGACACAGGGCAGCACATCATGCTGCCAGGTGTGGTGCAGTGCTCCCAGCTTGCTGACTTGCAGCCCTGGACCCCACCACACAAACACTTTTCAACTGGCACCAGTTTGGTCGGCTTGGCTGTGTGTGGCAGCATGCACACATATGCGCTGCGGCTGTTGGAAAAATGTGCTAAACTGACGCCCAAGCCTCCAGGCCGGGCAGTAGCGGCAGCTGTGGGGCAGCACATGCAGTGGTACCGCGTGCACCTCCGTCTGCCTCAGTTGTTTGCTGGGAAGCTTGTGCAGGTATGGGCGATGACATTTATGAACTTTGCCGGTCCTCAAGGACCCTGCCAGCCTTTGCATTTTGCAGCAGCAGCTGAAGCTCTTCACAGACAGCTGTAGTGCAGACAGGCCTAGTGATATAAGTTCTGGCCAGTGGGCAGCAGATTTTCTTGTTAAGCTGAGCAGGACCCACTCTGCATGTTTGTGTGCAAAAGACTGCATGTGCAGCTTGTCATGCTACCTACTGTGGTGTCTCGTGCAAGGCTCCTGTCCCTCTGTGTCTGCAGAACATAATTGTGGTTGGGGACAGTCTGTGCCCTTATCTGGCACCAGGGAACTGCGTGTGCAGCTTGCCATGCCAGTCCATGTAAGTTCGAGTTGTGCTGCAGTAACAATTCGTAGTTCTGGGGCTGCAGGACCCAGTCATGTTTTCGGGCAGCGTTCGCTTCAATCTGGACCCCTTTGACACTGCGGGCGGCGACGCTGTCATCTGGGCCACGCTGGAGCAGGTCGGCATGGCCGCCACCATACGGGACACGCCGGTGCGCTGGTTGTTTGTGTCACCCCGCTTAGGATGCGACGACGCGTGCCAGGCCCCCCTGAAGCACCATCTGGGACGCAGCGGCGCCTGCTGTGTTGCGTGCGGTATGCGTGGCAGGGGCACAGAGAAAAGGCTGGCGCGGCAGCCAGCATCCCAGACACGCCAGTGCACTCTGCGGCCTGTTGTTGAGAGCACCATGCATGTTGCAGCAGGGCGAAGCCACAGCCATGCTAGTGTCTGTGCGTTTTGCAGATGTCCAAATCCACCCATGTCTTTGTGCAGCGTGGATGCTGGCATGTGTCAGCTACCTGTGCTGAGTGCCTTTGCTGAGAGCCTTGTGCACAGCTGCTAGCATGATCCTGATCTGATTCTTGACACAAGAAGCTTTGTGACACCCGCCTCCCTGTTAGGAGCCACCCTTCAAGCGCAGGCATGCTGCAAGCTGCTTGAACTAAGATTTGTGTGACGGCCAAGGCGCACCAGTCCTGCAGATGCAGGATGTGGCAAGCCCTGAACCTCCAGCTGCGTCTGGAGCCCACATGCTTAAGCGTGCAGACCATGCTTTGCATATACATAGCCCCAGATGCAGCTGTGCCCAGTGTGTTGGCTACAGGCTTAAGCAGAGCCGGCCTTGTTGCAGGGCATCACGCCTGTGCCAAACTGCACAAACAGGCAGAGCGTGTTGTGGTTGCCGTACCCTAGCCACAGTTTCAACACTTACTTCAACGCTTTGGCTGCAGGGTGGCCTGGACGCCATGCTCAGCGAGGGTGGCAGCAACCTCAGCGTCGGGCAGAAGCAGCTGCTGTGCATGGCGCGGGCTCTGCTGCGGCGAGCACGCATACTGGTGAGAGTTCGTGGGCTTGGCAAAATTTCCACTGTGATGTTGTGTAGTCTATTTCTGGAGACACTTGCTTCAGATCTTGTGCGGCGCCCCCTTGCAGCAACTGAAAGTGGCATGGCCACTTTGCTGAGGTCTGGCCTGAGGTAGCACAAGACATGCATTGATTTGACAAAGTGTGCTGCCACAGGGCACCTGAACAATCTGGAAGTGCTTTCAAGGGCTTGGCTTGACAGCTGTACATTGTGGCTGTTCACCAGCTGGTGCATTGACGTGCTGGTTGCAGCTCAGCAGCATGCTTGCGTTGACTTCATCTGGTCCCATGCAAGCACCCCTCTGCCGCCCGAAGTTGTCAGTTCTGGTCTTGATCTGGAGTCTTTGGCTCTTCGCTCAGAGTAAATATGTGCTTTGCTTATGGCGAAAAGGGTGCAAGGCCTTGCTTTGCACTTGCTTGGGGCTTGGTGATCTTGCCTGAGTACTGGGTGGGCCTGCTTCGCTCCTGGCATGGCCACTGCTGCCGGCTGGTGGTCCCGTATGCTGTCCGTCTGCCTGTTGCTTTTGCCAGCAGCGCAGCCAGCTTGACTCAATTGACAGGCTTTGCTGCTGCAGTGCTTGTTGTTCTGCCCTGGGTGCTGTTACGCAGCTTGGCTTGTCCATTGGCTTATTTCATAGCTCTGGTGTTGAGGAGATCCCTTGCTCATGAACAGCCACTGCTGCCGGCTGTGGGTGGGGGCTGCCTCCCTCCTTTGCCATTCGCCTTGCCAAATTTGGAGCCTGCTTTGCTCAAGTGACAGCCGCTGCTGCTGCTGAGTAGTAAGCCATGTTGCCTGCAGGTGTTGGACGAGGCCACCTCCTCTGTCGATTCTGCCAGTGATGCCATGATCCAGGACGCTGTGCGCAGCGCCTTTGCTGAGTGCACCGTCCTTACCATCGCTCACAGGTGAGCTTCAGCGAAGAGAGCTCTGCAAATATTTCTCATCCAGCCATCCTCTACCGCTGCTCTTCACCAGAGATGTCTTGACCCTTGCTGGTGCTTTTTTGTGTAGTGCCACATGTTACACACACGTGGCACATTGTGTTGAATTGACTTCTGCCAATGCTGCTCACCAGTGGTGCTGTGGATTGTTGCACTGCATCCTGCTGGAGTTGATGATGTTGCCACATGTGGGATTTACAACTACAACATGTGAACAAGGCAGGTGCAGGTTTCATCTGATCTGCCCTGCAAATGAAATACCTCAGCGCTGCTTGCCGTAGTACAACTCAAAGCTCTTATCTGTGTGCAGGCTCAACACTGTGCTGACCTGCAACCGGGTCCTGGTCCTCAACGCAGGCGCGGTGGAAGAATTTGATACGCCTCAAAACCTGCTTCAGGTCTGTGTGCTTTGTGGCGGTCTGACATGCTGTCCAGCCTGCTTCAGGATTGCTGTTCTGCGTCAGGTCAGGCTGATGTTCCCCCAAACAAAGTGCTGAGCCTGTCGACTTCTGTGCGCCTACTCAACACATCAGCAGCAATCATCCTTTGTTGTCCTGTGAAGCCCACCTCACAACAAAACTGTCTTGGCTGCAGAACCCCCATGGTGCTTTCTATGCAATGATGAAGCAAACAAACACACGTCACAGCGGCAATTAGACTCATCAGCAACAGTTTGTGAACCCCCATGGCACTTTCCATGCAATGATGAAGCAGTCAGATACACATCACGGCAGACATCAGGTTCATCCAGCAACAATTTGTTATGCACAAGCATTCTGAAACGTATGGCCCATCACTGATCTGTTCACTGAAAAGAGACTACATTCAACAATTGCATCTCTGCCCATTTTAATACCTGATTTGATTCATTGAGCGGGGACTTGGAAAGCATTGCAATTGATTGTTACTTGAGAAGCACTAAGCTCGGTGCTAAGCGCTTACACTGATCTGAATGGCCAGCAGAAGACATTGATTTCTCCTGCTGTCAATGAGGGACCTCCTGCCTACACAAATCCGCTGCAGCTTTTAGTAGACGGCTCATGCATAGGGCATATATAAGGCTATCTTCTACTGTAAAGCGCCGCCACCAGCAGACCAGCAAACAAAGCTGCAAGCGCCAAAGATGCGCCGACTCCAGCTCCAAGCTTCCAAAGCAGTGTTACAGGGAAAAGGCCATTGTACCTGCAAATGCAGTTACTCGCAGTTAGCTTGCAGCCATCGTCACAGTGGAGCCAAGCCTGGCCTACAGGCGTCACCGTGGACCACAGCAAGCAGACAGCCAGCTAAGCACAGATTGGGTGCGCTGCTGGAAGGGGTGCCTCTGTCAAAGGCTGCTCAAAAGGGTGAAGGTTGTGAGGAGAGTCACTCAGTAAAGCCATCAGAGGGACACTCCCTTGTGTAGCACTGACCCAGCTGAACTTAGCAAGAAACACTACAATCACCCCCTTGCGGCCAGCTGTCCTGGACAAGACAAGCACATGTTTTGAGCAACTGACACGCACTCATCGCAGGTCGGGGTGCGGACGCCCAGATCTACTTTAGGGCAGAAAGGCAGCCTCTCGTACATCAGGTCAATAACACCGGCATTTGGATCTGCCAGCTCCTTGAAGGCCCAGTAGCTCAGATCCTGCAGGAGTGAAGGTCAGAACTCTGTGTGGGCACATGTAAGCATGGGTGCTTGAATGCCGCCTGGACAATGGCACCAGGGTCAAAGTGACGGTGCGCAGATCATGCCTGGTTGTGCTGGAGTTGAGGCCATGGTGCGCATGTGCAAATGCACCACAGGTGTGTATGGTTTGCAAAAGAGTGAATGCAGGCACTGGGCCACATTGCTGCACTGACAGCATTGACACACATGCGCAGATCTGGGTGGCCCACTCAGCAGTGCTTTGAGTAGCAAGTCAGCATGATCAGAGGGCTGCACGTAACCCAAGATTGGCACCACAAATGGAAAATCATGACTGGCAGGAACTCACAAAATGGGTCTTATCACCACAGCACCACTTCTGGTTGTTGGGATTCCTGTGCTGGCAGGGGCAGCTGCAGGCAGCAAACATCGACCTCAATTCTTGGCACCAAACCCTGCCCAGGGGGCTGTGTGCATCATCCATGGCGTGTGCACAGACATAAAAGCAGCCAGAACAATTGCGATTGGGAGCTGCACCCCAGTGGCGGCCCTCACAGCAGCAGCTGCATATCACCCCAGCACCTGCCTACAACAGCCGACGCATGCCATGTCTGCCCTGCCTCCACCTTTAGTGTACAGGCAGCAGCATCATGCCATGCCATCCCAGGCCCCATCTGTGAGCAGACAGCAGCTGCAGGCCACGCCTGCCGAGTCATCTGTCTGCAACAATGGCACTCCATGCATGACACGTCTGCCCTGCATTTCCTCAATGCAGAGGCAGCAACAGCATGCCGTGCCAGCCCTCCTTGCAGCAAGGCTGCAGGCATCGTCTTCCTATGCCCCGCTTGTGAACAGGCAGCAGCTGCAAGCCCAGTCGTGATGGCCCTGTGCTAGCTCCAGCACCCCACTCATTGCTGCAATCTGGCAGGTCACTCATTGCTGCACTCTGGCAGCAGTGGCATGCCAGTTACCTATCGGTGATCATGACAGTGATAGTCCTGTTCTGAGTCCAGCAGCCCGACTCTTGGAAATCTGCGCCCGGGGTGCCCCGAGTCGGTCCGTCAGTGCATTGCACAGAGTAGCAGATCCCGCATTGATTTGTGTTGGCGGTGCCAGCTGTGTTGATTGCCGCTGCAAAGCCCTGCCCATCTGCTGGCCGAGGAGACCCTGCAGCAGCAAGCATCTGCTTGACAGCTGACAGGAATGCCGTTGACTGGACTGGCATTCTGCAGCAGACATTTCCTGCTGGCCAAGCTCTTCTTGACAAGGCAATTTGCCGCACAAAGGTTCACTTCTCTGCCAGGCAGGGGCTCGCTCTGCCACACAGCCATGCAACCTCCTGCTGGGCTCACCTATGTAGTCGAAGCAGAAGGAGCCTTCACAGGCATTGGTGAACCAGCCCCACTGCTTGTGGCAGGCGCAGGAGCCATCATTCAGCGTGTAGCCATCTGCAGATAGCAGCCAGCTGGGTGAACATGAGACATAGACGGCTGGCTCGCCTCTGCATTCGCAGAGCACGCCGCAGCTCTGTGTGTCTGTATGCATCTTGAAGCACAATGTATGTACACTTGCAGGAATTGTTCTGAAGCTTGTGACCCGCAACAACAGTGCTCAAAGTCAGATGCACGTTGCAGGCAGAGCTCACCCCCATTCCCATAGAACGTGGCACGCCCCAGATGTCTCTGGTAGTCAGCTGCTGCTGCTGCTACGTCTGCTGAGCGAGCTGCCAGGACAACAAGCCACAGGTAACGAGGGAGGGCAGCTTGCCACATGCCTGGATTGGGTAGTCATTGCTGCATGATGTAGGACCTCTCTCCCCAGCAGGTGGGTTTTCCTGTGTGCTTCGAGGCCTTCAATCGCCAGGAGGGCCTCCCTAGGACCAGGTCCTGAGGCTACTAGGCAGAGCACAGAGAAACAAAGCAGTGGTAGGTTTAGTACTGCTTTTAGAGTCCATTTAGAGTCCCGAAACATAAGTTTACAGAAAAGCTGCAAACAAACCCAGCGCATGCTGATTTCACAGAACCCCCAGCAAAGTGGAAACAGCTTCACTCAAATAGCTCTCTGGAGGAGACCTGCTGAGGCTGTCTCCAAGGAAAATGGTGGACCTTAGGAGCGGCATGTGACGCTGCAATCAGCAGAACCAACTAGGATCGTGCTCATGCTGGGAGCAGAGCAATTTGAGAGCCATGCCCAGGCTTTCTTTGCAGAAGGCACAGGTGAACACCTTGAAACTGCTGCTCTGCTTTTGTGCTCCACGTGAAGCCTGACTGGAGCTCTTGAGGCAGTTTCTGGATTGCGGTGGCCTCCCGGCAGTCTCAGCAGGCATTGCGCAGCACGACTGCCCCGTCCTGTCCTGCATGTGAAAGCGCAGGGCCGCCAGCATGGTGTCGAAGGGCTTGCTGTTGCTGCAAGCATCCAGGCACAATGCATCAGCAGCTCCGCCGTCTGCCTGCTGCGTCTCAAGGGGCACAGCGTGCACCTGTTGCTGTGCGTCACTGAGACATTTTTGTGCTGCCTCCTGTAAACGCGGCGGGCGCAGCATTGCATCTGGCTGTGGATTGCACCGCTGTATGTGACCCACCAGCCAAGCCAGCACTGGGTAGCCTCTCCTGTGTTGCAACATGGCAATCCGCTTTTGCCAGTGTCCTGTCAGACTTTGCTTGGCGTCTTTGGCAGACGCCGGAGCGAACAGCAGCCCGCAGCCGGCAAGGCTGCCGGCTTCAACACAGGCTGCCTTGCGCTGCTGCAGCTCAGGAGCGCTAGAATCAAGACCACCTTGCCCAACTTGTGGCTTTGAAGAGAAGCGCTCCTGCAAGGAGTGCTCAGCAGGACCGTTTGACAGGCTTGCCCAGGACAGCCGCCAGACTGACTCTTGTGTCGCACTGGTACAGGCCTTTGAAAATATAGTGTGACAAGTGGCCTCTGGATGCCAGGAAGCTCTGCAGGAACAGCTACATCAGCTGGCGCTCAGCTTTTGAGGCTGCTGCAGGCCAGGGTTGGAGTACAGAGCTGGCCAGAGGAGTGAGATGCCTGATGGAGCAGGGTGGCTCTGCGACATGCACAAAAGCTGGCTTCATGCTGCCGAGGCAGGCACGTTGAGGGCCTGTGGAGCTGGCCAGGCTGCAGCCTCTGAGGCTGAGGGGCGCTGTCTGCTGAGAGTCATTTGCACCTGCAGGGATCGAGAGGCGGGTGGAGTTGGCCAACGAAGTGCGCGACTCCATCGAGATCGTGCACACAGCCGAGTATGCCAACTTCCTGCGCCACTTCTTCCCCGTCTTCATCAAGCTGCTGCAGGAGGTGCCTCCACAGACCAGCAGCACCCCTGGTGAGTAGCTCCTGGACCCGACTGCAAGCGGATGTATGGGTGCCATTGCAGACCAGCAGCAGCCATTGACGCCACGCCGCAACAGGTCGGAATGTGCCTGCAGCACAGCCTGGGTGGTGACCATCAGGCTGCTGTACGTAAGCGGTGTCCGTGCCATTCAGCAGCATCCTGCACGATCCTCCTCGCGGCCCCTTCACAGTGTGGGTGTGCACAGTGCCCAGATTGAGCGGCAGGTGCAGGAGGTGGCCCAGCAGACTAGCAGCAGTGCTGGTGAGTGAACAGCCCCCAGCACACAGCTGTGGCCGCACCCACTGGGGCCAAGTGCCAGCAGCAGCCCAAGTGGACAGGCAGGTGGCATGCTCTGCTGTGATTTGAGGCATTCAGACTGGGTGAGTTTGCAGGCATCATGACTCAAGTTGCACAGGCGAGACTGCTCCGCATGTGCCTGTCCCCCCACCACGCACAGGCAAACAGGGAGGGGATGCAGTGAGATGCCTTGCAGACCTGCAGCACTGAGCAGGCACTCTGCGGAGCGAGCTGGAGCACAGGTTGTGCTTTGCATTGTCCCAGGCAAGGCTGTCCCTGCAGACCAGCACTCAGTCGGGCTGTACTGGCCTCTGTGGCTGCTAGTATGGATACATGCTGCCTCTGACTTGCACAGTTGAGAATTCCTGGCTTCACTATGCAGGCAATTCCGGAGGAGAGCCCTTATGCTGCTGCAGCATGGGCCTGCATGCCGATAGCATGTTTTTCCTTGCAGAGTACAAGCTGCAACATTGTAACCTCTGGCCTTGCACAGCTCGAGGCCATGCATTGCTGCAGCAAGTGCCTGCGTGCTGGCAGTGCCCTCTCTCCTGCAGAGCACCAGCTGAACAACATCAAGAGGAGCTCCTGTGATGTAGCAAGTGACTTCCTGCTGACCATACCTTTGTGCTTGTAGAGCACAAGCTGCGCAACATCATCGTGGAGGTGGTGCACCGCCTGCCCCAGAACGAGAGCCTGAGGCCATACGTGCCGGAGCTGCTGCGCCTGGTGCTGGCCACCATTCAGAGCGACAATGAGGAGAATGCTCTGGTGAGTCGGGCCTCTTGATTAAGTGCTTAGCCAATGCTGCTTGACTTGCGCACTTTGACACTTGCCTTGAATGAAGCCCTGCTGAGTCTTGCGCATGCACTGGCCCCTGGTCAACTCATCATTGGCATCACTAGCAGTGTAGCCACAGCTCAGGGCGGCGATGGGGAGAATTTTCAGGCGAGCTTGTCCTGCCGGTGCTTGTCGAGCCAGTTGCGATGTGGGATTCCAGCCTGGTCATGTGGCCGCACGAAGCATTTGAGGTGATGGACCCCTGGCAACTTCATGCTGCTTGCCTGCGGCACATCTGCCCCACTGCCCCAGTATCAGGGGAGCAGCGTGTCACCATGTGGGCCGAAGCTGCACATGCACAACTCAGAAGCTCCAAGAAGCTTGACTGGTCTCTGTGTGTTGGCAGCCTCTCACACGTCCCCTTAGTTTCACGGTCTCTGCTGCACAATGTCCCTGAACCGCTCACTGGTCTGCTGCAGGTGTGCATTCACATCTTCTTTGATGTGCATCGCACCTACAAGCCACAGGAGGAGGGCGCGTGCATCACCTTTCTGGAGTTTGTTAAGAAGGTGAGGGGCCTTGCAGCACTCGATGCTGTACGTTCTAGCTTTGATGTGGTTCCTTGTCTCTCGGGCTTCCTGTGACGAGACTTTGTACATAAAGGCAGAAGTATAACAGAGGCCCTGGCAATGAATGTTTGACTGTGAGGGTGGGTTTGTGCAAGCAAGTACCACCAACTTTGAGGGCCCACATTCGTTGTTGACCCACACAGGGTTGTCAGAATTGCCTTGGCCCCTCTGTGCGCTATGGCAGACGGGGCGTATGGGGGATTGAGCTGCAGGCACCTTGAGCTCTCAAGAGCTGGAGCATTGGTTTCTGCAGGTGTACATGGAGTTTCCTCTTACCTTTGAGCACTACTTCAAGCAGCTGGCCTCACCACCCCAGCCAGTGGCGCTCAGCTATGCCCCCAGCATCAGGTCATTCAAGGTCGTGGCAGAGTGCCCCCTCATTGGTGAGTTGTCATGCCGCAGAATGCTGAACAAGCGCATGGATCCACAGTTTTGTCAAGGCACGATTACAGTTGTTCCTGCATTTTGCTGGATGGGCGGTGCCAATATCTCCTTGGTAGCAGGGTGCAGCAAGCCATTACCCCTTGGTCTTGTTTTGCCAACCTGTGCTTGCAGCCAGACTTTGCAGCAGCACATCTGGTTCAACTGCAGTCATTTGTCCTGTGGTGACAACTGTGTAGGGCAGTGTTGCCTGCCTCTGCAAGAGCACGCCTGTGCGATGAGCCTGTTTTGTAATCAGCTGATGCTGAACCCTTTCAACTGGTGCCTGCAGTGATGTACCTGTTCAACCTGTATGAGCACCACATTAACACCTACGTCCCCATGCTGCTGCCCTTCATGGTGGACTCCGTAGGCAGCCAGGGTGAGCCAGAGTGCCTCATGGTTGGTAGGCCACCATCCCTTTGTGGTGGCAGCTCAGTTGACTGCTGCATTCGAGTTGACTGCACACTTGGGCTTCCTTGGATGCCTGCTGCATATCACACACTGGTGAACATGCATTGCCTGCTGCTTCATTGGTCCTGGCGCCCAATGACTGTGGAGGTGTTGCCCACATCCGCTTGGTAGAGCAGGGCTTCCAGTCACGGGCAGCCGTGTGTCCTCAACTTTGGCAGTTTGAGCGTGAATGCCTCTACACCTGTCACCGGCACTGCTCTTTTGCCTGCAGGCCTGGAGCCTGCCCAGGTACCAGACCACCTGCAGGCAGTGCATGTGGATCTGAAGCTGAGCCAGGTCAAGACGGTGTCCTTCCTGACCTACTTAGTGCGCCGCCTGCCTCAGCAGGTAGGAGTGATTTTGAGGAGGAGGGACAGGTGTCATGGAACAATGCACACAAGGGAATGTTGGAGACGACGCGGAACTCCATTTGGGGCAGCAGGCCCGTCATCACATAGGGGGATACAGGGCAGCCTCAACGCTCCCTGACTTTGGAGGGTGCGGATGTGCCTGATACCGCTCTTGCTGTGCCCAGCTACTGCCAAAGCCGCCGTGCAGGGAGCTGCCCTGCCTGTTGCCTGCATCACCACAGGTGACTTTGTGTCTTGCAGGTGGCTGACATGCTGACGCACCTACCCACTCTGAGGCTGTTATGAAACGTTGCTGCACCAGGGGGCCGGCACACCTATTCTCTTTGATGCTTTTCATTAGACCAACACTGTTCTGCACTGCAGTGCTGGACTGATTCTGATCCTGCAGGTTGCCAACAGGCTGCAGCAGCTGGCTGACACGCGGGTGCACCTACTTGCTTTGAGGCTGCAATCAACGCAATCACCCCCTTGCCTTGCAGATCGCTGATAGGCAGCAGCAGGTGGCTGATGCGCTGGTGCATCTGCTGCGCACCTGCCCTGACACGGTGTCCCTGCGCAAGGAGATGCTGGTGGCCACACGCCACATGCTGAGCGCCAGCTTCCGCAGGTGAGAGAGTCTTGACCCGTACTCTTGCAAGCCCTGTGAAGCAGGTTGGGGAGGTATGCAACGCTTGTCACTATGCTTCTGAGGACGCAACATGGCCAGATTCCCCCTCCCTGACGCATGCCGAATGTCTGCGTACTGTGCTTCAGGCACCCCTGCAGGCCTCTGCTGTGCCCAGCGGCTTGTAGTGCTGCACCATCACGCCTGTGCCCTTACAATGCTCTGCGGAATCCCTGGATGCCCTGCCCCCATCTCTGGAGACAAAGTGTGATGCCTTGTGGGCGACCGCCATTCCCCGCCCTGCAGCTGTTGATGACAGCTGGAGCTGCTTTTGGCAGCCCGCTGGATGCTCACACTCCGCAGCAGCCAACCACCCTGCACCAGACAGAGGCAACACCATTCCTGGCCACGCCCTGCACCTTTGATTGGCAGGTGGAGCTGCTCCTCGCCGAGGGTGTGCTGGTCCCACTCCGCACCTGGTGAACACCCACACTGGAAGCAGACCCATTTACCTTGCCTTGCCCTGCAGCTTCTATGGGCAGCTGGAGCTGCTGCTGGACGAGAGTGTGCTGGTTGGGAGGGGGCGCCTGTGCCAGGAGGCCCTGCGTCCGCTGGCCTTCTCCATGCTGGCGGAGCTGGTGCACCACGTGCGCTCAGACCTGACCCTCAAGCAGCTGTCGCGCATCATCTACATGTTCTCCAGGTGAGCCGGCAAGGCACGTCCATAAGAGCCGCTCCTCGTCACGGGCACATGAACCAAGCCGGCCCTCCAGGGACCCACGCGCAGCTGTTGCACGACAGCTTCACATTGGTGTCTGGTTGCTGTCATGGGACGTGGGATGTTATCATGCAGCCACAGCACTGCACATGCTCAGCTAGTCCTCATCGTCCTCCTCATCTACGACTTCTGTCATTTACAAGCTTGACCAGCTGACATGCGGTGTCGTGCATGCCCCATGTTGGCCGCTATCAGCTTCTCTGACAATCATCTGAGGGTAGCAGCTCATCATGTGCTGGCTCACCTTGCAGCAGCCTGCTGACCGTTCCTCGCGCGTGACTCATTTAGAGCGCCTTCAACCATATCGGTACTTTTGAAAGATGCATCACTGCAGCCTGGTGCGTACAGCGCATTGTGAAGCGCCTGCTGCTTTGCTGAGACCCCGCCTGGCTGCACTGCAGGAACATACATGATGGCAGCCTGCCCGTCAGCGTGCAGTGCACCAGCGTGCGCCTGCTGCTGAACCTGGTGGAGGTCATCTTCGTGAGGCGGGCGGACGTGCTGACTGCCAATGACTACCGTGTGCAGCTGGCCAGGATCCTGGACGCCTTCATCTGCAAGCTCAGCGTGATGAAGGAGCACATTCCCAAGCTGCTAGCTGCATGTGAGTGCTGCATGCTGACTGCGGTGGAGAGCAACTAGTGCTCAAGTGGATGTCTAAGTGCATCACAGCCCTGCAGGAAAGGGGCTGCAGCTACAAGCTCAAAGTCTCAAGGCGGCACACGATCTGACTGCACTGCAAGTGGGTGCTACAACCTGCGGCCTGTGTTGAAGGCCAGTTGCAGCGATGTGCTCCAGCAGCCAGGGGGTTTGCGCCCATAACCCAATGTACTGAAGAACGCCATGCCTTTAGGCTAGCTATCCACATGAAAGCCTCTTGCAATATCTCAAGATTGCTGGCTGCATTTGGGTGCTGTGCCCTGAGGTAGCTCTTGCAATGCTAGCATACGGCAGCGACATGTCCTCAAACTGCTGGCAGCTTCTGACGAGACTCGCAGGTCAATCCCTAGCCTCACAGAGCACACGGGCCGCCTCTGCCAGCTGCCCAATTTCTGGAGAAAGTCCGGCATGGGTCCTTGCTGGGCCCCATGCGCTGCACTGCCCCAGCTGAGCATCATCTCATCCACGGGTGCTGGCAAGGCGGACTTGCCCAAGCGTGCGTCCTGTGCTGAGCACTGACCCACCCACAATTGCTACAGGGAAGAAGCTCTAGTCTGGCTTGCATGGAAGGTGGACACAGCAGAGCCAGTCACCAGGCCTTGACTCATGATCTTCAGGGCTCAGTCCACGGGTGCAGGGTTGACTGAGATGCTGCCAAGGCTGTTTGCCACTTTGAATGAGCGCTCAGTCAAGGCTTATTGATGGCTTGCTCTGGGTGCGGGGGAGGCGGACATGGCTGAGCATGCCGCCTAGGCTGAGCGCCGACAAGGGTGAGCGAACGCCGAGTGTTGCTGCACAGGCTGAGCTCAAAGGTGCCTGGCTGTAGGGAAGGCGGACATGGCTGAGCGCACAGCCAAGGCTGAGCGACTGGAGGGGGACCGCCATGCACGGGAGGAGCTGGTGCTGCACGTGCAGGGGCCAGCTGAGAAGGAGCGCGAGGTGGGCAGTAGTGACGTGTGTGGGGTTTATGGGGCGATTGCTGGAGATGGCCGGGGGTAAGGTGGCAATGCACAATAGTCGTGTGTGGAGTGTGGTGTCAGCCCAAGTGCCCTGCAATGGTGCGCACGGATCAGCCGCATTTTTTGAGGTGCCAAGGCAGCCTCAGGCTGCTGCCATGTCCCAAGCAACAGGTGCTGCCAAGTATTCAGGATCTGCTCCATTAGCCAGCAAGCGTCTGATGTCAGGTCCTGGAGGCAGTGATTGGCAATCTGAGTACTGCTGCGCATGCAGCTGACATCTTCACAAGAAGCCTGTGCCCACTGTGCAGGTGATGGATCATAAGATGATGCTCCACACGTTGACCATGGGGCTCAAGACGCTGCTTTACAGCATCGCCAACTATGGCAACACAAACAGGCAGCAAATGAACCCCAACATGGCTAACATTGGGCTTCGAGAAGAGGAGGTAAGCACTGAAGCTGCTTCTTCTGGGGCACGAGGAGTCATGCAGACATTTGTATACACACCTTGACGGCTCTGCCCTGGCAGTGCTATTGACTGCTTGTCAAAACTGCGTGCTCTTCAATCCCCGACAGAAGTGCTGAATTTGACTTTGGCAGAAGACCATTCACTAAGCTCAGCTTGTCAGCTCATACTACACATACCTAATGCACACTGCTCATATGCTTGCCATCCTTTTGATAGGTCGTCAGGCTTGTCCCTGCAGGGCGCATTGCATTGCGGGCCATCAGCAGCGGCCAGCACGGCAACCACAGCTTAGATGTCCAATGGCGACTGCAGGTCTCCATGTTTGCTCCTGCAGGTGCGCATTGCGTCGCGGGCCATCAGCAGTGGCGTGCCCTGCCTCCAGCTGTACAGTCAGACCAGCGGCAGCCCCGACGTCCTGGAACAGTTTGCCGAGATCTTCACCGTGCTCCAAGTGCGTGCTGTCTCCACACCTGTGTTCGTGTGCAGTACCATATTGCCCGCAGCTCGTGTTATCTGGTGCTTGATTGATCTAGTGCATCACATGCCACCTGCCAATGTCTGCTGCAGCAGCTGTGCCAATCTGTTGATGTGTACAACAATGCACCTGAAGTCAGGGCTGCCAGCTCAGTGGTGTCAGCGAGGCACGCCGATAGCCTGCCCTCTTGCCAGGCTGTGCCTCTGTGCTTTCCTTGGTCCGCCGCTCTGACTTCATGCAGAACCCTGGTTATACAACGCTGGACATTTCAGAGCCCTCCCGTGCAAATCTCAATCAGCTTGAGCTGCTGCTCTTCATGCTGTGCAGGACCCCCGCGACACGACCGAGATCTTTGCACGCCAGATGCCTTTCATCTTCAAGAGCCTGCTGGAGGACCGCAAGCTGCTGCATTTTGTGCAGCAGCTGCTGCTGGCACCAACAGTCAGCCGCCACTTTGCCACCATGATGTTCAACTACCTCCTGGACAACAAGCTGACAAAGCTGGCAGCCCCAGACTCCGAGGTAGGTTTTGGACTTGGACATGCTGGGACTGCTGACGGTGCTGTTGGCCATGACATCACTATCAATACCAGAAACACACAACAGCATGATTGCTAGCCCTGTGTTTGTGAGATTGAAGGACATGCAGGACTGGAAGCTGACCAGGCGGCAGCTTCTGACACCTTGTAAGGGTTTGACAAGCTCAGTGATGTCAGGGTGTCAAAGGTGGCACCTCCCGCACAGGATTGAATGTCATTGTAAGCTTTGCTGGGCACTAGAGGCATAACATCCCGTTGTGTTTCAGCCAGGCCCCTGCTCCAGCCCATAAGAGGCTGCACCTCACAATTAGCAATGCTCATCAAAATGTCAGAGCCTAAAGCGTTGGAGCTTGTTGCCTGCATTCCCTGCTTCCAGCTTGCTGCCACCTGCGTCTGCAGGCTGCACAGACACACTCAACTCACAATCTCCAGATGCTGCCTGTGCAGGAGGGCAAGATGGTGCTGCGCCTGTTCCGCATCCTGTTCGAGATGCTGAGCAAGCTGCCCCCCCCACGGCCAGAGGAGCAGCAGCCCCTGGAGGTGGTGCTGGCCCCCCGCTTCACCGCGCTGGTGGACATGCTCCTGAAGCAGATGATTGATGCAGAGGTGAGCCCCTATATTAATTGGGCGCAATGCCGATAGGCACCCTCCTGGAGCAGACGCTGTGTGTTGAAGCGTGCACAGGCACAGCGTCCACGCCTCATTGCACTGAGCAAGCAGCCGAGCGAAGCTTGGCACGTGCTTGCAGATGACCACCAAGACTTATAGGCATAATGATGGCTGTCCTGCACAGCTCAATATATCAGCGCTGCACATGCTGGCCAGTCCCATCATCAACAGGAGTGCCGTGCAGTCTCTGTACAAGCAGATGTGTCAGCTGTGCATTTGTGCATGCGTGGCTGCTCACTGCCAGCAAGGATAGCCTTTCTGAGGTCCTGTCTGGCCGCGTTTCCAGGGCCTGCCCAGCTCTGCACACACCTTGTCACCTGCTCCGCGCAACACATTTATATTACATGTTTGTCGGTGCTGTTCAGGAGAAGGGCGCCTACCTGGAGCTCTTTCTGGCCCTGTTCAAGAGCCTGTCCAGTGGGCGCTTTGCCGCGCTGTACGAGCAGTTTGGCAACATACAGCTGCTCGTTCCCTGCATCACCACCTTCAGGTGACCTGCTGACCCCACCAGGCATCACTGCCTGGCAGCGCTGTGCATGCCCAGATGTTGCAAAGCCCCTTCTCAGGGCGCACGGCCTCTCACCTTGTTGTGCTGCTCAGCATGTCCTTTGGCAGCCTGTGGCCTGAGTGGTCAGGGTGGCCTTTGTGGGACCCTGCAGCATTTGGTGTGTCGTTTGGCGCCTTTGACCCACCTTGATGATTGAATGGCTACATGGGCTCCAGTGCTGTGTCTGCATGGCTGGGCCCTGCATGTCCCTGCTGGATGACTGTAGCCAATTGAAGACGGCTGTGCACGCTGAAGCTGAGAGACCCTCTCTGCATTTGGCAGAAAGTGGAACACTTAACCCCTGCAGGTCCATGCTGGCCGGCCATCTCTGCAATTTGACTGATAGTGGATCACCAAAGCCCTGCAGGTCCATGCTGGACGGCCCTCTGCATTTGACTGATTGGTGGATCACTCAACCTTTGCAGGTCCATGCTGGACGGCCCTGGACGCCCTGAGCATCGCAACATGCTGATCGAGCTGTGCCTCATCATGCCAGCACGCCTATCAGACATGCTGGTCGTCCTGACTCAGCTGATGCGCCCCCTGGTGACTGCTCTGGTGAGGCACTGCAGTCCTGCGAGTCACGAGTCACGACAAATCACTGTTCACCTGAGTAGGTCAGCAAGCCTGACAGTCCACCTCGAATCCTCCCACCAGCCTGACCTCTGCCAGGCTGGGCTCTGTGTGAGGCGCACCCATGGCCACATATCCCTCCATACTAGCCCATACTCCCCTCAGGTTGCCGCGCAGGATAGGGCTTTCAGTATCTGACTGCCTATGCAGGGAGCCACAGACGACCTCATCACTTTGGGCCTTCGCACGCTGGACTACTGGGAGGACAGTTTGAATCCAGAGTTCCTGGAGCCGGCCATGGCCGAGGTCATGGATGACCTCATGGCCGTGCTGTGGAGCCACCTGAAGCCACATCCCTACCCCTTTGGCCAGAAAGTGAGCAAGGCTGCTGCAAAGCATCGATTGCCGCTGCAACAGCCTGCTTGTCCCTACAAATCGCATTTCAAAAGCTGGCCAGAAGGTGCGAGCGTAGGGAATGCGGTCCTGAAGCTGATGGCAGGGCTTCCAGTGGGCACTGCTTGAGGTCGCGTGTCCTAAGGGAGAAGGCTGCTGGTAGATGGCAGCATGGGCAGCTGGACGCACACCTTCTGTCAGAAGGACGGTAAGGCTGCTTCAAGGCAGCAGATGCTGCATAGCATCCTGTCCCTTGCACGCTTGGCGTGGCTACAGTAATGTGGCGGTTGAGCAATCTGGAAGGGCGCAGCCAATGCATACTGAGAGAGCCTACAGGGCTGACCCAATTTTCAAGGATGTCGTGCAAAGGGTGCAGCTGATGCAGCTGCCAGGCAGGCTGGGAGCTTTCTGCACAAGTCCACAGGGCTTCGGTAAAGTCAGAGCCTCTCTCACCACTGTTGCAGGTGGTGCAGCTGCTGGGCAAGCTGGGAGGGCGCAACCGGCGCTTTCTCAAGAAGCCCACAGAGCTGGACTACAAGGACAATCCAGAGCACGGGCTGCGCCTGATTCTGACCTTCCACCCCAGCACCTCCTTCCTTGTTCCCCTGGACCGCTGCATTGCCATGACGCGCCGAGCGGTGGCGGAGGGTGACAAAAGTGAGTCACTGCCATGCACAGCCCAGCACCTGGTCCCTGATTCCATTTCCAGGCATATTGGTGGCAGAGGTCCAAGATGTGCGTGGTGGCTTCATCCCTGCATACCCTTGCTGGCCCTTCTGGTCCACTACCATGCCAGGGCAAGGCAGGCGTTGGCAAGACAGAGACCAGTCCTGCTGGAGATCTAGTGTCACCCTGCTCAGCTTCACTGAATGTCTTGCGTCTCACATTAAATCTATACTTGATGAGGACACCAAACTTTAGCTGTTTCCAGCTGCTGGAAGGGTTTTGTGTGCAGCCCTGTGGCGTCTGCTGGTCTGCACACTGCATCTTATGCCTGTGCCTGCCCTCACTTGGGTGTTGCAGCTATGCTTCTTTTCAGCCTGTGTCGTGTGCGGTGCCCACCTGACCTCAACGCCTACCTTGCCATTCCTGTAACTTGGGTGTTACCCCTGGCTCTTGTACTCTGCTGCAGCCTGCCTTGAGGACTTGTGGTTGACAGTCTTCCATGCCCTGCCTGCCCTGCCTGCAGCCAAGTTCAATCTTCACCACCGCCGGCAGTCGCTGCACTTCCTGCACATCTGCCTGGCCTCTGTGCTCAACCTGCGCAGCCCAAAGGACAGCAGCCTGCCTGGCTCAGCTCTGGACAAGCTGGTGACCATGCTGTTCACATCTCAGGTGAGACCCTGTACATCCTGGTCCACTCATGGGTGACTCAAGCGTTTCAGTAGGGTGAGTTTGGTGAGTAAGTTTGCCGATTACGCCCAGGTGAGACCGCCTCACAGTCGGACTGTGTGCCTGATCCTGTGAGGATGTTGAGTCAACGAGTCAGGGTGGGCTGCCTGCACTGTTGGGCTTACATCCGTCAGGGCAGGTGCCTTACTGCGTCTTTGCTCTGGCTCACTGCCTGCTGTGACAAGCAACGAGCGTCTGCTACCTGCTATGGCTATGCGTCCATTCCCTACATCTGCACGTCTTTTGCCTTCTGCAGAGGGCGCCACACATTGCCACTGGGCTACCGCGGGAGGCTGGCGTCAAGACCAAGACCCAGCTCAACTCTGAGCGCAATGTCCTCAGGCAGCTGCTGGCCTCCATCCTGGGGGCCAGTGCCAGCGAGGATCTGAAGGAGGCTGCCCAGCCTTTTGCCCGCCACGTCAGCCGACACTTTGCCATGCTGGTTGCGGCTGGAGCATCTGCGCCCGACAAGCAGAGGGGCCAGGTCAGCAAAACCGATCTTGCGTAGAGCTTTGGCATGCCAAATGGGTGGCCGACAGGCCTCTGGCCTGCGTCAGCATGCGTGTCCCTGTGATGTACCTGTTTCTCTGTTTCCAGGCAGCCTTGCGTAGCCAACACTGCGCAGGCCATTGCTCTTCAATTCTGCTGGGGTCCCATTCTTCAGCACCAGGCTGCCTGTGTCCCTCTGACTGCTCGAGCACTGATGTGCTCGGCCCGCTTCACCAGAGACGTGGCATCGTCCCAGTGCAAGATGCTCACAGACACCTCAGCATGTCAGTGTGCAGGTGCCCAGGCCTGACCATTGTTTGTCTGCAGGATTTGCAGGGGAGTGAGAGCCTGGGGCCACAACCTCCCCTGCCTGTAGCAGATGCTGGGCCATCAGCACCTGCCTCTGTGACAGCGTCGCCCTCAGGGCTGGCTGGTGGCAGCGTCGAGGCTGCCAGCCAGGAGCGGGCTGGACAGGCCAGCAGCAGGGCCCCCTTCAAGACACAGAGCTTGATGGAGCTGGAGTGCCACCTCTTCTTAGATGCCATTGTCATGGTGGGTGCCAATGCAGCAGGGTTATCTGGCAAGCACCACAGGTGCTGGGACTGCTGCCTGCTTGTGCGCACTAGTCATGGTGTGTGCCAGAGAATGAGCTGCAGAAGCACACGCAGTCATGGTTGAGCGCAAGATGCCAGTAGAGCAAACATCAAATGGCTTAGGCTGCCTTCAGTGTTGTAGCGAGTTGGCAGCATTGTGGCCTTGCCACACTGCGTGGAAGGGGGTGCATGCATGGTCACTCTTGTGGAGGCTTGGCCAAGACGGCATTGTGCAATGGTGCTACACCAGCCTCCAAGACGCTCTGACTACAGCTCCCTGCACAGCCTCATAAATTTTTCCTGGGACCACCAAGCTCCCCTAGCTGTGCAAAGGTGCTTAGGGACACAGAGCTCGACAAATTGCAGCTGCAGATGAGCTGTGCCTGCACTGACTGTGACTGTTGCCCTCCCACATGCTGAGGGTCCTGTGCAGGTTGCCAAGGAGCTGTTGCATTGGCTGTCATGACTCTGAGAGGTCAAGAGTCAGCTGACATATGGTGCTGCGTGCAGGTGCTGGACGTGACACGGTGCTACCGCGAACCTCAGACCTTGTTTGGGTATCAGCTAAAAATGCCTTTGTTGTCATGTGCAGGTGCTGGGCGACAAGGAGCTGCCCCGCACTGCAGCTGGCTTGGAGGCCCTACAGGAGTTTGTGGACACGGTGAAGGTCCTTGTTGACGCGCAGAGTCTGGTGCTGCACAACTCCTCGCCTGAGGCCAAGCAGGAGGTGTGTTCTGCTGGTGGAGTCGGTATTTGTCCAGTCGCGGCTGTGGACCAGGTGGGTTTCGCTTGCTCCTGCAGTTGAACGTGGATTGTGCTGCATTTGTCTGAAAGTCAGGAGGTGGCATTGCCGTCATGTGATGTAGTACACCAGGAATGTCAATTAGCTGCGTTACTGTGCACTTACAGGGTCAAGCAGGAGCAGTGTGCTGGTGCAGTGCCAGACTCCCTGCACTTTGCAAGCAATGCTGAGGTTGTGGCATCGGCAGGTTGCTGCATGCTGCAGGCTCTTTGCCCCATAGTCAGATTGGAGGTGGCTCCCTCTTATGCTCTTATTAAGCTCCCATAAGCTGGTAACTGCTGCAGGAGGCCGTGAAAGCAGATGCTGATACAAAGGACCAGGCAAGCACTGCAGGGACCGCCAACCCACCATCTGGTGCCGGCGGCAGAGCAGCCCCCAAGCCTGCAGTCAATGGTGGGTTCACAGAGCTGTCAGCCCAAACTTTCATCCAACAGCAGCTGCAGCGGCAGCAGCAGCAACTTGTCAGAAGCTGTCAACTTCCCAAGCCTGTCTGAGGGCCATGCATTCTGCTGGCTGGCTGTGATGATGTGCCGACATCCTACTGGAGTCAAAACAGGGGCAACCGTGCTTGCCTGTCCTGCACTGTGCTGACCCAAAGCCTTTGTTTAAACGACCACTCAAGCAGGTCTGCAACTTCTCCACATGTCATTGTGAGGTGCCACTGCCTGCAGAGGATGGCTACCCTCCTGTCATGGATGAGCTCATGCCACGCCTGCTGCACATGTGCTTTGACGACAGCTGGACGCAGCGGATAGGCGGCACTGCAGCCATTGCACTGCTGTACAACAGGTGGGCATGTACTGCCATGTGTGGAACTGCTTGGAGGCTCTGTAGTGGCTTTGAAGCATCGACGCTGAGCAGCACTATTGTGGTTGCCACTTCTGTGTGTCTACAGACCCAGGTCTCAGCTCCTGGCCTCCTCCCATGCAGGCTTCCGATTGAGTGGCTGCGTCAGCACCTGCCTGGCACAGTCAGGGCACTGCTGTCTGTGGTCAGAGCGCTGCCAAAGCATGCCGCACGGGAGCGGAAGGAGATCAGCAGCTCGCTCAGGAGCATTGTTGGGCGTGCAGTAAACCAGACTGCCGGCAAGGGCCTGGTGAGTGAGCCAAGCGCTCTGCCGCTGCAAACAGCTGGCGTATGCTTGCAACGATGAGATGAGCAACTCCACTGTGACACGAGCAGTGCACCAGCCAGAAAATTCGTGCATGTATCAGCTGATGCTAATCAGAGCCCTGCTCTGTCTGATACCCACCAGCATCACTCCGCAGACTTCTGGGCAGCCTTGGGTAGGTTGACAACAGTGCAGACGTGGCAAACACAGGCTTCTCAGGTCGACACAAGTACATGGCCCATGCACCTGTACTTTCAGCTGCTCTGAGCATTTCGATGCCGTCTGCCAGAAGGATGCGCTGACCCCTGAGGAGCAGGCTCGCCAGGCAATGCCGCCCCCCCCAGCCAGACCCGCCGCCGGCAAAGCAGCCAGCGAGACTGCTGCAGCCAAGGGGGCCACCCAGGTGATGTCCGCAGTCGCTTGATGGCGGCGTTGCAATCTGGCTGCATACATGCCAGCTTGCCACACTGTGTTTGCTGACTGCATGTTGTAACTTGTGGTGCATCTGAGGTCAGCCACATAGTATGGGGCTGGGCAGTCTACAGCAGGGCGCCTGCCAGCTGCCGGGCCTGCCGTCAATGCGATGGAGCAGGCACCAGCTGCCCATTGATTCAGGTTTCAGTGGCAGCTGTAGAAGGCTGATGTCGCCATGTGCCATGCTCACGCCTTGCCAGACCCTGAGCCAGGCTGACTCCCCGCAAGCTGCCCTCACCCAGTACAGGCTGCCGTGCAGGAGCAGGCACCAGCTGCGCAGCCCATGGAGGTGGACAATGGGCCATCCAATGCCCTTGCAGAGGCCACAGGGCAGGAGGGCTCTGCTGCGGAGGGGACCTCCCCCACGCCAGGTGTGCGCACCACTCGCACCTGCAAGAATGGCAGGGAAGAGGGTCATTGCTGCAGAG